>OY998238.1:27269355-27688419 GCA_963922005.1 Cornus suecica
AGGCTCAACCACGATCGGGGTACACAAGACTCCCTCATTTAATTGTTATTTGGGATTTGGACCTCGATCTTCAGTGTTGATCTCCTTCGGGTTTTTCTCTTTCTTGATCTCCCTTAGGGTAACATCATAACATTCCTTTGCAGCCACTTGATCTCCTTTGATGTCAAACCTGTTCGGGCCTATGCACCTCATCATTTAATGTAGGGTTTATGGTACCCCTCGTATTTGGTGGATCCACCCTCTTCCCTTGAGCAAGTTATACGATGGCTTTACGTCCACTATGACAAAAGTTTTTAACAAGGTCCTTTGAGCAGCAGATACTAGTAGCTGAACTTCCCTGATTGGTTCAACTTGTTTCCCGTCGAACCCTGCAATATGGCTTCGAGAGGTTACAACTTCGCTTGAACTAATTTTGAGCTTCTCGAAGGCCTACTTGGTGATAATGTTGCACTGTTTCCCAGATCAATCATGACTCGCTTCACGAGGCAATTTACCACCATCAATGTAATGATCGCTGGGTCATCATGAGGAGTCTGGATGTTCTGAAGGTCTGCAGTAGAAAAGAAAATATGTGATTCTCTTGTCCGATGGTGGACTTCACTCACTTAATTAATTTTCCTCATCTTTCGGGCTAGACACAGCTGGCTCTGGCTGGACCCTTCCATCTCCTTAGAGGTGGGGCCACCGAGAATTATGTTGATAATTCTGACTGGCAGTGCAGCTACGGGATTTCAGGGAATGTTGGGCGCATGCTGATCGGCCCTTGGTATATCCTGTTGGATGTAATCCCGGATCTTACCTCGAAGTATCATTGCCTCCACTTGGCGTTTGAGATTTTGGCACTCATTGGTAATATGCTCGAAATCACTATGGAAGGCGCAATGCTTTGATTTATCTCTTTAATCCAAAGGTTGCCTGATAGGTGGTGGTGGTTGAAAGATTCCCCTGGCTTTGTTTTCTTGATAAAGTTTGGCAAAGCCGACCCTCAGGGGAGTCTCTTTCTCTTTAAATCTGGGACACTTTACTAGGTTCGGGGCTGAAGGACCCGAAGTAATTGGGCACTTTTGCTCGATCAGGCTTCAACATTGATAAACACTGCCCTCTTCTGACGGATAACCTCTTCCTCCTCTACCCTCAAGTATCCTTGGGCTCTGGAATTTAACTCCCTGATGACCGATGGAGGGCGCTTCATTAGAGACTGATGAAACTTAGTTCCGGGAATCAAGGCCATCCGGAAGGCTTCGACGGTAGAGTGCTGATCACAGTTGTCGATGGAGGAAGACTCAATGTTGAATCGGGACATGAAGCTCTTCAGGGATTCTCCTTTCTTCTAGATCATCGTGAAGATGCAGGATATAGTTTTCTTCTGTCTCTTGTTCCCGTAATATTGGGCAACAAAGAGTCTGGTCAGCTGTTTCCAACTACTGATGGATCCTGGTGGTTGCTTCCTGAACCACAGTAAAGCTGTATCAACGAGACTTGTGGAAAAAACATTACAAAGCAAGGCCTCGCTCTCAGCATACATAGTCATTTTTTGGTGAATTTGATAGATGTACTCTTCGGGATCCTTAGTGCCATCATAAGGGATAAATCGAGGCATGACAAACTTCTTTGGGAAGGGCTCCTGAGTTATCCCAGGAGTGAAGGGTGACTGTATCAACTCAGTGGAGGCTTGAACGACCAGATCGTTAATAAATTGGGTTTTCAAGTCTCTCAGGACCCTTCTATGGAACTCGGCCATCATCGCCTGGAGCTTCTGGGGGGTCATGGCCTCGTGGCGAAGGGGCCTTGCCTAGGTGATGAGAGGATTCAACATGCTTCTCTAGCCCGGCATCACCCTCCTGGTTTTGAGAACGTGACAGTTGGTGATTTGTTGATATTTGTCGTTGCTTCACCAAATTCCGGTCAACAAAATTTATAATACCTACAAATATTTTACTTAAAATAGTATAACAATAAGTAGGGTCGAACCACTCTCAACTTAGAACTCGGTTTGAGACTCGAATCCAAAACTTTAATTTTAGAGAATAAAAATAAATTAGTTAAAAATAATTCTAAATTTTTGAATAGTAAACTAATATAACTAGATAAAATTATCAAATGGTGGAAGAAATCTCAAGGGAAGAGAATCCACCACCCGGGTCTATATAAATAATATTATATATTTCTATTGCAAATTCTCCTCCAACCTATTAAACATTAATATAGATATTGGTAGGCATTCCCCGTATTTCCATTAATTGATAATCACGGAAAATCCTCCCTCTAATGTTTTGGTTTAAAGACAAATAAATATAAATAGTGATAGACATTCCCTGTATTTCCATTGATTGGTAATCACGGAGAATCCTTCCTCTATTTTCAACCTCTATTGTAGGTTTTGCCACTTGAAATAATTATTTCGGGAAGAGAATTAAACAATAAGAAATAAAATAAAATTATTTATATCTTACCCAAGGTGGCTTCATCACTCCCTTGAGAAGAGGTTTAAGCTAACATAATGATAGAGAAATAAAACATGATGATAGAAGAATTTTTCATTAACTAAGAAAAAGATTACAACAAAATAAAAACTTGATACAAGACTAAATTCTCTCTACAATTTCTCACTCTCTCCCATCTAACTCCCACAATCTCCAACTACTCTCCTATTTATAGAGAAAATTGGAATATAATGACATCTCATAAAGTGAAGTTAGATCTACTTTTTTTTTTCTTTGAATATTGATGTTTTCCAAGTTATTTTCTTCTTTCTTCATGTGCATTACATTCTTCATCTTCCACCCATGTGCATTCATTTCTCACTTTAATACATTTTCTTCATCTTTTCCAATTCATACCTATAAGAAATAAAAAGATAAATATAAGAACA
The DNA here is from genome assembly GCA_963922005.1 of Cornus suecica. NCBI lineage: Eukaryota > Viridiplantae > Streptophyta > Magnoliopsida > Cornales > Cornaceae > Cornus > Cornus suecica. The sequence continues at coordinate 27,272,228 of OY998238.1, forward strand.
TTTATACAATAAAATGGTAAATTAAAGATTTACTTTTGACATTAAAAATAGTAATTTTGTGGACTTATCAAATTACCCCCAAACAAGCTCTTGCTAGTCCTCTAGCAAATATGGGCAAAATAGATTAGTTTACAAAATTATACTTTTATTAAATTTAACTAAAAATGTGTCACTTTCGCAGGCTGCTTTCGATTGCATTTACCATATACAATAAGGTCTTAAACCCCTAGGTTATCCTAGTGGACGGGCAATAGCCTCGTGAGGGTTGGATATGTTACACACAACTTCCCCATTCTTCATTTTCATGCATTCATGCATTCACATACTCATTAATCAAGCCATGATACAATATATAAGATAATATGAATGCAAATACTACCACTCACTACCGAACAATAACTATCTCAATCTAATGATATGAATGATCCCCACTGAAGTAAATAATTTTGTTACTCTCTACTCCCAATCTAGACAACCTTCCGTGTTTTTGTGAACATTCTACTATGGTATGTAATCTTTCTTATTCTACTTCATTGATCAAACTTTGCCATCTACTTCATTGATCAAACTTTGCCATATTTTCATAAAAACTCATTATTTCCATCATTTCACTTCCATCCCTTTTTGTATTTATAAGCTCCGGACTTTCCAGCGAGGATTTTTAGTCCCGACCAACTGGGCCCGAGCTTCTTCCATGGGATTTATGCTCATTAGTTTTCTCCCCTTTTTACGCGAACAATGATATTGGTGATACCAAGGCCCGGTTACTCAGATTGAAGAACTACTTTTTGTATTTATTTGAAAATGATTTTGTTTTTAAAATTTTCTCCATTCTATCTCCCCTTCTCCCATTTTATAGCGGCAAAGCTAATTTTTCAACTACATAGTCAAAGATCAACTATTTTTCCCATAGTAAATGTGTGCATGTGCTTATAGGTCAAAGTTGTCCTTTTCGGTTTCAATTTCACTAATTCATTTACCTATGTAAAACCACATCACTCCACTAACTCAATCTAATCATTACTCTTATGAGAGGGAATATCGCATCATAAACTACTGATACATCATAAATACAAACTTAATCAACTTATAATGCAAAACACTTATGCATAAAAACAAAGAACTTTTCGAAAAAAATTCAATTTTTCAAAATTTTCAAAATTTTCAATTTTTTTGTTTTTTTTTTTTTATAATGAAATTCTATTTTGATTAAATAGATATCCACCCCCAAACAAAAATAACACTGTCCCTAGTGTTTAAAAATACATCTAAGAGACAAATTGGAACAAATTACCGCAATTGAGGTGATGCTTTTGGAGTATAGTCCCTGCAAAGATTCTTGGCAAAAGAAAAGTCAAGTGATTGGAAATATTATGACAGATTTTACCCCTAAACAAAATCTAAACATATCCAAATAGAGTGAAAAAATAAAATTGATAGAAAATATTTACACAACTGACTGGGCTGCCTCCCAGGAGCGCTAATTTAACGTCTTCAGCCAGACTCAACGGATGTGTTACCCCTAAATAGATCAGTCCAAATAAATCAGATCAATGAGGAGAATTTCCTCATTTTCAGAAGTTTCAAGTTCTAGGAAAGGCTTTAGACGATGAGCATTGACTTTAAACAACTGTCCATTCTTAGGGTCTTGTAACTCAATGGCACCATGACTAGAAATGTGATGGACATAGTATGGGCCTGACCAACGTGACCTTAACTTCCCAGGAAACAATTGAAGACGGGAGTTATATAAAAGAACCTTTTGTCATATGAAAAACTCCTTTTTGAGAATGTGTTTGTCATGTTCCAACTTAGTCTTGGCTTTATAAATTCTGGAACTCTCATAGGCATCATTTCTGATTTCTTCTAACTCATTAAGTTGAAGGGTCCTACGTTGACCGGCTTTATCATAGTCAAAGTTCATGGCCTTGATGGCCCAATAAGCACGGTGTTCGAGTTCAATAAGCAAGTGACAGGCTTTGCCATAGACCAATCGATATGGGGACATTCTTATAGGGGTCTTGTAAGCAGTATGGTATGCCCATAAAGCATCCGGGAGATGAAGACTCCAGTCCTTCCTTGTGGGGTTAACTATTTTTTCTAAGATCTGTTTAATCTCCCTATTGGATACCTCAACTTGACCATTGGTTTGAGGGTGATATGATAGGGCCACTTTGTGGTTGATTCCATATTTGGACAACAGGTTTCCAAAGACTTTGTTACAAAAATGTGAACCATTATCATTGATTATGGCTCGAGGTGTTCCAAACCGAGACAAAACCTGGTCTTTGAAAAAATGCACCACAACTCTATGGTCAACTGTTATGGTGGCTAAAGCTTCTACCCATTTTGACACATAATCAACTGCTAAAAGGATGTAGACATTGCCAAACGAGGATGTAAATGGTCTCATGAAATCAATACCCCATACGTCAAAGATTTCAACGACGAGAATCGATTGTTGAGGCCATTCATTTCTTTTGGTAATCTTACCTAACAATTGACATCTATGACAAGCTAGACAGTATGTGTGGGTGTTTTTGCAGCAGTTCGTTTGGAACTGAAATGGCCACCACATGCCTGGTCATAACAGAAGGAAATGACAAAATTTTGGTCTACCTCAGGAACACACCTACGAATGATCTGATCTGAACAATATTTAAACAAGTAGGGGTCATCCCATAAATATTCCTTAGCCTTAGCCAAAAATTTATCTTTCTCTTGTTTGGACCAGTTGGAAGGAATTTGACCAGTCACAATATAATTGACAATATCTGCATACCATGGTGCATGAGATATTTCAAATAATTGCTCATCAGGAAAATAATCAGAGATGGGAATGGAGTCACTAGTGGATTCAATAACAAGACGGGATAAATGATCAGCGACTACATTCTCAGAACCTTTCTTATCTTGAATCTCAAGATCAAACTTTTGAAGGAGTAAGATCTAGCGTATCAACCTAGGTTTTGCATCAGATTTGAACAAAAGATGTCTTAACGCTGCATGATCTGTATAGATGATGACCTTAGATCCAATCAAATAAGATCTAAACTTCTCAAAGGAGAACACGACAGCTAGCAACTCTTTCTCAGTGGTTGAGTAGTTGATTTGGGCATCATTTAAGGTTTTTCTAGCATAGTATATGACATGTTGTGCTTTATCAACTTTCTGGCCTAAAACAACACCTACTGCATAATCAAATGCATCACACATAATTTCAAAAGGCAAGTTCCAGTCAGGTGAGAGAATGATAGGTGCAGTAGTGAGTGCTAACTTTAAGTACTCAAAGGCGGACTTATAGGCATCGGTAAACTCAAATTGTGCATCTTTAGCTAGAAGATGGGTCAAAGGTCTAGCTATCTTATTGAAATCTTTGACGAAACGCTTGTAGAAACTGGCATGACCTAGGAATGCTCTAATATCTCGAACAGATTTGGGGATAGGTAGATTGGAGATTAGATCACTTTTTGCTTTGTCTACCTCAATTCCTGCACTGGAGATATTATGACCTAGGACAATTCCCTCTTGGATCATGAAATGACACTTTTCCCAGTTTAAGTACCAAGTTATTGTCACGACAACGTTGAAGTACGAGAGAAAGATGGTCCAGACATTGCTCAAATGATGACCCAAAGATAGAGAAGTCATCCATGGAGATTTCTAGAAACTTTTCAACCATGTCACTAAATATACTCATCATACATCGCTGAAATGTAGCTGGTGCATTACACAAGCCGAATGGCATGCGACGATAGGCGAATGTACCGAATGGACAGGTGAAAGTAGTTTTGTCTTGGTCATCAGGGTGGACAAGAATTTGATTGTAACCATAATAACCATCTAAAAAGCAATAGAAGGCCTAACCAGCTAATCTTTCTAACATTTGGTCGATGAAGGGAAATGGAAAATGGAATTTTCTAGTCATGCTATTCAGTTTCCTGTAGTCTATGCAAACTCGCCATCCAGTTTGAATGCGAGTAGGAACAAGCTCATTATGGGCATTGGACACAATAGTGATGCCAGACTTTTTAGGAACTACCTGGATTGGGCTCACCCATTGACTATCAGAAATCAGGTAGATGATATCAGCGTCAAGAAGTTTGATAACTTCTCCGCGGACAACTTCTTTCATATTGGGGTTAAGTCTCCTTTGAGGTTGTCTACAGGTTTTCACATTATCTTCTAAGTGAATGCAATGTTGCACCACTAGAGTATTAATGCCCTTGATATCATCAATGGACCATGCTATGACTTCCCTATTTGTCTTAAGAACCTCAAGTAATTGGGACTCTTGTTGCTCAGTTAACTCAGAAGATATTACCACTGGAAAAGTCTTAGATTCACCAAGATATGAATATTTTAAAATCTCGGGTAAAGGCTTTAATTCAATATTAGGTGATTTCTTTGCATTTTTAGATTCAGTGTTAACTGGAAAGAACAATGATTCAAATTTGGATTTATACTTGGGTGCTTCAAAGGGTGGGGCAGAGTCTAGCAAATCATTTACTTGGCTAATGTTATTAGCTTCGTCCAAATTATCATCAAAATGGGCTAGACAATGCTGGAGTGGATCCTCAGGATATGAGTGGTTAAAAGTGTGGGTGATCAATGAATCAATGAGACAAACATCTTCAACAGACTCTGATTCAATGGGCTATTTCATCAAATTGAACACATTGACTTCCACTTTCATGTTCCCAAAGGTTAAGGTCATGCTACCATTTCTATAATTGATCAATGCATTGGCTGTGGCTAAAAATGGTCGACCTAAAATGATTGGAATTTGTTTACCTTGGGTTGGTTGAGTGTCTAGCACAATGAAGTCTACGGGGTAATAAAAATCATTAACTTTTACTATCACATCCTTAATGATATCCCTTAGAATTTTGATGGATCGGTCAACTAACTGAATTCTAACATTAGTTTTCTTCAAATCAGTCAATCCCAAATCCAAGTAGACTGAATACGGTAGCACATTGACACTAGCACCAAGATCTAATAAAGTCTGACCTTCAAAATTTTCTCCTATCCTACAAGTGATAGTTGGACTTCCAGGGTCTTCGTGTTTAACCACGACTTAGTTTTGTAGGAAGGAGGAACAATGTTGGGCTATGAAGGCTTCCTTAGGGATATTGGTTTTCCTCTTGACTAAGTCTTTAATAAATTTTGCATAAGAAGGAATTTGCTTAATAACAGTGAGAAATTGAATGTTTATCTGGAGATTTTGAAAAATCTTTAAGATTTCACTGTATTGAGAATCTTTCTTATTGTTGACTAGTCTAAAGGGAAATGGTGCACGCGGAACAAACGGCTTTGAAATGACCTCATCAAGCTTAGGACCTTGATCCTTTCTGGATTTTTGGGAATTGGGTGGATGAGATTTGGATGGTTCAATTTCATCATTGATGGATGACTCAACCTTATTATCAATTTTATTTCCTGGCCTGAGGGTAATGATGGAATTTACATTGGCATTTGATTGGTCAGAAATGGAAGGAATTCCTACAAGATTAACTCTTTGTCTTTTTGGATTGATTTTGGGTTGGCTAGGCAATGTACCCCTTTGTCTTTCAGACAGAGTTGCAGTGAGTTGACTCAACTGATTTTGGAGAGACTGCTGAAATTGCAATTGATTTTGAGTCAAGAGATCAAAGTTATTTTCTAACTTTTGAAATCTCTGATTGGAATGCTTATTGGATTGATCAAGATTAAGGGCAAGCATTTTCAAAGTGTTCTCATAATTGGAAGTATTATTGACCGGTGGGATAGGAGCAACATAGTTGTTCATGGGATCAACTGTTAAATCTCGGCTTGGATTGAATTGGTTATTCCTAGGGAATTGATTTTGAGGAATTATTGGTCCTTGAGTTTGAGGTTGCCTATTGGAGTTACCTTGAAAACCGGATTGACCACTTAAGTTTTGTGGAGGTAAATTTTGCCTCCATGAAAAATTAGGGTGGTTTCTAGTATCAGGATGGTAACTTTGGCTAAATGTATTAGGCAATGGTCTCCTAAAGGTATTGAAAGCACAAACTTGCGCATCCGAATGTTTAGATGTACAAGAGACCGGGCATTCCTCTGTTGGATGAGATAAACCAGAACAAACATTGCATTGTGCAGGGGTTGATATTAGGGCAAATGCATCAAACTTTTTGCTTAAGTCTTTCACTCCATCAGCAAGACTTTGCATCACAGACTTTAACTCATTTTCAGGTTTGATCTCATAAAAACCAGATGTTCTATTCATTTTATCATTCCTAGAAAATTCATTATCAATTTGGTTTCAATTCCAAATTTGGGCATTTTCAGCTAGTTCCTCCAAAAATATATAGGCTCGGTCAGGGGTTTGGGCCTTGAACTTTCCTTGGTGCATTGACTCAATCATGGTTCGGTTCATAGGTGAAAGTCCCTTATAGAAGAAATGGACTAGTTGTGCTTTATCAAAACCATGGGTGGGCATTTGAGTAGTAAATCATGAAATCAGTCCCAAGTTTGATGGAATTGTTCCTCAATTTTTCCTCTAAAAGTACTAATGACATCTCTCATTGATTCGGTCTTTTGCATGGGATAAAACTTACTCATGAATTTCCTTGCAAGTTCATCCCATGATCGAATGGAGTTGGGTGGAATGGAGTTTAGCCATGATGCAGCTCTATCTTCTAAGGACAGGGGGAAAAAACGCAGTTTGACACCTTCTTCATTCAAATTTTGATTTTTGAATGTGTTGCATATTGTTAAAAACTTACCTAAATGGATATAGGGTTGTTCGCTTTCAAGTCCATGAAATTTGGGCAACATATTGATTGTGGCAGGTCTAATCTCAAACTGGGGTGCATCATTCTCAGGTAGAACAATGCAATTGGGTGGGTTGGCTGTGATTAGGGCAAAGTAGTCATTAAGAGTTCTCGGTGCAGCCATTGATGAATTATTGGTGGTTGAGAGATTGAATAAGGTAGTTGATTTTTCTTCTAAATCAAAGAGTGAGATATCACTAGGAAACCTAACTAAACGCTTGTTAACTCTCAACCACTGGGGCATAAACAAAAAGAAACCTAAAAAGGCTAGATGATGGGAAAATCACACAAATTTTTTGGCTTTGTTATCTTGAGATTAAATTCAAGGGTGGTGAATTTTTAAATCTAATCTTGTAGAGAATTAATAGGATGGTGTCCAAATTAATTCTCTCATAATTAGACAGCTCCTACTCCATTCCAGGTTAAATCGATAGATTACCAGTTAAGGATCATCAAACTAACAACGGAGTAGTTCCCAGGAAAGTGTGGTGAGGCACGTGGCTTGCTTAATGACGCGTCAACCACACTCCTAGACAAAATTTTCTACCGTTTATCAATTTGATAATGACTCATTGGAGTGACTACCAACTGCTTCCTTCCTAGAGGGCCTATGAGCTCGTAACCCTAAATTGGATTATTGCTAATGAATTTTAAAATGAGGCTCATGGTTTAACAAATGCAAGGATTTTTGTGATTTGTGGGCCACGGAAACGGGTGATGAAATCCCGACCGTATCTTGTGGGAATTTTGCCCTTAAGTATCTTATGCAAAATGCTAATTAAAATATGCACAAACAAGAAGAAAAAGAAAAATAAAATAAAAAAAAATAAAAAATGGGAGCATAGAGGAATTTCTAATGTTATTCTATCCTAGAATTCGCATGCAAAATTTTCACCTAATCTAGGAAAAAACAAATAACAAGGGTTTAGAGATATGGAATCTGACTGACGAACCGGTACGGTATCTCCTGCAAAAGAAGCAACAAAACTAAACAAGTAAGTAAATAAATAAAATTAAAACAAAATTGAGTGAATAATAAAAATAATAATTAAACTAATCTGTTTTATTATTATTATTATTATTTTTTATTTTGAATGTGGAAAGTTGACTTCTCAAATGCAAATTTGGAAAGGAAATGAAACTGAAACTGTAACTTCGAAACTGCAGGTTTGTTTTTTTTTTTTTTTTTTTTTTATTTTTTTTTTTAATATACTTCTAATGAAACCTTACCGTGCTAGAATACTGCAGTTTTGTTTTTTATTTCAAATTTTTTTTTTTAAAACTCAAATGTGGTTACTGCTAGAGTAAACTACAATTGTTTGTTTGTTTTTTTTTTTTTTCTAAAACTCAAATGTGGTTACTGTTGGAGTAAACTACAATTGTTTGTTTGTTTTGTTTTTTTTTAAAACTCAAATGTGGTTACTGTTGGAGTAAACTGCAATTGTTTTTTTTTTTTTTAAACTCAAATCTGGTTACTGTTGGAGTAAACTGCAGTTTTTTTTTCCAAAAATTAACAAAAATCACACAATATAAAAAAATTAAAATAAAGGAGGGAAAGAAAGTTTGGGTGGGTTCCCGAAAACTTTGAGTATGAGGATCGTTGACTCCGAATTTTTAATGTTGAAGCGGCAACGACGCCATTTGACGGTTGGTGATTTGTTGATATTTGTCGTTGCTTCACCAAATTCCGGTCAACAAAATTTATAATACCTATAAATACTTTACTTAAAATAGTATAGCAATAAGTAGGGTCGAACCACTCTCAACTTAGAACTCGGTTTGAGACTCGGATCCAAAACTTTAATTTTCGAGAATAAAAATAAATTAGTTAAAAATAATTCTTGAATTTTTTAATAGTAAACTAATATAACTAGATAAAATTATCAAATGATGGAAGAAATCTCAAGGGAAGAGAATCCACCACTCGGGACTATATAAATAATATTATATATTTCTATTGCAAATTCTCCTCCAACATATTAAACATAAACATAGATATTGGTAGGCATTCCCCGTATTTCCATTAATTGGTAATCACGGAAAATCTTCCCTCTAATGTTTTGGTTTAAAGACAAATAAATATAAATAGTGATAGACATTCTCCGTATTTGCTTTGATTGGTAATCACGGAGAATCCTTCCTCTATTTTCAACCTCTATTGTAGGTTTTGCCACTTGAAATAATTATTCCGGGAAGAGAATTAAACAATAAGAAATAAAATAAAATTATTTATATCTTATCCAAGGTGGCTTCATCACTCCCTTGAGAAGAGGTTTAAGGTAACTTAATGATAGAGAAATAAAACATGATGATAGAAGAATTTTTCATTAACTAAGAAAAATATTACAACAAAATAAAAACTTGATACAAGACTAAATTCTCTCTACAATTTCTCACTCTCTACCATCTAACTCCCACAATCTCCAACTACTCTCTTATTTATAGAGAAAATTGGAATATAATGACATCTCATAAAGTGAAGTTAGATGTACTTTTCTTTTATTTTTCTTTGAATATTGATGCTTTCCAAGTCATTTTCTTCTTTCTTCATGTGCATTACATTCTTCATATTCCACCCATGTGCATTCATTTATCACTTTAATACATTTTCTTCATCTTTTCCAATTCATACCTAGAAGAAATAAAAAGATAAATATAAGAACATTTATACAATAAAATGGTAAATTAAAGATTTACTTTTGACATTAAAAATAATAATTTTGTGGACTTATCAGAAGGGACATGTGTCATTGTTGGAGGAGTGGGTGGAAGAGCCACCCTCGCCATAAGCTCTGCGTTCTGCTTCTTAAGAACTTGGTTCCGTTCTTTAGCGGCTATCAGGCGTTGCAAGATTTGTTCAATGGTCTAAGAACCACCTGTATGGATGTTTCCGGTGGTCGGAGCATCCGCTTGGGAACGGGTTACCGTCATGGTTGTTTGAAAGGTAGAAGAACAGTATGAACACAGATCTAGAGGGTGAAGATGAGTAGAAACAAGCTCAATTATAAGGATGGGAAGATGAACACAGATCTGGATGGTAAAGGTACAATCACAAATCTGAAAATGAATAGAAACAAGCTCAACTGTAGAGATGTGAAAATGATCACAAATCTGGAAGGTGAAGAAATCACATATCTGGAATCAAGGTTTTCCCATAGACGGCGCTAATATGTAAATGTTAAAAAATGCACAATACAATAATAAAATACTTTATTCAGATTTTGCTTTCCTTATATACATTCCCTTCTTGGGCTTTGAGTCCATAAGGGCAACATTCTCTTGTTTACATCATTATTTTATCTATTTCTTACATCACTAACTTCATCCTCAAGTTTATTCTAGAGTATTCCACGAAATGGGCCTTTGGGGTGGGCCTTTCCTTCGGGCTTCTTCCTTTGTTGGGCTAGTGGGCTCTTCCCTTAGTGGGTTTGACATAATTCGCACGTACACATGGTGATCTTATATTTTTTATATATTTAACATATATTGGTTTTGCTTTGAAAAATTTCTCCCTTCTTCAGTCTTTTGTTTTTTTTAACATTTATCTATTTTTAACTTTTCTCTCTCATTTTAGTATTTATTTTTGTAATTAAATCTGATTCTTTTTTGTTTCTCTAAATTTAACTTTGTAGGTATTGTTCTTTGATCATGTTTAATTTCTTAATTTTAATATCTCAGTATGTAAGGATTTCATTAGAATATTATTTATTAATATATTTCTATATATTCATTTTTTTAAAATTTAAAATTTGAGTTTTTCCTCTCTTTTTGATAAGTGCATGTGTTGTGATTAAATCTATTTTTTGCATTACTTTTTATTTTTGGTATTAAAAATTATTATCAAAAAACTATTTAACTCTATTTATAAACTTATTATAAATTATAATTTATTAATAAATGTACTAACGTGCAAAGCACGTACTTTGTACTAGTATAATATAAAATATAAATAAATTTGTTAACATAGGAAATTAAAACTATATTTCCTTCTAACTTCTAGGAAATTTATTTTGCTAACCAAATAAATGCTAAGAACTTATTTTTTTTAATTTTTTAATTTACTCTATCTTTTCATCTGTCTGACCAAACAACTCTAAATGACCAAGGTGGAGGACTTATATATACAGAACGGATATAACTCTGACTTGTGTGGTGATATATTAATAGGATTTCTCTTTAAACTCTATGTATTTGGAACAATGGCTGTTTTGCTATAAATAATATGGGGATAATATCTGTAGGATATTTTAGCAATATGCTATTAATTAAGTAAATAATGTTACTCTCAAAAGATATTTGATTTGATTAGGTAAAATGATGATGTTTTGGTAATTTAGTAAAATTTGATAATTTTAAATGATATTATGGTCAACTTGTGTAATTTGTAAATAAATTTATATTTATTTATTGCAAATAAAATTTATCTCTCGCTACAATCGTAATTAGACTCTATTTGTTTGTTAAATCCGTAATTTTTCCAAAAGATAAATATGTTAAAGTTTAGTGTAAACCCGTTCGCAGTAACCGAACGAATTGATACTTTTGTAAATTTACCAGAAGCAATTTACTTGGAAAGTTGACACGAAAAATAATAGATCTTGAAGAATTAGCAAGAATGGGAAAAATTCGGATACCTCTTTTTTTCTTCAACTCCTCCTTTTATACATGATTTTGACCCCCTCTCATAAAGAGTACCTAAATGGGTATTAAAAATACATTCAAAACAACATAAATGTATTAAAAATAGATTTACTATTTTTAATTGGTTGTGTTTTAAAATTGTCACAATAAATGTATTAAAAACAGATTTACTGTTTTTATTGTGTATTTTGAAACGGTCAACTGTTAGAAATTTTTAACTTGAAATGGACTTTTATTTTTGGGCCTCATTTTCTATTGGGCTGACTAGTGTTATTTTGTGTGTCGATCCAACATTGCCTTGTCTGATGGGCCATGTGTAAAAAATGAGCCTACACTTTGCCCCCAATTCCCAAGCCCATTTCGTGTTTTGAAATAGGATGGGAATTCGATGCGCCATGTAACTGCCATTTCCTTTACTTCACTTCATCTTCTCCAAATTTAACTCTTCATCTACAAGGGCAGAATCTTACTCTCTGAAGCTTGACGATTTCAGCAAAAAGCTCTTGAGGTTAGTCTTATCTTTCCATCCTTCTATTTTCTTTCTTTAATCTAGTATCATGAGTAGCGATAGTAGCCGAACCCCTTCTCTGAAGGTGGTGGTGGTGAATGATGTTCCCGTTGTTTTCTCCTCTAAAGTTGCCCCCAGTTCAATTATATCGAAACCACATAAACTTTCCTGAAAATAATTGCGTAAACTTTCCCTAGCCGATAGGTGTAAGGTAGAATTCGAAATTCCTAACGACGTTTCGATTTATGAATATTCCATCGATTTGAACTTCAAATCGTATGAAGAAGTTGGTACGGATGAAGCTCTCTTTTCTGCAAATCATTTGGCCATACTCAGATTTCCTGTCCATCCTTTCTATCACTACGTTTTATTTTCTTTAGGGCTTACGCCCTTGCAAGTGAACCCTAATTTTTTCAGGGTTCTATTTGTAATGCTCGTTTTGAATCGCGAACGAGATTTGAATTTAGGTTTGGGTGACTTCTTGCTCTGCTACAAAGTTGATCAAATCAGAAAAAACCCTGGTCGGTACCATCTGCACCCTCATTCAACTCTGAAACTTTGTGATGGGAATCCCTCTTCAGAAAAGGAATGGAAAGATAAAGTGGTGAAAATTGAGGGAAATTGGAGGGTGGATGCGTCCGGCCCGTACCCTCTGCCAAGGACCTTCGGTATTTGTAAAAAATACAAATGTGGATTCAAAAATCCTGGCAAGTACCTCTTTATATTTTTTCGAATTTTGCCTATTTTTCTTGAACTGCGCATTAGTTTGTTTTTGATCACATGTCGTATTTTGTTCGTAGCCGAACATCTGGAGTATCTGAACAAAAAAGTCTTTCCAACTCTTCTTTCTAGTAAAATTCTTTTAACTTCCCAGAATCTGAAATCCATTGTTGCAAGTGCCTCAGAAGCCACCATAATGGAAATTCCAGAACCGGCTTCCAAACGAGCCACGACACAAAAATCTCCTGCCCTCATCAGCTCGTCTGTTGATAAAGGAAAAAGTAAAGTGATCGATCTGACTGAAAATCCAAAGACATCAAAGGGTCTTCTGAAAAGGACGAACACCGATGATGGTTCTCATGCTCAGAAAAAACTGAAGCTTGGCCCTCCTTTAGAGCATGTAAAAAATAATGACTCTGAAAAGAATGAAAAAATATTGAGGAAGGATAGATCTGTGAGTGGCTACACCATTCCTGATTGCTGTTTCCCTCAAAAGTTTAACCCTGAAGGCAGTTGGACTCCTAACTTCGTGAAAAGTGATAGAAGCGTTCTGAATCACCGTTCGCTGGATATGTCAGATTCGGATTCTTTGATGGCACTCGCTCGTGGTATGTGGCGACCAAAATATGAGATGTTTCAACATGATGTTGATCAGAATGAGCTTTTGGCTAGAGCTCCTGTTTCTATTTTGGAGGTAAATATATTTTTTTGAACGTAATGTTAACGTTTCTATTATCTTCAGTCTATTTTTGATGTCCTAGCTCTCTGCAAAGTCGTTGAGGCGGGGGAATATAAAAGAAAAAATATCGATGCAGCTTATCTAAGGGCTGACAAGTGTGCCACTTTAGCTGAAAAACAGAAGAAGATCGTGGAGACTAAACTGGAAAGCTTAAGGCAAATCCATATGAGGGAAGCCGAATGAATTGATGAGTTGGAGAAGAAAATCCATAATCTTGAGACTTCGAATGCTATACTGAAATCTGGTTTGGAGCTTTGCCAAAGAGGTGGTATGGAAATGCACCAAAGGTATGTGAACATTTTTGATATAAAATTTTGTGACGGGTTCAGATTTTGCTATGGTCAATTGTCGATGGACCCTTCTGACTGTTCATACGAAGACCCGGAGGCTCATGATACTACTTGTGGTGTCGTTCACCCGTACGTTGATCCTAAACCGAGCAAAGACGAGAATGACTTCACTCAGTTTCTCTTGCATGGAATCTTTCCAGTTGAACGCCCATATTCTATTTTTGCAGTCCCTTCTACTGCAAATGTCATTGGTGAAGTGTCCATTGATCCCTCCGTTCCTCCCTCCGAGAAGCAACAACCAAGTGCAGAAGGAGTAATTCCGAACAATTTACCTTCGACCTCTTAACTAGAGGTTTTATTTTGAACAATTTTCTTTCATGGTCTGTAAACAATATATATTTTTGTTGCTCCCGTGGTGAGCATTCTTGAACAGGTTTTGTGATGGCACTGATGTGCTAAAAAATTTTGAACAGATTAATGTGTTTTTAGAACACAAATTTTTTAGGCGCAGCTTCGTGCGTCTTTTTGAAACAGGAACTAAAATGGTGCCATCTTTTTAGATGGTCTTTTATTTTTTCTTAGATAGCTTATATATTTTGGCCAATTTTTTTACTTGGACTTTTCATGAACTTTCGTTTTGTGACTGTTGAGCATAAGTATTGGAAAATATGAATGCAATATCTTTATTGATTTGATACGGATCTTATATAAATAGCATACAACTTTGAAACAAATGTTTGAACAAAATTTAGGGCCATTTATATAAATCTTATTTTGCAAAATTTAATTCTCTACTGAAAATACCTCTTCAGATGGATTGCATTTCATGCCTGTTCGATCTGTTTCCCATGCTGATCGGCCAACCTGTAGGCTCCTTTGCCGATCACCTCTGTTACTGTGTACGACCCATCCCATGTATGATCTAACTTATTTGATCTTTTAGCCAACACCCTCAATACTTGATACCCAACTTGGAAAGATCTTGGCTTCACCTTTTTGTTGTAGCTCCTCATCAATCTTTGTTGATATTCTGTTAACCTTATTGAGGCCATTTCCCTTTTCTCATTTAAGAAATTGCCTTCAATTTTAAGAATTTCTTCGTTCTGTTCAGGATTGAAGAGCTGTGTTCTTGTTGTGGGAACTTCCAATTCAATTGGAATTACTGCCTCAACACCGTACGCCATAGCGAATGGAGTCGATCCGATCGGCTTTCAGGGAGTCGTTCGGTAGCTCCAGAGAACTCTTGGCAATTCTTCCAACCATCGACCCTTTTCTTCAATCCCTTCCAGTTTTCTTTTTATTCCAACAAAAATTGTTATATTTGTTATCTCGGCTTGTCCGTTTGCTTGCGGGTAACTGACCGATGATAAGTTTTGATTGATGCCGTACTCGTCCAACAACTCCCGAACATATTGATTGTCCAGGTTTTTGCCGTTGTCCATCATTATGCACTTTGGCACTCTGAACCTGTAGATTATATGATTTAAAATAAAATCAATCACCTGAGTGTGCGTGATTCTTACAGAAGCCTTCGCCTCAACCCATTTAGTGAAATAATATGTGGCCAGAAGCACATATTTTTGATTTGATGTTGCCTTTGTTAGTGGTCCGACCGCATCCATTCCCCATCGTGTGAACGGAACGGGGGATGCCATTGTTGTGAGGAGCTCTGCTCGTTGATGGATTATATATGAGTGCCTTTGACATTTGTCGCACCTTTTCGCATACTCTTCCGCATCTCGGATCATGTACGGCCAAAAATAACCTTGTGTTATTGCTCCGTGGGATAATGATCTACCCCCAATATGACCTCCACAAATTCTATCGTGCAACTACTGGAGTACTTCTTGTGCTTCAGCCGGGGTCAAACACCGCAAGTAAGGCCTGGACATCGATTGGCGGTATAAAAAACCATCGATCACAGAATACTTGGCAGAAGCTGATCTCACTTTCTTTGCTTCCCGTCGATCTTCTGGCAAAACCACGGTTTGTAAATATTGAAGTATTGGGTCGATCCAACTTGGTTCATACGGAATCACGTACACCTCTTTCTTTTTTACAATCGATGGAACGAGCAGTTCGTCCACGAGAATTACTCTGACCATATCATCCCCAGCTAATGATGCTTGATTTGCTACATGATCAGCCTCATGATTTTCCGCCCTTGGAATTAGCTTGAAAGTTATTACCCGAAATTTTTGTGCTTCTTCCTAAACAACCTTTTTGTACTCCAACATCCTTTCCTCCTTTGTATTGTAACTTCTTGCGACCTAATTTATAATTAATTGTGATTCACTGAGCACTGTTAATTCCTAAATATGGAGTTCCTTCGCCAGCCTTAAGCATTCCAGAATGGCTTCATACTCAGCCTCATTGTTCGAACTTTCAAAGCATAGATTGATTGATTGTTGCAATTTGGTTCCTTTTGGGAATATTAATTCAATCCCCACGCTTGCCCCCAGGCTATTCACAGATCCATCCACATAAAGCGTCCACCTTGGATTTTCACCTTCGATCTCATCTTCGGGTGCTTCATACTCGAGGAGAAAGTCCGCCACCGCCTGTCCCTTTATTGACGTTTGGGGTTCATAGGTGAGATCAAACATGCTCAACTCTATCGACCATTTCGTCGTTCGTCCCGAGAAATCAGGTTTTGCTAAAATCGCTTTGATCGGAAATGTTGTTAGGATCCTGATCGGATGAGATTCGAAATAATACTGTAACTTCCGTTTAGCCTGGACCAAAGCCAAAATTACTTTCTCCGTTTTCGAATACCTTCTCTCAGCATCAAGTAATGTCTTATTTGCATATTAAATTGGGTATTGTCTGTTCCCATCATCTCTCACCAATGCTAAACTGACAGCGTTCGGTGAAACTGCTAGATATAAAGTTAGAAATTCATGATCCCTGGGTGCCATCAGGATCGGTGGTTTTGCCATATTGAGCTTCAGTTGATGAAAGCTTCTTGTTGTTTCTCTCCCCAAGTCATCGTTTTCTTAGACTTCAGTACATGAAATAACGACTTGTATCTATCTGACAACTTGGAAATAAACCGGCTTAGAGCTGTCAATCTTCCTGTAAGCACCTGAATTTCTTTTGGGGATTTTGATGCCTTCATCTCGATCAATGCCTGGACTTGTGTGGGACTAGCCTTGATTCCATCTTTGTTTACTATATGTCCCAAGAACTGTCTCGAAGAGACACCAAAAGTGCATTTCTCCGGGTTCAACTTTATTTTGTGCAACCGCAGGGATGGGAACACATCTTACAAGTGCTTCAGGTGATCATCCTTGTGTTGGCTCTTAACAACCATATCGTCTATATAAGCCTCAACCGTATCTCCAATCTGAGTCTTGAAAATCTTATCGATTAGCCGCTGATAAGTTGCACCTACATTTTTGAGACCGAACAACATGACCTTGTAACAATAGGTCCCTCTTTCAATTATAAATGCCATTTTGTCTTTATCTTTTGGGTTTATTGGGATTTGATTATATCCTGAATAAGCATCCAGGAAGATGAGACGTTCGAACCCGGTAGTTGCATCAATTATGCGGTCTATCTTTGGTAAAGGAAAACTGTCCTTCGAGCAAGCTTTATTTAAATTGGTGAAGTCCACACACATTCGGAACTTTCCATTCTTCTTTTGTACGACAACAACATTTTACAACCAATCTGGATAATGAACTTATCTGATAAAACCAGCTTCTAACAACCGGTCAACTTCTTCAGCTATACAATTTCCTCGTTCGGTTCCGATCATTCTGGGTCGTTGCCGTACGGGTTGTGCGCCGGAATGAACATTTAAAATTTGCATCATGGTTCCTGGGTCAATCCCGGGCATGTCACTGTGCTCCCAAGCGAAAACATCGACATTTGATCTTAGAATGGAAATCAAATTGCCCCTTTCATCTAAACTGAGGCTTCTTCCAATTCGGGTGGTCTTTCCCTTGCTCCCGACGATCAACTCTACTGTAATAGTATCTTTCTCCGTCTTCTCGTCATCATCAGTCTGATTAGGAATGTTCGGTAATTACTATAAGGGGCGTTAGACACTTTCGCCCCTCAAACTTTTGGTGACAATGGCGTAGTATTATTTTGCCACCACTTGATCTCCTTGGATGTCTACAAATCCCTTCCCTTAAGGATCAACACATCACATCACCTGATGCAGAGTTAAAGGAACTCCCTGCATTTGGTGAATCCACCCTCTTCCCATGATCAAATTGTAGGAGGGCTGGACGTCCACCAACATGAAATTTTCTGTCAGAGTTTGCTTTGCTGTTGTTACAGGTAAATTTAGTACTCCAATTGGGCAGATCCTCTTCCCATCAAAGCCTGTCAGTGGACTGGCAGTCGGCCTGATCAACTCCGTGTTGATGTTGATTTTTTCGAAGGCTGACTTGGTCAGGACGTTCGTACTGCTACTTGGATCAACCAAAACCCTTTTAACTAAACAATTTGAAATTATGATCGAAATTACCAGTGGATCCTCATGTGGTAGCTGTACGCATCTCAACACCTCCTGGGTAAATGACATGGTCGACATTGGGTAGTTATGAATTACGTTCACCTCCCCAAATCTTCGAATCTTGTTCACATTGTGCATTCGTGAACACTGAATGAAACGAATTTCCTTATCCTCTTCTGGTCTTCCATGGATCGTGTCAATTATTTTCACCGGTTGTCCGCCCATAACCTTATTGGTCTTCGGGCGATCAAAATTTTTCGTTCCGTTGTCCACGTATTCCTTCAAATCTCCTTTGGCTATTAAGGTCTCAGTTTGCTTCCTCAAATGCCTGCACTCATTGGTCAAATGGCCGAGGTCATTGTGGAACGCACAGTGCTTCGAACGATCCTGCTGTTCTGGTGGCGTTCTCAGCGAGAATGGTGAACGAAAGATGCCTTTTGCCTTATTATCATTGTACAATTTCGCTAAGTTCGTTCTAAGCAGAGTTACAGGTCCATCATACCTTGGCCTCTTCTCCTCTTGTCTGTACGGAGTTGATCGTGGGTTGTTCGTACTATCAGTTTTCTTGATTATCCTTTCTTTCGATTTGTTTTCCACATTGACCAACGCCGAACGATGACCCCTTTATTGTTCATCTTCTTCCAATCTCAAATATCTCTGTGCTCAAGAATTCAACTAACCCATATTAAGGGGTGTTGACTTCATCAAGGATCTATGAAAACTGATTCCTTGTTCGATAGCCACTTTGAAAGCTTCCATCGCCGCTGGTTGATCGCAACTTGGTATCATTCCCATTTCCAAATTGAATCTGGACAAGAAATTTTTCAAAGTTTCTCCTTTCGCTTGCCTCATCGTGAATAGATTAGAAATGGCCCGCTTCTGCTTCCGATTGCCAAAATACTGAGCTAAAAATTTTCCATTAAAGTTTGGAAAGAATCGATTGAACCCCCAGGTAACTATCTGAACCATAACAGGGTTGGGCCAGTTAAACTCATAGAAAAAGTTTTGCACATTAGCGCATCATCCGCCATGTCGAGAGTCATCATCTGCTCTATATGAAAAAGGTGTTCGATTGGATCCTGTGTCCCATCAAACATGATGAATTTTGGTATCCAGAACTTGTCTGGCCTTCTTGCTTGTTGTATCTCAGCGCTGAACGACGATTTAATCATTTTTGCCGTGATCTCGATTGCTAGATTAGTTGGTGATTGCGTTCTGAGATCTTTTACTTGTTCATCCACGATCTTTTGAAGCCTTGTCACCATGTCGAGCGGAATTGCTCGATTATTAGCATTTATCTCATCTCCCATTTGCTGGGTACGAGTACGATTCGCTGAACTTGCCTCTTGATGGTTGTCCTCTTCTTCAACATCGGGGCTATTCCGTCGTCCTGCTGCTGGCAGTTCTTGACGCTCTGACTGATCCAGCCTTTGCCTTAATTCTTGATTTTATTTTTTAAGGGCCTCGAGACGCTGAAGAATAACATGTGTCTCTTTGTTGTGTTGTGGATTCTCCTGCCATTGACCTGATAGCTTCTGACTTGAACCTTAGTTCCCATATACAACGCCAAAAAGTGTAAACCCGTTCGTAGTCACTGAACGAATTGATACTTTTGTAAATTTACCAGAAGCAATTTACTTCTAAAGATGACAGGAAAAATAATAGATCTTGAAGAATTAGCAAGAATGGGAAAAATTCGGATTCCTCTTTATTTCTTTAAGTCCTCCTTTTATACATGATTTTGACCCCCTCTCATAAAGAGTACCTAAATGGGTATTAAAAATACATTCAAAACAACATAAATGTATTAAAAACAGATTTACTGCTTTTAATTGGCTGTGTTTTAAAACTGTCACAATAAATGTATTAAAAATAGATTTATTGTTTTTATTGTGTATTTTGAAACGGTCAACTGTTAGGAATTTTTAACTTGAAATGAACTTTTATTTTTGGGCCTCATTTTCTATTGGGCTGACTAGTGTTATTTTGTGTGTTGATCCAACATTGCCTTGTCTAATGGGCCATGTGTAAAAAATGAGCCTACATTTATTATCCTCCCATTTCTCATAACTAAATTATTGTTATGAAAAATTAACCTAATTCTTATAAACGTGTAGGGGTTCGCAAGATTTAGATGATGCGAAGATAGTTTCTGCGCAAGTTCGTCAGTCAAAGAACAGTATTGATGCTTTTATTGCTTTTGATTTGCTTTACAGAGAAATGAAAGAGAAATGGAGGAAAAGATAACAAGTACAAATAATTGAGAAGTACTTTATCTTTCTAGGAGTTTCTCTCTCTTCGTCTCCGGAAAAGTCCCCCTTGAAATGAGCTCTCGCATCTATTTATAGACATGGATGCCCAGTAGTCTTCGCGGATTGTGTTGCCACGTCAGTACCTGTTTCGTCCTCGCGGATTTTATTGCCACGTCCGCACCCGTCTCGCGACATAGTTCCTGCGTACCAATCCGCTATATAATACCGTGCACAGTATTATTTCACGCACTTGACTACGCAAAACGGATTCGCGTAATCTTATGCGCGGATAATACTGTGCGCCATAAATACCTTGCACAATATCATCCGTGAAACGAATTCGCGGATCATAATGTGCGTCATGCCCTGTGATCTGCGCCTATTGCATCGCGGATCTGATTTATCCTTAGCCAAGGATGCTGTTATAGCTTTGCTGGGTCATGACCAACCATGCATGCCTTGGTCATGTCCCTGAATACTAGCGGCCTCTCTAAGGTACTCTTACTTAGGACGATGTAAATTAGGTCGCAACCCACTATTTACTCATACCAAGCATTTCCCTTAGATTCCGCGTAGCGCTACGCGGACAACATATAGGGTTATGAGTTCCTGATGCGAGCTATAAAACACATCAGTCTCTCATACCTCCCTCTGTATAATGCAAGCTCTCGCGTGAAAATCATATTTGGGCTATTTCCCAAAGTAATTAATTATTTGGGCCAATCTCCCAAATAATCTTTTATTTGGGCCGGTTTCCCCAAATATACCAAACATTGGGTCATATCCCAGATAATTTAATCCTTGGGCCATTATCCCAATATGAGCCATTTCGTCATTATGCTATTTCGCGAATCATCCCTCTTTACAAAATGAATTGAAATCTATAGCAAAAATTATAATTAATATATATAACTATTCAAAATCATATGTTCGATTCCCCATATATGTGTTTTTTATTGCTTTTATATGAGTTTTCGTTTTCATGTTCATGCATGGTGTGTTCAGAGTTAGGTTATACTTGAAAGTTGTCATGTCACGTTCAAAGATCATATACGCTTCTTAGCACAAGCTTATAATGTGTAGAGTTGGTTGACCACTTCGGCACCACATTTTGTAACTAGTTCATGTATTTAGAAACTCGAACAACTATTTACGTGTGTTGTTTTCGTATAATGAGAGGAAGAAGTTATTTCTATTTTACATTTATTATTAGTTAGAGCAGAAAATGTTTTTTTTCTTATTCAACTATTTTGGGTATGTAGAAGTTTACCTAAAATAAAATATAACCTCCTCCCAGGTTTCAAATTTTCTTTGTTTTCGATGATACAAATAGTTTTTGAATTTCTTTTAGCGATATACGATTGTGTACTATATCTAAAGTTTATTACTCATAGTAATAACCTAATTTGAAAGTGCTACAAAGAATCATTTGTCTTCCATCTCTCTTCGTTCTATATTTAGGTATTAAGTCTCATGTGAAATCTAATTATTTTTAATCTTTGCAGTCATATCAGTCCTTTCAATTTTTCTTTGCCATTACATCCCCACTAATTACATAAGTAAATAAAAACCTCTTAATTATAATAAATAGTTGAAAACATAATCACTCCCATCAATTATATTTTTCCGGAAAAGCTAGAAATATCATTAATTTCGCTAGACTTAAAAGAACATCATTGCTTTCAGTGCGAATATATATATATATATATATATATATATATATATATATATATATATTCTTTCAACTAAATAAAAGTATTTTAAGTTTAATATCCTCCAAAATCTCACCACTAAATTATATGTTGCTGAAGGTTATTAACCAAGTTTAATGGCAAAACTGTACTATATACAAGTGTTTACAATCATATGTTAGGTTCATCGTATACGTGTTTTTCATTCCTTTCCTATTCCTATGCGCTTTTTGTTTTCATGTTCTTAATTTGTGTGTTCAAATTTAGGTAATGCTTCAAAAAGCTATCACATTCAAAGATTAGAGACATTTCTTAGCACAAACTTATAGGGTGAAAGAGTTGGTTTGGCCACTTCGGTAACATATTTGTGTAACTAGTTCAAGTTTATTTATAAATTCAAACAACTATTTATGTGTCTAATGTGTTGTTTCCTCTACTGAGGAGAATGACGGTTATGATTAAGTTACTAAGCCCTTACTTAGGATTTGTACAATTCTATATGTCTACATATCAATCCAATTCCAATATAACTTATTTAAAAAAATTATGAATTACACGTTTCTTCCTAACAAATAAGTCAACTTACATGGAGACACCTCTATTTTGAATTACTTGACTTTATTCTTTACTATCTATAAAGATCATCAAAATATTGATGACATAGATGTAATTTAGTTACCCGATATGAATGTCTTTTAAAGAGAAGAGAAGTAAGATTATCCAACATATGATTTAGTGATCCTAAGGATTCGTTTGGGATCATGGAATTGGAGTCTTGGAATTGAAATTGGAGGCTTTAATTCCAAATCCAATATTTGGATGTACCAAAATACATTGGAATTAGAAGTGAAATGTAATTTCAAAGACACCAATTTCACAAAAAAAATTGTGATTTCTAATTCCACATATTCTTCAAATCTTGACCCATTAAATACTCTCTCTCTAATAACAAACTTTTCACCACCACAAACATATATACATAAATACCAATATATATATACACAATATATATACGAATTTAAATACACAAGCTTATATATAAAAATATATATACACATATATATATATATATACGTATGCATATATGTATGTACTCATAGACCATATATATACAAATATGAATACACATACACACAAATATATAGCCACACACACATATATTCACATAAACACATACATATAAATTCACACACATATATATATATATACATTCACATAGATACATGTATATACACACATACATACAAACGTATATAAATTCATACCTATACTTGTATACTTATACTCAAAATAGTCAATTTCTTAATTTGCGATTGTGACATGATGTTTAAGCAGTCACACTTCTGTTATGCATTTTTTTCAAAATGGAAGCTCTACATTTTAATTTCCTCTTATACCTTATATATTGGGTTGTTGATTGTTTATAAAGTTTTCAAATTTTCAATATGACAATATTGAAAGTTTTTCACTTTGTTGTATACAAACTACCAAAACAATATTTTCTTTCTAACTTTCTTATTGAAATTCAAGAAAAAGTTTATTACGCATTTCCCTTCGAAGGTGACTAATCCTTCAAACCTTTGATCCCTTTTTATTGCTTCAATATATAATAAGCATCATCGAAGGGAAAATATAAGTACTTTAAAGTTTAGTAACCTCCAATCTCTCAACATTAAATTATATGTTATAGAGGAAAATTAACCTAACTCTCATAAGAGGAATGCAATTTCTCAAATGCAATAGCAAAAACTATAATTAATGTATATAAGTGGTCGCAATTATATGTTTGATTCCCCATATATGTATTTTTCATTGCTTTCATATGCGTTTTTGTTTCCATGTTTATGGTGTGTTCAGATTTGGTTGTACTTGAAAGCTGTCACGTTCAAAAATCACATACATTTCTTAGCACAAGCTTATTGTTGTGTAAACTTGGTTGGGCTACTACAATAACATTTTTGTGTAAGTAGTTCAAGTATTTAGAAATTTCAACAACTAGTTGGGTGTGTATAACGTGTTGTTTAGTATAATGAGGGTAACAATGTATTTCTATTTTTTATTTATTATTTGTCAGAGCATAAAATATTTTTTCTTTATTCAACCAGACCAAGCCCTTATTTTCGGGTATGTAAAAGTTTACCGATCAATACAAGTTCATTTATTTTGTGAAAAAATAAATATAAATTACGGTATTTTTCTCTAGAAATAAGTCAAGTTACACGGGGTTCTCTTTGTTTGTAGTAATTTTACTTTCTTCCCTATAGTTTATTAATAATCAAGTCTTACAATCTCAAAACTAAATTTTCAGTTTTATGGAAAAACACTTGCACTAAACTTCTCGGGAGTAAAACGTTCATTTCCTAACTTGTCGAAGTTAAAAAGGTTCAAATAAGTCTTGATTCAAGTAAAAAGTAGTTTCGTCAGTTGTATGGTTGATGAGGGTCAAACTTGAATATGCGAGACAATTTTGTTCAATCCTCACAATTGGGCTTAATGTCACCGACTTATTCTTGAGCCCCGTGACAACACACCTCGATCTTTCGAGAGACAAGCATGCTGGCTGGTGGATGTACTTCAACGTCAAATGACTGGAATGGTTCCAGGGAAGGGGCGTGCAGGACACAAGGTGGTAACTTCCTTTGGGCCACCCCAGCACAAACTGGTCGGGAGCTGGAGTCGTTCCCCTGACGAGACCAAGGCAGGTCGAAACCAGTCAGTGTGCAAGCCGAGTGAGGCACATCGTGCGAGGATTACCATGCCCTCACAAGCTCATATTCGGGGCATGGTGTTGCACGGGCCGTGCCGCTGTGTGTGAAAACTCTAGGCCCGTGACAAGTGGTATCAGAGCAGGACTTGGGAGTAAGCACATCCAATTGTGTCCCCAGGTCGATCTTTGGGCCAAGACGGAGCAACACGTGTATGTCGGAGGATAATCCTCCATTGCCACCTCCCACGAAGAAAGCGCTTCACCCTGAAGCTGATCGGGTAATCTCATTGAAGTCAGATGTCCCGGGGCCATGTTCACATCGTGATCGTGCGTAGAGAATAACTACGGCGATTGCAGAATTCACCCGACTCTCCGTGACAACGTAGCGTTGGAGGCCGACGGGGTAGAAGCTGCGGCGGAGCTGTTGAGATCTCTTGGCCACACTTACCATAGACCTCGACCCTTGCTCGAGGATATGGCAATGATATCCACTTGTGACTGCGACGAGGACGTTCGCAGATTGAGTGGGGGAGAATGTCACAAACTTATTCTTGGGCCCCGTGACAACACACCTCGATCTTTCGAGAGACAAGCATGCTGACTGGTGGATGTACTTCAACGTCAAATGACTGGAATGGTTCCAGGGAAGGGGCGTGCATGACACAAGGTGGTAATCTCCTTTGGGCCACCCCTGCACAAACTGGTCGGGAGCTGGAGTCGTTCCCCTGACGAGACCAAGGCAGGTCTAAACCAGTCAGTGTGCAAGCCGAGTGAGGCACATCGTGCGAGGCTTCCCATGCCCTCACAAGCTCATATTCGGGGCATGGTGCCGCACGGGCCGTGCCGCTGTGCGTGAAAACTCTAGGCCCGTGACAAGTGGTATCAGAGCAGGACTTGGGAGTAAGCACATCCGATTGTGTCCCTAGGTCGATCTTTGGGCCAAGACGGAGCAACACGTGTACGCCGGAGGATAATCCTCCATTGCCACCTCCCACGAAGAAAGCGCTTCACCCTGAACCTGATCGGGTGATCTCATTGAAGTCAGGTGTCTCGGGCCATGTTCACATCGTGATCGTGCGTAGAGAGTAACTACGGCGATTGTAGAATTCACCCGACTCTCCGTGACAACGTAGTGTTGGAGGCCGACGGGGTAGAAGCTGCGGCGGAGCTGTTGAGATCTCTTGGCCACACCTACCATAGACCTGGACCCTTGCTCGAGGATATGGCAATAAGATCCACTTGTGACTGCGACGAGGACGTTCACAGATTGAGTGGGGGAGAATGTCACGGACTTATTCTTGAGCCCCGTGACAACACACCTCGATCTTTCGAGAGACAAACATGCTGGCTGGTAGATGTACTTCAACGTCAAATGACTGGAATGGTTCCAGGGAAGGGGCGTGCAGGACACAAGGTGGTAACCTCCTTTGGGCCACCCCTGCACAAACTGGTCGGGAGCTGGAGCCGTTCCCCTGACGAGGCCGAGGCAGGTCGAAACCAGTCAGTGTGCAAGCCGAGTGAGGCACATCGTGCGAGGCTTACCATGCCCTCACAAGCTCATATTCGGGGCATGGTGTCGCACGGGCCGTGCCGCTGTGCGTGAAAACTCTAGGCCAGTGACATTAAGCTTAGCTTTACCCAAATTAGTTTCTTGCATGCAATTGGGCTTATTCTTAAATCCCTAGCTCAAGTCCATCTTAGCCCACGGGTTTGAAAGATTAGGGGGTGTCAACTGGACTAAAAATTAAGTCATGAAAATAAAATATCTGGAATTTAAGGGATTTATTTGGTTTGTATATTTGAAAACTGTTCTCGAAAATTTTAAAAATAAAAAATAATTTTTTGAAAATAATAAAAATGAGTTATCTGAAAATAGGTTTTTTCATAACTGAGTTTCCTGAAAACGATTTTTAGAAAGCTGAACCAAACAGACTTTTTGTACAGTTTCTGATTTTCAGTTTTGTCGAAAACAGAAAATTGTTTTCAGAAATGCAAATTAGCTGCTTAGTTTGTATTTCTGTGAACAATTTTTGTTTTCTGAAAACTGAAAATCAGAAAACTGTACAAAAGTCTGTTTGGTTCAATTTTCTGAAAATAGTTTTATGAATATTCACTATATGTACTTCTGTGGTAGACAACTTCTGTTCCACTTTGTAAATTACAATGACCTCCCTTGAAGTTTAAATAAATTTCACATAGATAAAGTATTTAAAATTTATTACAATTACCATTATTTTTGTAATGTTGTATATAAAAGGTAATTTCCATTATTTTTCTAGTTTTTGATCTTAGAGATTTCGTTAGCCTGATGATTAAAGGAAGCATTCTTTTTTTTTTTTTTGGAAAATAAGCATTCTTCTTTTTATTGGCAATTAATTCATCTTTTATGCAATGTAGAGTATCACAAAATGCAGTACAAGGGGGGTCTAAGTTTTTAATATCATATTCAGTATTCAGTTGGCAACTTGGCATCAATATATTATATTGTGGTTTTTTCTTTTGACTAATGCCTCACAAGTTATAATTATGACAATTTTGTAACATCATTGTGGGGTTAACATGATTAGGCAAATTCTTCAGCAATTAGAAGCCAACTCTTAAGCCCCGTTTGTCATGGGTTTTAATTTTGGTATTTTTATTTTTGGCTAAAAATCAATGTATTTTTTGGGCTGAAGCATATTTGCCGCAATATATTTTATTCTGTATTGTAATTGTTGAAACGTTTCAAGAAAAAATTAAAATAACAATTTGTTGTTTAGGTGTATTTGCACGGTTTGTTTTCACAACGGGCCTAAATATGTTTGGGCCAAATTTAAAACAGATTCAAATTAGTTATCAAATTAATTTTGATTTTAGCTAAAAATACCCTACAATAAAAACTTCAGATCTAATGAGGCTAAAAATAAAACGTCAAAAACAAAATCAAAGGTGCTCTTAATTAATAGAGCGGTAATAAATTCATAGTCCATGGACATTCCTAAAACACACCATTTTTCTATAATGGAAGTGTGTAACCTTTCATACACAATCTAGATTGAATAGTTGTGGCATGATTTCACTATAAATGACCCTTTCATGAGCATAGGTGTACATATCAGAATCATTAAGTTGTTTTTTATTTCTTATGTTTACTTTAACAAGTTAAGAGGTTGATTCATTAGCTTAATTGATTTGAAGCTAATGCTATAGCCGTAGTAATGGCTAGATTTCGAGTATTGTTAAATAATTTTCTAATTGTGGCATGATTTTTGGGCAATGACCCTTATGTGATACATCATCTGAAAAATGGAAGTTCTACATTTTAGTTTTATCTTATACTCTTATATATTGTGTTTGATTGTCTATAAATTTCTATTAAGTTTCAATATGACAACAACTATGAACATGCATTATTTAAGTATGTTACTCACTTCACTTTTTTATTTTTTTATTTAATTATGTATTTCAAAGCAAACCTTTGAAATGTAGTTTTAAAATATTATGAGACTTTACTTAAATATAAATAAGTTAGAACTGACATAAAATTTACTTTATTATTTTCATTAATTATTATTTATCATTATTTAAAAATAAACCAAAATAATTTTGTACATGAAAGGAATTCATCTAACACAGATTTATATATATATTATTATATAAAAGCATATGGGTAGGTTTTTACACTGTCAATACCCAAACTAACAAAATAATATTTTCTTCTAACTTTCTAAAAAATTCTAACAAAATAGATACTAAAAAATTAATACTATTTATTTATTTTACTTTCACTTTTCATCTGTCTAGTCAACCAAACGAGGAATTAGTCATCGAGTTGTTTCTTCTAGCACAAAATAAACAAATTTGTTCATTCATTTTCTCTTATTCCTATTATAGGCAAGAATTTCTCACATATTTTTATTTGTTGATTTGTGATCAAATAAATTATTATTAATTTCTATATCTAATTATATTCCAACTAATTAGACAATAAATATTTAAATTTGGTATGGTACTATGCTTTATATATAAAAGAAAGTACAGTTTTTCGGGTATGTAGAAGTTTACCTATCAATACGAATTCATTTATTTTGCAAAAAAATAAATATAAATTACAGTTTTTATTTTTTTATTTATTTATTTTTTTTCATATTTGGTTCCCTCCTACTATATAGACCACTATTAAAATTGAAAATTGTTGATGAAGAAAGATAATTAACGATAAAGAGAAGTAGAAATACAAAATCTTAATGTTACCTACTTATTCACGTTAAGTTTAATAACATGGTCTATTTCACTTTAGCGTCATTATCATCTTAATTAAAAAATGTTCCTTCTTCTTATCATAAAACACTTATTTATTAACGGATTTTTAAAACCCACATGTACCCATTAATAATTAAATTAAGTAATTCGGCAAAATTATATGCTTAAAATACTAAATTCAACAAAAATAAATATTAAATAAACCATCAAATTATCTAACAATCCAAGTTTCAATACATTCTTTCAAAAAGAAGCATTGATTGAGCGGCTAAAGAGAATAAAAAGAAAAACCATAGAGAAATAAGAGTTTAAGATTCACTTAATTTATTTATTTTATTTATATATATTATATGTGTAAACGGGCGGACAACTTAAAACCACTCCAGCCCCCATTTAAGCACAGATTTTTTTCGAACATGATTTCCGCTCAAATAATATAAAAGACAGGCGGAATAGTTATCATCCCTAATCCTAATCATATTTGTTTCAATCTTTCTTTTTTATTTATTCTTCAGTATAATTCTAACATTTATCATCAAATCATCTCATTAATCACTATTAATTCTTATATAAAATTCGACAGCAATTACCATTAGTAAATAAAAATCACTACCGCACAGGAGCAAATTTTCGAATCTGGCCGTGGAATGCTTATGCGAATACAAAAAATCTGTCATTCATTGAACATATAAGCATTCTCAGTTTTTCAATCTCATAGAATAGAAGTTTTTTTTTTTTTTTTTAATATCCTCCAAATTCTCGCCATTAAATTATATTAGCGAATTGTAAAAAAAAGGGAAAGAGAATCCAGTTGACGGGCAGGATTCGGGTCCAATTCTTCACCATTCTCATCTTCTTCATTGTAAAGCAACAAATTCCATTCCCCAATGGGATGAACAAGTGCATGAAGGCCCTATTCGTCCTGGAATGCTTACACGAATACGAAAAATCTGCCATTCATTGAACATACAAGCATTCTCATCATTTCAATCTCACGGAATAGAAGTATTTTTTTTTTAATATCCTCCAAATTCTCACCATTAAATTATATGTTTTGGAAAAGTTAATTAAAATCTCTCCAATGCAATAGCAAGAGTGTACACCGTATACAAGTGATTAAAATCACATGTTAGGTTGACCATATACGTGTTTTTCATTCCTTTTCTATGCCTTTTTGTTTTCATGTTCTTTGTATGTTCGAATTTAGGTAATACTTAAAAAAGCTGTCACGTTCAAAGATTATCTTCATTTTTCTTAGCATAAAGTTATACAGTTGAAACTTAACAAGAGAGAAATATTACAAGTGTAACATCATTAGGGGGTTTAACATGATTAGGCAAATTCTTCAGGAATTATGTCCTTTTTTTTTTTTTTTTTGTGTTTTTGTTTTTAGTCCGAATCCAATGTATTTTTTGGGCTGAAGCATGTATGCCGCATTATATTTTATTTTGTACCGTAACATGAATAATTGAAATATTTCAAGAAATAATAGAAATACTAATTTGATATTTAGTTGTCTTTGAATGGTTTGTTTCAACAATGTAGCTATATATATTTGTGCTAAATTTAAAACATATTCAAATTTAGCTATCAAACATAGTTTCGATTTAGCTAAAAACACGTTACAATAAAAATAAAATTGATTTAATGCATCTTAAAAATAAAATGTCAAAAACAAAATGCGTGTCAAAGGTGCTCTTAATTAATAGAGCGGTAGTAAATTCATAGTTCATGGACATTCCTAAAACACACCATTTTTGTATAATGGAAGTGTGTAACCTTTCATACACAATCTAGATTAAATAGTTGTGGCATGATTTCTTTGTAAATGACCCTTTCATGAGCAGAGCCGTACATATCAGAATCATTAAGTTGTTTTTTTCTTCTTAGGTTCATTAGTTTAATTGATTTGAAGCTAATGCTATAGCCGTAGTAATGGCTAGAAGATTTCTTTTGTTTTAAAAAGTAAATAAAATTATGTTCCGTTCAATTAATGAAATTCAACCAAAAAAAAGAAGTGATTAAATAGCTGGTGTAACCACAATTTAGGACTGCCGTGAAGGATGAAAAGTAAAAAATAAATCATTTTATCAATTTGAAACCCACACTCTCTAGTACCTTCGCATCTCATGATGGAATTCTACTAGACTAATTTTTGTTTTGTTTTGTTTTTTAATTAACGAAAAAGGAGTGCTTCCCAAGGCGGAGTTAAGATTTAGAGATGCAAGGACTGCTAACAATTTTACTAATGTAACAAAACTAAAAGAGTCGAAACTCGAAACAAGATGAATCAATCCCAATTAATACAAAAAAAAAAAAAAAAAACAAATTCCCAATTTTTGACTACTCTAATTAATTAAACTTTATGGGGCCTAGAAGTTGTTATTGGGTTACAACATTCATTGGATATGTATAATGTTTGCAAGTTTTTCAATCCATAACTAATTTAAGAACTTATTCAGCCTTCCACTTCCAGGAGGGAGCAAGAACTTAAAATAATATTTTAACATATATATATAAATCTTCTTGGGAGCTAGCTTGGATATATAAAGAAATTATGGACATTTTTATGCCTACATTGGATGATTGGTGTATGTATTTGTTTCACATGATAACGTTAGGATTAAGTTTGAAGATGGTTTTTTCTTTCTCTTAAGTCTTAGGTTATTTGTAATTTTTTCTGATAAAACATGTGTATGACGGTCAAATATAATTCTTAAACTAAAGGCATATATATATATATAATTGATTGTTAAATTTTATCATCTATTTCGGAGAGCTAAATAAATTTTATAGTATGTATTTTGTAATTATACAAACGAAGAGAATATATATATAATTTATTATTACAATTATTGCAATTTATAGTCATCTAATTATACAAACGTACAGATCTCATCTAATATTAAATACGCTTGAAGTAATAATATATTAGTTCTCGCATCTAATTATCTTCTTCTCTAATTGTGCATTAATAAATAATATGTAATATTATGAAGGTGAATATTTTTATTTGATGAATTAAATATCTGAAATAAACCCAATTGAGATGTTTGCTTTATGTATCTCCTAATAAATCAAAACAAACAAAAAAAGAACCTAATATTTTTAGTATTCTCCCATTTCTCACCAATATGATATTTATGATAAATATGAAAGTGAACAATAATTAAAAACTTATTAAAGGTGATAGCGAAGAAGGTAACAAACATATATTACACAAATGGCATAAAATTATATGTTTCATTCACGATATAATTGCTTCACTACATAAAAAGAAAATGAACAAATCATTCATTTCATATGGATTTTATTATTTTCATGTTGATGGCGTGTAATAGTTGAGTAATGCAAAAAACAGTGGTCACTTTTTTAAGATACGCAATTTATAGAAGCTTCTATAGTATGAAGAGAATGTTGACATACTTCAGTAACATATTTTTCTAACTCCAGAACTTGTAATTTTATTTGCTCTCTAGACTCAATACTAACAACATTATGCGTGTTCAATAATGTAATAATAAATTTAAGAATTAGACAAAAATAAATTTATTCTTCAGATATCGTACATGAATGAGAGAAGGAAAAAGTTTTCCGTGAAAAAAGAAAACGAAGAAGGTTGTAACTGAAGAAAAAGAATGTTAATGTTTTAAATGAAATCAAAGAATAAACTAGAGAGTAAAATTACAAGAAAAATGAGAGACTTGTAGAAGAGAGAAATTTTAGGTGGCAGTTTTTAATATTAGATGTGTAGAAGAAGGAAAACAAAAAAACAACAAAAAGAATATAGTAAGAGGAAAAAAATGAGATTTACCAATAGATTAGACAAATTTGGTAACAAAACTTTTATATTTTATACATTAGCATATACATTTCTATATTGTGACCGTATTAGACACTATTTGTTATATAAATTTATAAACCTTGGCTCATGTAGTCATTGTTGATAATGGTTGGTAAGAAGGAAAAGTATTACTTTCATCATCCCTCAGTATAAGTTTAACATGTTATTTTCTTAAAAGTAAGCATTTTAAATTTTAATAATGCATGGAATAATAAAACGGATTTTAACTGATTAAAATCTGTGAAATACAATAACAAAATATAAAGTATGGAGTGCTTAGAATCATATTCATATATGTTTTCCATTTTTTTTCCCTTTAATTTGCGTTTGTTTTTATCTTCACTGTGTGTTCAGATTTGGGTTATACTTGAAAGTTGTCACATTCCAAGACTATACACATGTTTCTGAGCACAAACTTATTGTGTCAAGAGTTGGTTGGGCCACTTGAGTAGGGATGACAATGGGACAGGGCGGGTATCGCAGCCCCTATTCCCATTTCCGTTTATTTTGCCATCCCTATATTCGTTTCACAATTAGTTATTAAACAGGGCGGGGCGGGGTAAACCTCGGTGGAGATGGGGCTTCAGCTTAAAAATAATAATTTCTTATGTATAAGTATCAAAGTCATACATCAATGTTTTTTTATATAGTTGGGATGATATTATGGCGAGAAGAGATTATGATTTGATATGGGGTGAAATGTAAAAAAATAAATTAGAAGGCAACGGTTTACTTGTTGTGGATGCGTAATTATATAGGTACACAAGTACAATATATATAATAAGGGTAAGTATGTAATTTTACTATGTAAGCGGGATGTGACAATATAATCGGAGCGGGCCTACCCTCCTCCACACCCTCCCTGAAACCTGACCAGGTTTTCTTTCCCCTCCTCATACTCGCCCATATTTATTTAGTCGGGTCTCCAAACCCACTAAAATCGAGACGGGGCAGAGCGATTCCCATCGGGCCAGGGATTTTTGTCATTCCTACACTTGAGTAACATCATTCTGAAACATATTTCTATTTTTTTACCGGTTATTCTTCCAATATTGAATTTTAACGGTCTCCAAATAGTTGTTAAATTTTAAATACTAATGCAATATAATTTTTAATTTTAACGGTCTCCAAATATCTCGGACAACTTCTATTGATATATTTCATGATTTTATTGACCTGGTATGAGAAAAATGGCTCTTTTTTTCAGAGCGCTTTTAGAATTGAAACCATGGTAAAGAACAAGGCAGGGTTGAATGTAAAGAAACTGAGATATGACTTTGATGGAGAAAACGAAGACTCCGTGTTGGCCACATATTGACACTAGAGGGGGGGGTGAATAGGGTCAATGACAAACTTTGATATTTTTTCGGTTTGACTTTATTTTTTCAAAATTACACTTCATTAATCTCTTGTCAAAGACTTAGTGATTTAGATAATCTCTTTAAGTAACATTCACATTTCATACTTGTAATAATTTAATAGTGATTTACACAATTAAATACATGTTCGATTCAAGTAGAATGAGAATTAATTCATGCACCCAAGTATGCAATTCAATTAAACATCTAATAACACTTTCCTCATTTATAGAGACATAATGCAAAATACAATTTTCCATGAAGAACGTCTTGTAGAGTTTATGAAAAATGATCAAACATTGAGTTCACACATAAACTCTCAAATAGAAACTTATATTGAATAAGCATTTAGTGAAACACTTGGGGTGCATATAATCATTTTATGCTAAGGTGTGTTGAAGATCAATTCTAACAATCACTTGGTATGCATTTATATTATAGATAAATAAGGAAGTAGATAATTTATAATCTACAACATATTTAACCAAAATCACAATTCAATTTCCTTCAACTATGCATTTTCCTAACCTCTTCATTAATACACAAGCACAAGCAATTTCATAGCATGACATCAATATGAAGTTTAAGATTGTAAATGACAATTGCTTATAAGGTAGAGAGATTAAGGAATAGAGAAAATGCAAGTCAAGACACCAAGATTTTATATGGTTCAACCAAGCATTCTATGTTATGGTGTGATGAAGATAAGTTCTATCAATTCACTTAAACTTATTCATTTTTCTAACATCTTCATTAATACACAAACACAAATAATTTCATAGCATTGATATATAAAGCTTAAGATTGAAAATGACAATTGCTTTTAAAGTAAAAAGATAAGGGTTAGAGAAAATGTACCATAGACACCAAAATGTTTACATGGTTCAACCAAATCTTTGGTCTACGTCCATGCCTTGAGATAACCTCCCAAGGATTCCACTATCGTGCTTCTTTTTCCGAGGATAAGCAAACCCTTACATGCTCCTTCTTCCGGGTGAAGAGCCAACCTTGTTCACTCTTACGGGTGGAGAGCTAACCAAATCCTCTATTTTTAAGGTTCAGAGAAACCTTTACAAAGCTTCAACAAACCATTCCCATGCCAAGACAACTTCTTGGACTTTCACTCTAAAATGAATAAGAATTGAATTTGAGTGTACAACAATATCTCTCAATAGATAAGTATAGAAATTCAAAGCTCACTTCCTCACATACTTAGAGTTATGAATGAATTACTCAATTGAAAAGCTCAACTCAAGTATGAATAATGAATCACAAGAAGAAAATATGAATGATGCTCATGTGGTGATTCATGTAGGAGTTTTCTACCCAAAAATGATTTCAAAATTAAAGCACAAATGATAGATTTCCCATACTATTATCTCCCTCTTCTCTAACTCATTTTTGGCTTATATATGACATATATATAGTGTAGGAATCAATATAGCCGTTTGAGAGTTATGGGGGATGTTTAGGTAATTTTTGGAAGTTTAAAAATAGCCGTTAGAGTTCAAGATCCGAAGTCGGAAGTCGGCTTCCCAAGCACCAAGAGTCGACTTCCCAAAGAAAGACTCAAACTTGGTTTCTTTCGTCCTCAAGAAGTCGGCTTCCCAAACACGAAGAGTCGACTTCCCAAAGAAAGACTCAAACTTATTTACCTTCGACCCAGTTTCAACGTAGTTTACGCTTTTGGTCATAACTAGAGTTCCGTAACTCGGATGGAGACGTTCTTTAGCTTTTTGGAAAAAGGATTTCAAGCTCTTGATTTTAGGATTTTGAATCACTCCATTTAACCCAGTTTGTATTCCAATATGCTCATTTGAACATAATGCTTCATTTCGAACTTCTAACCCACTTGACGGTTTTTCGTGAAATCTTTTGGGATTTTTCCGAAATGTCTTAGACAAAATCCTAGGATGTATTAGAGACTTAATAAGGTTATTGACATGCCTAAAGGCAATATTGAGATCATAAAATATTTTTCCAATTTAAACAAATTCTCAATATTAGATAAAAGTTTTTCATGGTTTAACAATTTTGTTCAAAGCTTTAATATGTATCTAGAATCCATTTCAAGTGATATGAGTTAAGTTAATGTTTCTAGGACAACATCTTTATTGAGTTCTTCCATAGATTATGAAAGTTTGAACTAACTTAACTTTAGCGAAGACTAAATGATGTTCATAGTTTAATTTTAATGATGCAAGGACTCATGAATGATATGCATGGTCCTATATTCTATATGGTCAAGAGTTGAGCTTTCAAGTAAGTTATTTCAAAAATAACTTTACATTAAATCTAGCACTCACCCAAGCCTACTTTACCCATTTATTTGATCTTCAATTTCTTTAAGCTTTTGGGTTGATATCTTCATCATTATCTTCAATGTCTTTTGAACTTTAATCACCTTTGCTTGATCTTCGCATGGATTCACTAGCTCTCTGGAGTTTATCTTGAATCAACAACCTATTAAGCACAACTCAAGTAGACATTAAATTCATCACTTTCAATGGTTTGTTATCATCAAAATATCATGTTTACCCATGGTGAAAAACCTTGGGTCAACATTATTCCCCTTTTTGATGATGACAAACATTGATGTGTGCCAATAAACAATTGAGGGCATTTTATAAATGTTCCCCTTATCAATATGCAATCAATGAATATAACAATAATGCATATGCATAAACTTTGGGATTTCTCCCCCTATCACCATTCTTTAAATGATGTTTACACTTAAACATGTAGCATGTGATCATATCAAGGAGCAAAGCTCTCCCTAAGAATGTGCATACAACATATACCCATCAACTAATCTTTCTCCCCCTTTGACATCATCAAAAAGAATAGATACAATGAAGTACAAGGAGAGAATCAAGTTGCATATATGAATTGTGATAATAGAATATATCATTTGAAGTAACACAATCTCATATTGACCATACATTTCATGAATATGCTTAAGATGATACCAACTTACAAACATAGTTTTGCATTCATGATGGCAACAAAGACATGCTAGCACATGTAATCAATGATGACTAAATCATTTGCTTGCTTTTCATAGACAAATAGGATACATGATTAAAGTAGATTTTCATATATGAAGTACATGTATCAAGTGAATGACTCAAATGAAGAGTGACTTAATGTTCAAGTGTGTGTGTTTGAATGAAAGCTCAAATCATCAGTATTCAACATACTATATGCAAACAAGGAACACTTAATCACGAGATCATTTAAAATCACATAGTCATGTATAAAGATTCACTTAACATCACATATGAGCATTTAAGAATGAGTCAACACCACATCTATCTCAACCATTTGAAATTCAATAAACATGTATGCAATATCTAATCATAGGATATAATGTGAATAAAGTAAAAATCATAATGATGAGTAAGTGATGAATATCCTAAAATAAGCAAGTGAAAGAAAAAAAAAATACACAAGACAAATGCTAACACCTTAATATTCAAAGACATTTCCATTTATCTATGAATTTTACAAAATAAGTTCTCTTAAAGAAATTTGGTGAGAATATTGATGAAGAAATTTATAATCATGAAAATGAGCTCAATATCTCTCATAAGTATATGTCTTTGTAATGTAATGTGATAGCATTGTATGCATTCTTCTCAAGTGCATAAAATATATCTCTTTTATATATGGTAAAAATACTTATCTAAAATAATAAGAGATGAACCAAGAAAAATGAATATGTAAATATAAGGAAAATAACATATAATATATACTTTTATTTATGTTACTTTATTCATCTAAGTCCAAGAGTAGTCAACCAATCAAACCATATATTCCCAAAACCAAAGTGTCAAAAAATATTTGAAATTATTTTCATGACACTTAAATGGCCTTTACCTAAGAAGGAAATAAGTTCATCTATCATGCTCATTTTGTTGCATGTTTGTGATAAACTTCTTTGCACAACGCATCAAATATTGGTAAACATGATATTCACATATAAGTGCAATAATCAAATTTGATAAGTTATAAATTACAAATAACAAAAAGAATGTTTATCAATATAGGTTCTAAAATAACATTCATTCATAAGAAAATCACTTAAAGTCATTCAAAACACCATCTTGGAGCATATTTCAAGTTAAGCACGGCTTATGATAATTTTAAAACCCATTGTCTAAAACTTAAACATTTCAAAGCATTGTAATTCTCTTCATGAAAATTTTTCATTGTAAAATCATATAAGAATGCATTAGATAAAAACATTTCATGCAAAGAGGCATGTGACATTCTTAGAACTTTAATTCCATTCACATGTGCAAATAATTAACTATATCCTTCTTGGTTAAAATCTTGAGATAATAATGGTCAAAACCTTGGGTAACTACACTTATTTTTTTAAAAAAAGAAACAAACTATGCATTATAGAATATACAAGAGTATGCATGTATGGTAATGATATAAGAGTGTAAAATATAAGAGATTAAAAATATTATATATCATTGAAAAACTTATATAAAAATAATAATATAAGATACAAAAAAAAAGCAATAAAAATGTATATTTTTCATGATATATGCACATAAGACTCATGATTCATGCTTTTCAATACACATTCAAGATAATTACACATAAGCATAATATTTCCTCTTATCAACATGCTTCCTTCAATGATGGACTCTTAGTCCCTTTTGCATCATAGAGATCCAAGCATGACAAATTTAGCATCAATTAATATTTCAATTTGAAACTACGAATGCTAAACATTATAGATAAGACATTAAGAGGATCATATACAAGTGTCTTTAGAATGTTCACAAAGAAAAAATTACCAAAAGGATGGTGGTGCAACATTCTACAAGTCTTAGGAGCCCAATAGGTAATTTTTATTCTCATTTTCATGAGTTGGTTCTTTCAAAAAGATTTACTCTATCTTGAGGTTTACTAGTGTGGACTTATTTAATTACTCATTTATTTCAAGCCCATCTTCATTTCACTTCAAGTTGAAACACCTCAATTCAATGTACAATATACGATATCAAGAAGATTTAGATAAAGCACAAAAATCATGGAAGCACATAGACAAATATCAAGAAATAGCTACTCAAGAAATTAACCAAATTCAAGTAAAATAGCTTTGATGGTCTAGAGGTGGTCATGACTATATTCTTTAAATTTCATGCATGATCAAGACTTTCATTCATAAAACTAGTCTTTGAAAAATATTCCATCAAATGTACTTGAAAGGACAAAAGACTAATATTATGACATCATATATCCAAGTCTCATTTCAAAGCAAGCTACTACCAAGAAATCATCAAAAGCATATTCAATTGCATGCACCAAGTAGCCAATCACTCTCATTACCAATCATCAAATTTGTTCCATGACATATCAATAAAAGTTTAACACACTTTAATAAGCATATGTATGTCATGTTTGATCTCATCCATGAAAGCACATTAGTAATGGAGGTTAGAAAATGCGTATCATGGTGCTAGCTCTACACATTTTACTTGGAGTTGCTTGTAGATGATTTGCATCCTTCACTCATCTTATGAGAGACCTTGATTTCATCTCCCCTTTTAAGTTGAAGCATTACTATTGAGGAACCAATAGTTATTGAGTAAAGAATCAATCCAAACCTACAATACACTCAAGTAGCTTTCTTTAGTACCCATTTGCTATTGGGTCCATTTGTGTCAGCACAATCATGGGCATAATTCTCTATAAGCATGGCACAAAATGAGTGATTTTTTTTACAATCAATATGTTTCACTTGAATTTATCATTCAAGAACATTATCATGAAGTGCATTTGTCATTTCAACTAGTATGATATGCTCATGGTTATTTAACAAGTAAATGAAGCAATATGAAAATGAAAATAGGAGTGAAGCTCTATTTCATATATGGATCATACATGGGTCACACAGACAACCATATACATCATTCATGTTAAACTTCAAAAATTGACAAGAAAACTAAGTTAACTTCCCTTGATTGACAAAAATAAAATATATGCCATTTTTTAAAAATGATTTCAAAATTAAAGCACAAATAATAGATTTCCCATACTCCTATCTCCCTCTTCTGTAACACATTTTTGGCACATATATGGCATATATATAGTGTAGGAATCAATATAGCCGTTTGAGAGTTATGGGGGATGTTTAGGTAATTTTTTAAAGTTCAAAAATAGCCGTTAGAGTTCAAGATCCGAAGCCGGAAGTGGGCTTCCCAAACACCAAGAGTTGACTTCCCAAAGAAAGACTCAAACTTGGTTTCTTTCATCCTCAAGAAGTCTGTTTCCCAAACACCAAGTGTCGACTTCCCAATCACCAAGAGTCGACTTCCCAAAGAAAGACTCAAACTTATTTACCTTCGACCCAGTTTCAACGCAATTTACATTTTTGGTCATAACTAGAGTTTCGTAACTCGCATGGAGACGTTATTTAGCTTTTTGGAAAGAGGACTTCAAGATCTTGATTTTAATATTTTGAATCACTCCATTTAACCTAGTTTTGAGCCCGATATGATCATTTGAACGTGACGCTTCATTTCGAACTTCTAACCCACTTGACGGTTTTTCGTGAAATCTTTTGGGATTTTTTCGAAATGTCTTAGACACACTCATAGGATGTCTTAGAGACTTAATAAGGTCCTTGACATGCCTAAAGTCAATATTGAGATCATAAAATATTTTTTCAATTTAAACAAATTCTCAATATTAGACAAAAGTTTTTCATGGTTTAACAATTTTGTTCAAAGCTTTAATATGTATATAGAATCCATTTCAAGTGATATGAGTTAAGTTAATGGTTCTAGGATAACATCTTTGTTGAGTTCTTCCATAGCTTATGAAAGCTTGAACTAACTCAACTTTAGCGAAGACTAAATGATGTTCATAGTCTAATGCTAATGATGCAAGAACTCATGAATGATATGCATGGTCCTATATGTTATATGGTCAAGAGTTGAGCTTTCAAGTAAGTTATTTTAAAAATAACGTTACATTAAATATCACATTCACCCAAGCCTACTTTACCCATTTTTTTATCTTCAATTTCTTTAAGCTTTTAGGTTGATATCTTCATCCTTATCTTCAATGTCTTTTGAGATTTAATCACCTTTACTTGATCTTCTCATGGATTCACTAGATCTCTTGAGTTTATCTTGAATCAACAACTTATTAAGAATAACTCAACTAGACATTAAATTTACCACTGTCAATGATTTATTTATATTAAAATGTCATGTTTACCCATGGTGAAAAACCTTGTGTCAACACTCCGAATTCAAGAAATTTTGTTATGAGAACATTATCATATTAGAGAAGATTGTTCCAAGTACACTACAAAAGAATGACATAATAGAATGTATGAACTGGAGAGTGACTGAGATAGCCAGAAGCATGCGCATTTAGGCAGAATTGCCAAAAGAGTTCTGGGTAGAAGTAGTTAGTACAACAACATATCTTATGAATCGTGGTCAATTAGTACCATTGGAGCACAAAATACCAGAAGAGGTATGGAGCGGTAAAGCACAAAGTGATCCTGTGTATGTCGAGATAAAAGATGTTCTAGACAGTGAGAGTCCTCAATCAAAACAACATATTGCATACATCAATACTCAACAGGATGATACATCATGATGTGCCTAAGGTGTGTACAAAATATATGGTTAAAAACAACACCTTAAGGATGCTAGGTTTTACCCTACGCAAGCGTACGTATCAATTGTAGAATAACAACAGCTTAAGTAAGGGATATCGATCCCACAGAGACTAAGATTGTTCACTTTAACAATTCAAAAACAATGAGTTATATTTCTTAAAAGTTGTTTGTTTTGGTTGTCGAAGACCAAATTATCTAAATTAACTAAATTATTCTAAAAAATAAAGTAAAGTGGTTTGTGATTCAAGAGAGAGAAAAACTAGGGTTTTCATCACTCCACCACTAACCGTATAACATAATTCTATTAATGTAACAATTGCAAGAGGGCGATTCATACACTATGAATCAGGTCGTACAACAAATGGCTAAATACGACCACAAAAAGAAATACCATAAACCGGATTGCGACAATCTATCTCATGACTGAACTGATTAGTACATGTCAATTAAATTACTCTAATCTACTCCTAATGCATGAAAATAAACTAAAACATGTCTATATCAACTCGTCATAGCATGACTTCTGTCAACCTAGGATTTCAAGTTTTATTACCACCATTGTGTAAAAAATCATAAATTAAACATCCGAGTTCAAGCCCATAGTGAATAATCATGATTTTATAACAAATATAGAATTTTGTATCAAGAATAAAAACGGTCTTTTATCTACTACAATCATCATAGCATGGTCATAGTTTCCCTTCATTACAATTGAAAAGAAATAAGAACTACATTACTTGGCTAGGGTTTTGCTAGAAAACCCTAGATACCAAGTTAGTTGATCATGGCTGAGGTAAACTACATCTTTGGTGTAGAATCGCCTTGCATAATCCTCCTCCTTGGATCTCTAGGTCTTGAATTGTTCATCCTTCTTAATGGAATCTCCACACCCTGACGGCATCAAGAATTCTAAATGTAAACTTAGAAGAACTCTCTGAATGACTCTAACTCTGATGTAAAGCCTTGTATTTATAAACAAAGGTGGAGACAAACCCTAAGTTCGCCCTTTTTGATAATTTCACCATCAATCCACCCAAACCTTACTCTATGATATATGATATGTGTTTTGCACGTACTTTAAGGTATAAGAGTCATAGATGCATCATAGAATCAAAACGGGGACAAATATGACATTACAACAGAAAATTACAGAATTTCTACCTAGCTACGCCTTAGGCGTACCCTGAACCTAGGCTTTAAGCATAGCCTGAGTGTAGATTTCCACTTTCTAACAACCTTTTGCTTCTATAGGCATAGGCTTCAGTGTAGGCTTCTTCATGAAAACCACTTTTCTCCGCAACTTCACCAAAATAACCATCTTGATTCCACGATACTTTTTGTTTGAAGTTATGGCTTCGAAAAATGTCATTTTTGCCCTCCGAGAGCCATTTTTGTCTCGAAAACACCTCTTTAACTCTCATCTTGGATAAAAACGAACATGTACTTGGTTAATTCATCAAAGTTAGCTCTATTTTTTTATTAGGGTCCGTTTGGCAACCCGGTCTTGGTCTTGGTTTTGGTCTTGGTCTTTGATTTCAAGACCAAGACCATGTTTGGTTGGTCGGTTTTGGACTTGGTTTTGGACACCCTAAAACCAACCATTAAAACCTGGTTTTGGCCCACCATTTTTGACTTTTCTCTCTCTCTCTATATATATATATATATGGCCGAAAATATGAATTATTTTTAAAAAAAATTTATATTTTTCGGAAAAAAATTAATTTCCGGAAAAAAATTATTTTTTCGAAAATAATTATCTTTTTCGGAAAAAAATAAATTTTTCGGGAAAAAATAAATTTTCGGAAAAAAATTATTTTTTCGGAATAAATCATATTTTCGGACAAAAATTAATTTTCTCCAAAAAATTATTTTTTCGAAAATAAATTAATTTTCCGGAAAAAAATTAATTTTAGGGAAAAAATTCTTTTCCGGAAAATAATTATTAATTTGGGAAAAAAATATTTTTCCGAAAATATTTATTTTTTCGGAAAAAAATCATATTTTCGGAAACAAATTAATTTTCGGAAAAAAATTATTTTTCGAAAATAATTATTTTCCGGAAAATATTTATTTTTTCGGAAATATTTATTTTTTCGTCAAAAAATAAATTTTTGGAAAAAAATCATATTTTTGGGAAAAAATTAATTTTCGGAAAAAAATTATTTTTCGAAAATAATTATTTTCCGGAAAATATTTATTTTTTCGTCAAAAAATAAATTTTTGGAAAAAAATCATATTTTTGGGAAAAAATTAATTTTCTCCAAAAAATTATTTTTTCGAAAATAATTATTTTCCCGAAAATATTTATTTTTTCGGAAAAAATATATTTTTTCGACAAAAATAATTTTTGGAAAAAAAATCATATTTTCGGAAAAAAAATCATATTTTTGGAAAAA
Source organism: Cornus suecica (assembly GCA_963922005.1). NCBI lineage: Eukaryota > Viridiplantae > Streptophyta > Magnoliopsida > Cornales > Cornaceae > Cornus > Cornus suecica. Next base: position 27,316,541 of record OY998238.1, read on the forward strand.
AATTAATTTTCGGAAAAAAATATTTTTTCGAAAAAATATTTTTTCGAAAAAATTAATTTTTCGGAAAAAATTAATTATTTTTTTTTCCGAAAATTAATTATTTTTGAAAAAATTATTTTTTATATTTTTGGGAAAAATATTTTTTTCCCGAAAATTACTTTTTTCCCAATTTTATATATATATATTTTTCATATTTATATATTTTTAATACATATTAGTATATATATATATAATTATACCAAGACCAAAAGCAAAACCAACTCCTTACCAAACACTATATATTGGTTTTAGATTTACCTAAAACCACCCAAGACCAAAACCAAGACCAAAACCAAAACCAAAACCAAGACCAAAACCAAGTTCCCAAACGGACCCTTAAGCTCCTGAAACATGCTTAAACACATAAACGACATAAAAAAACCAAATTATGGAATGAAATGACGTAACTATAGTAAGTTAAGGGGTCAAGATGTATAATATGTGACACCTATCACACCTCCAAACTTAAATATTGTTAGTCCCTTAGCAATGAACACAGAGAAACTTTCCTGTGATGATTTTTTATTCTACTACTATAACTAATCTAACCTAACCCCTTGCTTTCATGAGGGTCGACGATTACACTTAGCACGTGTAACAAGCCTTTTAAATCCCTCGTCAACACCGAGTGGACGAGTGAACTCTCGTAAGGGTTAGCTATATTACCCACAACTTCTCCATTCTTTATAATCACACAGTCATGAGTTCACACACATATCAACTAAGTCATAATATAATACATAAGGCAATATAGATGCAAATATTCCCACTCACTACTGAACAATAATTATCTCGAGCATTGTGTCATGAATGGTTCATACTTAAGTGAATGACTTCGTTACTCTTTATTCCTAATCCAGACAATCCTCCGTGTTTTTGTGAACATTCTCCCATGGTATATCTATTCTTCTTATCCTATTTCATTGATCAAATTTTATCATTTTTCAAAAAAAAAAAAACTTATCTTTCCATCCATTTTTTCTTTTTAAGCTCCAGACTTTCTAGCGAGAATTTTTAGTCCAGACCAACTGGACCCTAGTTTCTTTATTGGGATTTATGCTCATTAGTTTTCTCCCCTTTTTACACGAACAATGATATTGGTAATACCAAGGCCCAATTACTTAGATCGAAGAACTACTTTTTGCATTTTTATTTTTCACAATATATTTTCAACTATCTCCATTTCAACCATAATATCTCCCCTGTAAGTCACTAATTAACCCTAGAGGGGGGGGGGGGGGGGGGGGGGTGAATAGGGTGTTCAAAAATATTTCTACCTCTTTTCAAAATTGGATCAATCTATAATCAATACTCAATTTCTACAATAGTCAAGTGAATAATTTCAATTCAATTTATCTAACAACTAATCACAAGACTAATTAGCATACAAGATATTCAAGTAAATATAGCATGAAAATTAATGAAGTAAAGAGAAAGATAGAGAGATTGACACCGTGATTTTTTCGACGTTCGGTAATTCCTACTCCTTGGCTCAAGAACCCCTTCTTGAGAGTTTTCCCGATCCTTTCACAATGGCCCTTCCTTAACAGGTGGAATGGAAAACCTTTACAACACAAGCCTCTCGAGCTTGTCTCTCAATCAAGAGAGCAATACTCTCTTGAACAATTGTTGGACTTCATTTTTCCGAGATCACAAATTCGTATGTAATTAATAAAATCACTCAAGAAGAAAAATACTCAAAACCCAAAAGTTTTTATGGAAGATAAATCAATATAAGCTCTAGAAATATATTCTCAAAGGATATGATCAATTAACAATATTTGGAGAATAAGAAGAGATACTGAGGTTTTCATTTTCAAAGATTTTTGCAGAAAATAAGATTTTCAAAGCTTGGTTTCAATGACTTTTTGCATAAAATTTTTTGTTGAAGATGAAGACTTCTTTTTCTTTGTTTTGCAATCTCTTGTTTTACAATATACACATCTCATTATATATATATCAATGCTTTAGGGTTTTGAGAGTGAGTATTGAATTAGAGAAGTCAAGAGCCGTTTGAAATCCATTAAACATGATGCACAAAACATGGAAAATGTTTTATGTCGAAACTGCAGAAATTGAGGAGTTTTTAGTCGACTACATGCTTGATTTAGTCGACTACTTGGTTCCTCTTAGTCGACTAGATTGAGTTCTAGTCGACTACAATATGTAGTCTAGTCGACTCAAAGGTTCTTTTAGTCGACTACTTTAAGGTGGATGAAAAACATGTTGCTACTGATTGTTTTAGTCGACTACTAGAAAATACAAAGGATTCTTCAAGTCGACTATGACTCAAAAAAATACTTGTTTAAATCATTTTTGTTTCCATTTGAGTTCGGTTCATTTTATACTTGAGCTTATATGATAATATCGACACATAAAATTACCTTGTTACAATGATCGCTCCCCGACCTATCTACCCCGAGTCTCGAGTCTTCGAATTTTGCTTTTGCCGTTGAATATCTGTGTTAGTCACTAATTAACCCTAGAGGGGGGGTGAATAGGGTGTTCAAAAATATTTCTAACTCTTTTCGAAATTGGAACACGCTATAACCAAAAAACAATTTCTCACTAAACAAGTGAATGATTCAATTTCAATTCTCTAACAATTAATCTCAAGACAAATTATAGCATACAAGATATTCAAGTGATTATAGCATGCAAGTTAATCAAGTAAAGAGAAAGAGAAAGAAAGTTTGACACCATGATTTTTTCGAGGTTCGGTAACTCCTACTCCTCGGCTCAAGAACCCCTTCTTGAGACTTTTCCTGATCCTTTCACTATGGCCCTTCCTTCACAGGTGGAATGGCAAACCTTTACAACACAAGCCTCTCGAGCTTGTCTCTCAATTAAGAGAACAACCCTCTCTTGAACAATCGGTGGACTTCACTTGTCCGAGATTACAAATTCGTATGTAATCAATAAAATCACTCAAGAACAAAAACACTCAAAACCCAAAGGTTTTTATGGAAGATAAATCAATATAAGCTCAAGTGTTTTTGGTGATTTTTGAATAGCTCTAGAAATATATTCTCAAAGGATGTATCAATGAATAATATTTGGAGAATAAGAAGAGAAACTAGAGTTTTTGTTTTTCAAAGATTTTGCAGAAAATCAGATTTTTGCTTCTTGCCTTCAATGGATTTTGCAGAAAAATTTATGTAGAAGATAAAGCCTTCTTTTCTATTTGATTCAACTCTTTTACCCTTCAATAAACTCATCTTATTCTATATATAGCATTGTATTAGGGTTAAGACATTGAATCTTGAATTATTAGAGTCAAGAGTCGTTTGAAAACCATTAAGCACGATCCTTAAAACATGGAAAATGTTTTCTGATAAAACTGCAGGTTTTAAGGTGCAACTAGTCGACTACTCTTTCCTTTTAGTCGACTACAATGCTTTATCTAGTCGACTAGATTGAGTTCTAGTCGACTACATTGATTCATCTAGTCGACTAGAATGAGTTCTAGTCTACTACTTCTTGTAGTTTAGTCGACTCAAAGTTCTTTTAGTCGACGATTTTGATGTGTATGAAAAACCTGTAGCTACTGATTGTTTTAGTCGACTATATTGAAATACACATGGTGATTCTAGTCGACTACAACTTGAAAAAAATTTGGTAAAAATATTTTTCCTTCCGTTTAAGTTTGGTAAAGCGTTTTTCATTCTATTTGAGTTTGGTTCATTCTATACTTGAGCTTGTACGATAATATCGATGCATAAAATTACCTTGTTACAATGATCGCTCCCCGACCTATCTACCCCGAGTCTTGAGTCTTCGACTTTCGCCTTTGCCATTGAATTAATTGATTTTCCATTTGCACTTCAATTTCTTTCACAGTTTTTCGCTTTAAATCAAGATTTCTTTCCGAGCTTGTATTCTGAGTCGTTTCCTTTCCGAGTTTGATTTCTGAGTCGTTCATCTGTCTTTTGCTGAAAATATAAACTTGATAATTCATTAGTATCAAACACTCTTCAATGGTTTGTTATCATCAATTTTGGAATTGTTTGCAGAAAGTAGATTTCAAAGCCAACAATTTGAATTTCTATTTTCGCTTCAATTTTTTTCCCGGCTTTTCGCTTTTATTGAAGCTTTCTTTCCGAGCTTGCTTTTCGAGTTGTTTTCTTTCCGAGCTTGTTTTCCGAGTCATTCACCTGTCTTTTGCTGAAAACAAGAACTCGATAATTCATTAGTATCAAACACTCTTTAATGGTTTGTTATCATCAATTTTGGAATTGTTTGCCGAAATTAAATTTCAAAGCCAACAATCTCCCCCTTGATGATGACAAAACATTTTGTGTTTTCTTGACATTGGTGAAACTTCAAGTGATGCTCCCCCTCAACATGTGCATAAAATATTTATTCAAATGCTCCCCCTTTGTAAATGAAATTTTCAGTTTAACGGGCATTTTGATACAATAAATATATAGGTGCACATTTGAGATAATTAATAAACAACATTTCATAGATAGTTCAATTTAGTACAAGCCGTTATACTAATGGAAATGTGAAATTGCAAACAAGTCGCAAATAAACACCAACAAGCCACACAAAAACAGAAATTGCTAATTTCAGATACTGAAATACATGATAGTGCAATAACATAATTTCTCCCCCTTTTCTATCAACGTCGAGGGGCGCTTGAGCGAGGAGCCGTGCGTCCAATATTAAGATCATCAAGTGACCCAGCGAGAGCAGTGATATGGCTAGAAAGTCCATCCTCAAAAAGAATTAAATGTTCATTGATCATTCGAATGGATTTCAAATTTCTGTTCACAGTTGCATTAAGGCGCTGAAGTGTCTCCGCATTGCTCTAAACAACCCCAAGAATTTGGTTGAGAAGAGCAGCCCGAGCACTATTCTGGAAGGCCTGAGGAGCACTTTCTAACGGAGGAACTGAGGAAGAGGCTTCATGGCTCTGTGTAGAACTGCTAGGGGCTGGGCGCGAATGAGGGATAGGCGCACATTCAGTGATGAAATTCCCTTCCGCATCAGAAACGAGATGCATATGCTTGACATAAATGGTGTCGAGAAAAATAGGATGATGATCAGACACCTCATTAGGAAATGAAAAACCTTTCCGCTGATGTAAATATGTGATATGTGCGGGAAAGAAAAGTGGGTCGGATGACTTGCACTGACATGTAAGGATGACGGAACAAAAAATAGTAGCTAAATCAACGCGTGTTCCTGTCATAACGCAGTAAACTAGAAATGTCTCCATACGAGACACACTACTACGACTACCAGTTTTAGGAAAAATAGAATAAGTAATGACATTGTGAATTAATATTGCCTCGGGTAGTAGCATAGAAGCGAGAATACCGGCGTTCGGCGTAATTTCCTTGTCGATGCAAAGAGTCTGAACTGCCTCAATACAATCGAACCCATCAGCCTTGTACCAATCCTTGGAGAAGTGGCGGATACCGCCATTCGGAAGTGAAAAAATGCAATTGATTTCTATCACTGTCATGAAGAAGAAGAACCTCAAGAAGCAGAGGTTCATTAGAATCCTCTTTGGTTCCATTGATGAAGATGGTGCAAAAATATGTATATATAGATATATAATGGTGTATATATATATGAGAGAAGGATAATGGGAGTGTAGAAATTTGGTGAAGAAAATGGGTGGAAAATGAATGGAATGTGAAATTAATGGGAAATGGTGATGGTGTGAAGATGGAAATGATGGTATGAAAGGTATTGAGATGAGAGGAAATGGAGTTGGGTGAAGAGTGAGGGAGGCGGATGGAGAAGATGAAGTAAGGGTTAGGTTTTATATGTGTTTGAGTTGACTAAGGTTAGGGTTGAGTCGGTTAGATGGGGCAAGTAGTCGACTAAAACATGGTTCTAGTCGCCTAAAAGGCCATTTAGTCGACTAGGACAAGAAGTAGTTGAAATGTTAAGAATGAAGCTCCTAACTGAAGTAGTCGACTAAAAGGATTTACACTTCATATGGTGTAGTCGACTAAAACAAGGAAAATGTGGAAAATGATAAAAATAGGTGAAAATTTATGAAATAAATAAAACAAAATAACAAAAATATGAAAAATAAAAATTATGAAGGAGTTTAGTTCAAAACATCAAAATCCATAGCCATTCCGATCTCTCTACGAATTTTAGAAAATGATTCGTCCGTGAGTGGTTTAGTGAAAATATCCGCTAATTGATTTTTAGTATCAATAAAAACCAAAACAACATCACCTTTAGCAACATGATCACGCAAGAAATGATGCCTAATCTCTATATGCTTACTTAGTGAGTGATGAATCGGATTATTTGATATACAAATAACACTCGTATTATCGCATTTAATAGGCACATGATTGAAAATAAGACCAAAATCAAGTAGTTGTTGCTTAATATAAAGAGTTTGAGCGCAACTACTACCGGCTGCAACATATTCGGCTTCGGCCGTAGATAATGCAAGGGAATTTTGCTTTTTACTTGACCAAGATACTAGTGAGTGTCCTAGAAAGTGGCAAGTGCCGCTTGTGCTTTTTTGATCAATTCTACATCCCGCAAAATCGGCATCCGAATAGCTAATAAGATCAAGTGAAGTTCCACGTGGATACCAAAGCCCTAAGTTAATAGTACCACTTAGGTAGCGAAAAATACGCTTCACGGCAAGTAAATGAGATTCTTTAGGACATGATTGAAAACGAGCACATAAGCACACACTAAACATTATATCCGGCCTACTAGCGGTTAAGTAAAGCAAACTACCGATCATGCCTCTATAATTTGTAATGTCAACACATTTACCATTTTCATCTTTATCAAGCTTAATAGAGGAACTCATAGGAGTTATGGCATGTTTGGTACCCTCCATACCAAATCGTTTTAGCAAATCTTTAGTGTACCTGGATTAGCTAATGAATAAGCCATCCGAGCTTTGTTTGATTTGCAATCCTAAAAATAAATTCAACTCACCCATCATGCTCATTTCAAATTCATTTTGCATACTTGTAGCAAATTCTTTACGTAAAGAATCGTTTGTTGAGCCGAATATAATGTCGTCAACATATATTTGGACAATCAATAAATTATTCTTAATGGTTTTTGTAAAAAGTGTGTTGTCAACTTTGCCTCTTGTAAAACCATTTTGAGTCAAAAACCCGCTAAGTCTCTCATACCAAACTCGAGGAGCTTGATTTAAACTATATAGAGCTTTAGCTAATTTGAAAACATGATTTGGAAAAAGATTATTTTCAAAATCGGGTGGTTGCTTTACAAAAACTTCTTCTTCTATGACACCATTTAAGAAAACACTTTTAACATCCATTTGATAAAGAGTAAAGTTTCTATATGATGCAAATGCAAGAAGCATTCTAATTGCTTCTAATCAAGCTATGGGTTCAAAGGTCTCATCGTAGTCGATGCCTTCCTCTTGATTATATCCTTGAGTTACCAATCTTGGTTTATTTCGAATAATTACTCCATTCTCATCCTTTTTATTTTGAAAAACCCATTTTGTACCAATAATAGTTTGATTTTCGGGTCTAGGAACTAAACGCCAAACTTGATTGCGTTCAAATTGATTTAGTTCCTCTTGCATTGCTACGATCCAAGAATCATCACATTGAGCTTCGTGGAAGTTCTTTGGTTCGATTTGCGATAAAAAAGCCATGTGGTTGTAAAAATCTTTAAGTTGAGATCTAGTACTAATCCCTTTTGATGGATTACCTGTGACTTGATCAAGAGGATGATTGTGAACAATCCTCCATGATTTAGGCATTGAGTTGGTCAAGTCATCATTGGATTGATGCTCAACTTCCCTCATTTCCTTTTGGCTACTTGATGAGTTAGAGATATTGAGAGTATTTAGATTATCCTCAATCCCAATAACTTCATCTTCTTCTAGGTCAATTCTAGGTGATGGTGGTGAGGGTGATTCATCAAAGACAACATGTATAGACTCAACCATGGTTAGAGTCCGTTTGTTAAAAACATGAAAGGCTTTACTCCTTGAAGAATATCCTAGAAAAATTGCTTCATCCGATTTGGAGTCAAATTTTCCTAGGTTATCTTTATCATTTAGCACAAAACATTTACACCTGAAAACTTTGAAATACCTAATATTGGGCTTTCAACCATTCCACAACTCATAAGGTGTTTTTCCCAACTTCATCCGAATAATGACACGATTAATTATATGGCAAGCGGTGTTTACCGCTTCCGCCGAAAGGCTTCGGGAAAGGTTGTGCTCATTTAACATGGTTCTAGCCATCTCTTGTAGAGATCTATTCTTTCTTTCAACTACTCCATTTTGTTGAGGGGTTCTAGGTGCCGAGAGATCATGAGATACACTGAGGTCATCACATAATTTCTCTAAGTCTTGATTTTCAAACTCCCTATCTCTATCACTTCTAATTTTCTTGATTTTTAAATCTTTTTCATTTTGAATGATTCTATAAAATTTATCAAGAATGGAGTGAGTTTCATTTTTATGAGCAAGAAAGTGAACCCAAGTATATCTAGAGTAGTCATCAACTATAACAAGTACATAGAGTTTCCCGGCTAAGCTATTCGTTCTCTCCGGACCAAAAAGATCCATGTGTAGTAGCTCTAATGGTCTAGAAGTGGTAATGTATTTCTTTCTCTTGAAAGAGAACTTTACTTGCTTGCCAATTTGACATGCGCTACATATTTTATCTTTCGAAAATCTAGTCTTTGGGAGGCCTTTGACTAAATCATTTTTCGATAAACGATGAATGAGGTCCATCCTAGCATGTCCTAGACGTCTATGCCGTAACCAACTATTTTCGCTAGATGTGACAAAATATTTAACATCTTGTTCATACAATTCATATAGCAACAAAGTATACAAATTTCCATTTCTTTTGACATTGAACATTTGTTTCCCATCTTTCTCGATTATGCATGCATTTGTCATAAAGATAACATCATAGCCCTTGTCACATAATTGACTAATACTAAACAAATTATGCTTCAAACCATCAACTAATAGCACATCATCTATAGAAAGAGAAGAAGAAATAACGATTGAGCCAATTCCTATAATTTTGCCTTTAGAGTTGTCTCGAAAGGTTACGTTTCGTCCTTCATATGGTTTTAGAGAAATGAACTTTGATTTGTCTCCCGTCATATGCCTTGAGCATCCGCTATCAAGAAACCATTTTTCTTTTGATGCGGACTTCAAGCATGCCTACAAAACAAGTTCAAGTAACTTTTATTGGTACCCAATATGTTTTGGGTCCATTTTGGTTAGATAAAGACGCAATAGTTCCTTTTGGAACCCATATTTGTTTCGTTACAACATTCTCTTTTCTACGTGAGCATGCAATAGTCCCTTTCGGAACCCAAACCATTTTTGACATAATTTTCTTCTTTCTATGAAGGCATACATTAGCTTTGTGTCCCTTTCTATTGCAAAAGTAGCAAGTAACATGTTTATGATAATTTGAAGATGTATGAGAAGATTTCCTTCTAAATGTGTGCCTAAATGTTTTTCTCTTTTTCAAAATAAGAGCATCTTTGTCAAAAGCATCATACCCTAGACCATGTTTATCAAATGATCATCTTTGTCTTCCTAACATAATACTAAGATTCTCTTTTCCTTTTGTAAATTTAGCTAAGACATTTATTTGATCATCTATAGTATTTTTCAACCGATTATTTTCCTTTTCTAGCTCAATGTTTTTGTCATTGCTTGAAGTTTCTAAGTTGGAACTAGTAGAGCTACATGAAGATTTAGCTTTCTTAAGAAGAATATGTTTTCTAGCTAATTTCTCAAATTTATCATGCAATTCTTCAAACGCATCTTGCAATTCATTATAATCAATAAGAAGTTCATCATAAGATAGTTTAGATTAATATCTATTGCATATGAATTTACCTCTTCTTCATTTGCCATGAGGCAAAAATTTTCCGTTTCCTCACCATTTTCCCCTTCATCCAAGTCACATGAGTCGTAGATATCCCATGTGGCATTCATAGCCATCTTGTTTGGTATTTTCTCGTTCTCCTTCTTGAGCTTGAAGCAATCACTTTTGTAGTGTCCCTGCTTTCCGTAATTGAAACACGTTGGGGGTTCCCTTTTGCTAGGCTCACCTTTCGGTTTGGTTTTTCTCATGAATCTACCTCCATTGGCTTTCTTTCTTTGAAAGTATTTCTTGAATTTTTGAGTGAACAAAGCAATGTCCTCATCCACTTATTCTTCACTTAGCTCATTGGCTTCATTTTTTGTGGAGGCTTCCAAGGTTATCCCCTTTCTTGGCTTGGTGTCGTCTTCACGAGATTTAAACGTGATTTCCCAAGTGAGTAGAGAGCCGAAAATCTCATCGAGACTCATGGTGTTGAGGTCATGACCTTCTTTGATTGCTGTTACTTTTGCATCCCATTTGGCCGGAAGACTTCTAAGCACTTTGCGTGACACAATGGATCTAGGAACAATTCTACAAAGATGTTTTAGTCCATTCAAAATATTTATAAAACGAGACATCATAGAATTCACATTTTCATCATCTTTCATAGCAAACAATTCATATTCATGCATGAGTATGTCAATTTTGGATTCTCGTACTTGAGATGTACCTTCATAAGTTACCTCAAGTTTATCCCACATTTCATTTTCCGTTGAACAAGTAGATACACGATTAAATTCATTTGGACTCAAGGCACAATTTAAATTTACTTTGGCTTTAGCATTGTAGGACATGAGCTTACGGTCATCGTTATCCCATTCATTGGGTAATTTGGGAATGGCTTTTCCATCAACGATTTTGGTTAATATAAATGGTCTTTCAAAAGCTACTTGCCAAATTTGGTAGTCAATAGCTTGAAGAAAATCTATCATCCTAGTTTTCCAATAACTATTGTTAGTCATTAAATAACCCTAGAGGGGGGGTGAATAGGGTGTTCAAAAATTATTTCTAACTAATTTCGAAATTGGAACAAGCTATAACTAAAAATCAATTTCTCAATAAACAAATGGATGATTCAATTTAAATTTCTCTAACAATTAATTGCAAGACAAATTAGCATACAAAATATTCAAGCAATTAACATGCAAATTAATCAAGTAAAGAGAAAGAGATAGAGAGATTGACACCGTGATTTTTTCGAGGTTCGGTAACTCCTACTCCTTGGCTCAAGAACCCCTTCTTGAGACTTTTCCCGATCCTTTCACTATAGCCCTTCCTTAACAGGTGGAATGGCAAACCTTTACAATCACAAGCCTCTCGAGCTTGTCTCTCAATCAAGAGAACAACTCTTTCTTGAACAATCGGTGGACTTCACTTGTCCGAGATTACAAATTCGTATGTAATCAATAAAATCACTCAAGAACAAAAACACTCAAAACCCAAAGGTTTTTCTGGAAGATGAATCAATATAAGCTCAAGTGTTTTTGGTGATTTTACAATAGCTCTATAAATGTATTCTCAAGGGATATGATCAATGAATGATATTTGGAGAATAAGAAGAGATACTAGAGGTTTTGATTTTCAAAGAAATTTAGAGAAAATTATATTTTCAAAGCTTGGTTTCAATGGCTTTTGTAGAGAAAATTTCTGCAGAATTTTGAGAGCTTTTCTTTCACTTCTTTCTCTTTTGTTTTTCAATCTCTCAGCCTTCAATACACATATCTCATTCTATATATATCAATACATTAGGGTTATGAGAGTGAGTATTGAATTAGAGAAGTCAAGAGCCGTTTAAAATCCATTAAACACACTCCTTAAAACATGGAAAATGTTTTCTAATAAAACTGCAGGTTTTAAGGAACTTCTAGTCGACTACTTCTTTGTTGTAGTCGACTACAATGGACCATCTAGTCGACTAGATTGATTTCTAGTCGACTACATGATGTAGTTTAGTCGACTCAAGCTCTTTTCAGTCGACTACTTTGATGTGGATGAAAAACATGTAGCTACTGATTGTTTTAGTCGACTACTAGAAAATACACAAGGTTATTCTAGTCGACTACAACTTAAAAAACATTTAATAAAAATATTTTTCTTTCCGTTTAAGTTTGGTAAAGCGTTTTTCATTCCATTTGAGTTCGGTTCATTTTATACTTGAGCTTATACGATATAATTGACGCATAAAATTACCTTGTTACAATGATCGCTCCCCGACCTATCTACCCCAAGTCTTGAGTCTTCGACTTTCGCCTTTGCCGTTGAATTATTTGATTTTCGATTTGCGCTTCAATTTCTTTCACGGCTTTTCACTTTAATTCCAGCTTTCTTTCCGATCTTGCTTTCCGAATCGTTTCCTTTCCGAGTCGTTCACCTGTCTTTTGCTGAAAACATAAACTCGATAATTCATTAGTATCAAACACTCTTCAATGGTTTGTTATCATCAATTTTGGAATTGTTTGCCGAAAACAAATTTCAAAGCCAACAACTATAATTTGATCCATCAAACCATGGGGGTCTATTATTACATTGTCCTTCAACATGAGTGACTAAATTTGAGGCCATGATCGTTCTCTAAGATGGTTAGGTCTAAAATTTATAGAGATTAGGCTCTAATACCAATTGTAAGTCACTAATTAACCCTAGAGGAAGGGGTGAATAGGGTGGTCAAAAATATCAAAACAATCTATAATCAATACTCAATTTCTACAATAGTCAAGTTAATAATTTCAATTCAACTTATCTAACAACTAATCACAAGACTAATTAGCATACAAGATATTCAAGTAAATATAGCATGTAAATTAATGAAGTAAAGAGAAAGAGATAGAGATATTGACACCGTGATTTTTTTGAGGTTCGGTAACTCCTACTCCTAGGCTCAAGAACCCCTTCTTGAGACCTTTCCCGATCCTTTCACTATGGCCCTTCCTTAACAGGTGGAATGACAAACCTTTACAACACAAGCCTCTCGAGCTTGTCTCTCAATCAAGAGAACAATCCTCTCTTTAACAATCGTTGGACTTCACTTGTCCGAGATCACAAATTCATATGTAATCAATAAAATCACTCAAGACGAAAAACACTGAAAACCCAAAAGTTTTTATGGAAGATAAATCAATATAAGCTCAAGTGTTTTTTATAATTTTTCAATAGCTCAAGAAATGTATTCTCAAAGGATATGATCAATGAACAATATTTGGAGAATAAGAAGAGATACTAGAGGTTTTGATTTTCAAATATTTTTGCAGAAAATCAGATTTTCAAAGCTTGATTTCAATGGCTTTTTGCAGAAAATTTTATGTTGAAGATGAAGACTTCTTTTTCTTTGTTTTGAAATCTCTTGTTTTACAATATAAACATCTCATTCTATATATATAAATGCTTTAGGGTTTTGAGAGTGAGTATTGAATTAGAGAAGTCAAGAGCCGTTTGAAATCCATTAAACATGATGCACAAAACATGGAAAATGTCTTATGTTGAAACTGCAGAAATTGAGGAGCTTTTAGTCGACTACATGCTAGCTTTAGTCGACTACTTGGTTCCTCTTAGTCGACTAGATTGAGTTCTAGTCGACTACAATATGTAGTCTAGTCGACTCAAAGGTTCTTTTAGTCGACTACTTTAAGGTGGATGAAAAACATGTTGCTCCTGATTGTTTTAGTCGACTACTAGAAAATACAAAGGATTCTTCTAGTCGACTATGAATTAAAAAAATACTTGTTTAAATCATTTTTCTTTCCATTTGAGTTCGGTTCATTTTATACTTGAGCTTATACGATAATATCGACACATAAAATTACCTTCTTACAATTATCGCTCTCCGACCTATCTACCCTGAGTCTTGAGTCTTCGACTTTCGCCTTTGCCATTGAATATTTGAATTTCTATTTTCGCTTCAATTTCTTTCTCGGCTTTTCAATTTTATTCAAGTTTTCTTTCTGATCTTGCTTTCCGAGTCGTTTTCTTTTTGAGCTTGTTTTCTTAATCGCTCACTTGTCTTTTGCTGGAAACATGAACTCAATAATTCATTAGTATCAAATACTCTTTAATGGTTTGTTATCATCAATTTTGGAATTGTTTGCCGAAACTAAATTTCAAAGCCAACATCCCCTTCTCCCCTTATAATATAGCAAAACTATTATTTCAACTACATAGTCAAAGATAAAAAAAATTCTCATAGTGAATATGTGCATGTGTTTTTAGGTCAAGGTTTTCTTTCTCGGTTTCAATTTCCCTAATTCACTCACCCATGTAAAACCATATCATCACTTTCACTCAGCTCAATCTAATCATTATTCTCATGAGCGGGAATATCACATCACATACTACTCATGCATTATAAATACAAACTTAGTTAACTTTCAATGCAAAACAATCATGCTTAAAAATAAAGAATTTATTTCCAAAAAAAAATATTTCAATTTTTTTTCAAAATTCTCATTCCTAAACTATACCCTCACCCCCAAAATTAAAACAAACCATATCCTCATGGTTCATCATACAAAGGAAAGAATACAGTTACCCTTGAAACGTGATTCTAGACTTTCATAATGCAGTACTTGAGCTCCTCCCCCAAACTTGATTTGGATTACCTGTAGATATGTTCAACAAAACACACATATCCAATATCACAGCAAGAGAAAAGAAATTGCACAAAAAGTATCCGAAAATCACATTGCTCGAGGAATGAGAAATTTTTATTAATAAAATAACAAAGATTTGGCCTTAAGGGTCTACAATCTCTATGAATTGAAATTGCAAAGATGGGGCCTTAAGGGACTACCGTCTCTAGGAATGTAAACTACAAATACGTGGCCTTAAGGGTTTACCGTCTCTAAATACAAAATAAAATCCTAATCCTAAACCCTGGTCCTACTTCGGATCCATCATCCTTCTCTCTATCATCACTTTGTGGCTTTCTTCAAATCTATCCGAAGTTGTGATGTCTCTTCTAACCGAACAAAGTCCTCTACCGGATATTGCTTTGTGAATGTCCAACGCACTGCATCTATCCCTTTTAACCTCTCACCCAATTATCGCTCAATGATCTTTGATATTAAGAACGGGTATGAAAGATAATGCTCAAACGCATCTCCACCCCGCCACCTTCTACACACAATTGCTCGTACAGTCGATATATAACTCATTATCGTTGTCAAAATACACACCCAATAACCATGAGTCATGGCATACAACATCTTAATAAACGAATTTCCCCTCCAGCTAGTCCTATGATTCTGTCGAACCTGAGCCGCAAACACATAATCCAAGTATAACAAATCTAATTTCAACCAAAAAAATTCACAACTCTCTGCTTTCAAATTTGATGTGGCACATAACTCATGAATCATCTATTCATCTGTATGTGTCTATTTAGCAGGGTACTCCTTTAATTTGCCCTTCAGACGTTCCAGACAACCTAGTGGTATATTCCATGCTTCTGCGATGATTTCTCAACTCACAACTATAGGAGCATTCCACTCATTCACTCGAGCCTTCATAACCTCAAATCCGTCTGGTCCTTCAATCGTCATATTTGCATAAAACATTCGAACCATCCCGGATATACCTTTCCTCCAGCCGGGCGTTCTAAATTTAGTAATCCTAGTTGCTTAAGGATTTTCCTCCTGGGTGCAGTCAATAGACTATTCATCCTATCCGGACAAAACTCTAATTCAAATTGCATCCTACACAACATAAACGAGTTCGGTGTGGGTTTCTTTCGCTTCTGGCTTGTAGCTTCTCCATTTGTACTCCCCTCATCCACAGCTTGTTGTGGCTCTTCATTCTCAATAAACTCTTCAAGGTCATAATTTATCTCATAATCGCTTTCTATACGCTCACCCTCAGGATTATTCAAAGAAAGAGAAGAAGGGATAGAATAAGAGAAACTTGTTATCTTGCTCAAGCTCTTGTGAATTATGAATTGTGTCTTCTAAATGGGTGTATTTATAGATATATATCTTCTATTCAAAGAGAAAAATGATTTGAACTATGGTAGGATTTGGAGAAGGAAACAAATAACAATCCAACTTAGAATGTAATTGCACTCCAATCCCTACACAGACTAGGACTATACTTCAAATTTATATCTAAATCTTACAAATCCTTAAAACTACTGAAAAACATATATTAATACAAGCACGGATACAAATCTGGCCAAAACGCTCCTTAAACGAACTGATTTTTCAATATTTCAAAACTACATATGCCTCAGACGTATGTCTAGCCAATATATATATATATATTTCAAAAACATCCCCTGTAACCAGTTCATCATTACTCCTCTAGTGAAAATGATGCGCCCCCAAAATTATTATACGCACACATGTCCTTATAGTGTGATGTTAAAAGCTCAAAAGAACTCAAAATATCAACATACTCAATGTAAGCATAAAAAGTCTCGGGAAATGAATAACTTAATAATACTGATAAAAAAACTGTCATTTTATAAACAAAATATCAACAACATTTAGAGTATGATCGCTAAGGCGGTCACATGAAACATCCCATCAAAATCTATCCACCCGACGATTCATCTCTAATATGGAAAAAATAAAACAAAAATCTAAACTAAAACTACTACATTCCTCGTCATTTGAGAGTAGTGGTGTAGGATGAAGCTGTATATCCATGTGCCTCTAAATGCCATCATTCCCGTGATACAGCCGCCTATGATTACGCCTATGGGCCTGTCTCTCTTGAGTCAGCATCTACTCTAGCCCTGCATCCGTGCTATAATGGAATTAAACTAAGCCTGAGATAAAATAACAGTACCACCAGCGGGTGCCTGTGGCATAACAACATCCTCCTCAACCGCTGGCATCTGTGGATCCTCCACAGCCTATCCATCCTCGTCCTGTGGAGGGACCTCACCCGTATCAGTAGCCTGCACATCCTGAGCAGGTGGCGGAATTGGACCAAACACCGGTCTCCTCAGTAAAACCTCATCACCATATAACCGGTTCCAGTTCCCTATTCACATCCCTGCTGAGTACGATGACACATTCATGAACTTGTTCTGCTCAACCGCCTCCATCTCTACACCAACATCAAACATCAGCTTCATCGTCAAGTAGGGAAACCAGATCTGAAATCCCTTCTGCTCAACCTTGGTCTCCGTACGTAACTAAACATAGTGCATATATAGGCCCTACCACAAATATGTCGGATATAAATCCACCTCCCAAACTCGAAATCATAGTGGATGGCTGGGAATGGTACATGTCACAGAGTCTGATGGTTGTGTGGAAGAATCTGTGAACGGATAATCACGTCCTAGAACCAAATCATTGGGTGATAGTTGGATTTCTTCATGCAGTTCCTATGCCTGTCACCCCAACACCATGTAGTCTATAAGCAGACAATGTCCTCAATCGGGGGAATTAAATCTAGAATCGACGGAAACTCATTGGCCAACTCAGGCGGATAATCATCAAGAATACCATAAGTTCTAGCAATAGACTACGGTGTGATCTCAAACTCAAACCCCTTAACCACTATATGCAATATCATCCCTCGGATGTAATGCTGCATATTGAGCCAGAACTTACAAATCATGCTTTCACAAATGACTGAGGTCGCAGGGGCAAGTATAGGCAATAAATGTCATGCCCTTAGTCTGTCAATAGTGCATGCGGGTCCTGGATACAACTCCTCAAATACCTCTACCAGATAAGTGCACTCCTACTGGTACTTCTTGGCAATCGCTTGCTCTATTAAATCGGCATTGGGCCAAAAGTAGTCAAAACTCCTAGCTCACCATCTACCTATGGCTTAGAATACCTCTCATCCTACGGACCTACATTATCACCATGGTTAGCTACATCAATGTGTTCCTTCTCCTGAACACCATGGTCAACATGACCAGCCTCATCTATCTCCTCATCCTATGACTCAGGCTCATGAGGTAGAGACGGTGCCAGCGGAATAACTGAATCAACTGTAAGCCTACTATATGGCAAGTCAAGATCACAGTCCTGTGTGGATGACTCTGGCATATCAACCTCGAAATATGATGAAGAAGAGGATGATGGCTCGATATATCGGTGCCTCGTGACATGAGTGCTCCGACACCTATTAGGTATGGGGTTAGGAGGTGGTGATCTTGACCTCTGCCTAACTGTCGACCGGATTGGTGATGTGACGATAGGTGTGCAAAAATATGTGGTTAAAAATAATACCTTAATGATTCTAGATTTTACCTTACGCAAGCGCATGTATCAATTGTAGAATAAGAAATGGGTTGAGTAGGGGATATCGATCCCACAGAGACTAAGATTGTTCACTTTAGCAATTCAAAAACACTGAATTATAATTTCTGAAAAATGGTTTGTTTTGGTGGTCGAAAGACCAAATTATCTAATCTTAACTAAATTAACTAGAAAACAAAGTAAATTGGTTGTGATTCAGATGAGAGAGAAAACTAAGGTTTTCATCACTCCACCACTAACCGCATAATATAGTTCCTCATTGTATCAACTGTAAGAGGACGATCCATAACTATGAATCTGGTCGTACCGCAAATAGCTAAATACGACACCAAAAAGGAGTACCATCAACCGGATTGTGACAACCTGTCTCATGACATATCTAACTAGTACATGTCAATTATGTTATTCTAATTTACTCATAATGCATGAAAATAAACTAAAGCATGTCTATATTAAATCGCCAAGGCACGACCTGTGTCAACCTAGGGTTTCAAGTTTCATTACCACCATTGTGTAGAAAACCATAATTAAGCATCCGAGTTCCTTCTCATATTGAATAATCATAGTTATGCAAAATAATATATTCATTCCATATAACATAAGAATTTAGAACAAACATAGAATTTTATATTACAAATCAGTACGGTCTCTTAACTACTACAATCATCACAGTATGGTCAACAGTTTTCCCTCGTTACAATTGAAAAAAATGAAAGAACTGCATTATTTGGCTAGGGCTTTGCTAGAAAACCCTAGATAATGAATTAATTGCTCATGGTAGATGGTGACTGCATCGTTGATGTAAAAACGCCCTCTATGATCTTCTTCTCTGGCGCTCTAGGTCTTGAATGGCTCCTCCTTGGAATGATAGATTAATCTCTAGGAAATATTCTGAAAACTAATGTGTAGAGAAGTCCCTAAATTATGGGGAGAGAATTCTCCTAGATCTATAGCAAAACTTGGTATTTATAGACAAAACTAAGGGAAACCCAAACTTGGAGAATAAGATTACCCTTTCTGGTAATTTCACATTCAACTAAGCAAAACCCTAATATATAATATATATTGGTATTTATAGATAAAACTAAGGTAAACCCTAATATATGTGTGTATATTACATGTATAGAGGTGTTGGGGTCGAACTTAAAGTCATCCGGGTCAAAATAGGATTTCAGCCCGAATATGAAATTTCTAGCTTTTCCTGCAGGACACCTCACACTATTTTGATCATATATGAAGCTACACACATTGTATGGAGATGTGAATATATCATTGGAAATATGATTTCAATATCTTGAGGATAGGCTCTATAATCACCCTATTTGAACCTCTTTTGACCGAGATATGAGCTCCCGAAGTTGACTGAAATTTTGTGCTGAAAACATTGTTCATTACGCTTGAAGCGTATGTTCAAGCGTAAAAATGTGTTTTCTGGCCACTTTTTGAAACTGAAAGCGTAGGCTTAAGCGTAGATTCTTCATGAAAACCACTTTTCTCCACAATTGTCCCAAATTGACCCCCTCGACTCTCTTGATATGATTCTTGACGTTGCAGCTCCGAAAAATGACGTTTTCGCCATCCGGGAGACATTTTTCTCTTGAAAATACCTTTTTTGCTCTCTTTTGGATAGACACAAGCAATTCTCTAGTTAATTCACCAAAGTTAGCTCATAATCTTCATTACGCTCTTGAAACACACTTAAATACACAAACGACATAAAAATACCAAATAATGGATTTTAAAGACGTATCAACAGTAAGATAGGGGCTTGAAATTGATACTTTTGAGCACCTATCACACCCCTAAAATTACATATCCTTAGCAATTAAATAAGGAAAACTACCTTATGATGATTTTTATCCTCACAAACCTATACTAATCTACACTACTCCCTTGTTTTCGTGAGGATCGAAGATTACACTTAGCACGTGTAACAAGCCTATTAAACCCCTAGGTTACCCCTAGTGGACAAGTGAAGTCTCGTGAAGGTTTCCAGTGATGGTATCTATAAACATCTATGTTCTCTGTAATAACGCAGTCATGAGTTCACACACAAGTTCAATTAAGTCATGATATAATGTAAAAGACAACACGAATGCAAATACTCCCACTCACTACCGAACAATAATTATATCAAGCTTCGTGTCACGGATGCTTCCCACTAAAGTGAATGATTTCACTACTTTCTAATCTCAATCGGGACAACCTTCCGTGTTTTTGTGAAAACTCAACTATGATATTTCAGTTTCTCTTCTCCTACTTCATTGATCAAACTTTGTCATTTTTAATAAAAACATATATTTCCATCTTTCCACTTTTCATCACTTTTTGTCTTTTTAAGTCTCCAGACTTTCCAGCGAGGATTTTTAGTCCCGACCAACTAGGCCCGAGCTTCTTTCATGGGATTTATGCTCATCAGTTTTCTCCCTTTTAAACGCGAACAGTGATATTGGTGATACCAAATCCCGAGTACTCAGATCGAATAACTACTTTTTGTATTTTATTTTTTTCAATTTACTCCATTTCAACCATAACATTTCCCCTTCTCCCATTTTATTGTGGCAAAATTATTTTTCAACTACATAGTAAAAAATCAACTTATTTCTCATAGTGAATGTTTACTTGTGCTTATACGTTAAAGTCATTTTTCTTAATTTCAATTTCACTCATTGACTCGCCCATGTAAAACCACATCACTTCAATAAATTGATCTAATCATTACTCTCATGAATGAGAATATCACATCACATAAAACTCATGCATCATCTACACAAACGCAATCAAATTATAATGCAAAACATTCATGCGTGAAAATAAAGTACTGCTAAAATTATTTTTTTTTTTTTCTCCGAAAATTTTCATTCCTTGTAATACTATACCCTCACCCCTAAACTTATATCAAACCATGTCCTCATGGTGAAAAATAATATAGGAGAACATATACAGTTTTACCCTGAAGCTTAATGTTGGATTCCAAAGCAAAGCATGAATCCCCTCCCCCAAACTTGATTTCGATTACCTGTAGATAGCATCAACAAAGAACAAATACCCAATCATAGCAAGGGAAAATAAATTTCATCATAAACATCCAGAAATCAACACATGTTTTTCAAGAAATTAAAAATTATCTCTTCTTTTTTTTCTTTTCTTTTTTCAAATGATTTGGCCTTAAGGGCCTACAATCCTACGAATAAAATAAAAATTAAAAGAAAATAAAAAAATAAAAAAAGATAAAGACATGGCCTTAAGGGTTTACCGTCTCTAAGAATTTAAATTACAGAAATTAAATGATATAGTATTCTACAAACCGAGGCTAAAAACTAACTTTCACAGCCTATGGCCAGTGTTTAACGTCGTTGGCACGACATAACCACTCAAAGGGTTATCCAATACCCTTCCTCTTTACAATATTTCTCCTACTCATAGGACAAAATATAGGAAGTAACTACCTCAGTGCTCTCACATGGGAACAATTAGTATTATCAATGACATCAAATATAGAACAATAATCACCATATAAAGTACCTTCTCTGTCATGTTCTAACTTCACCCCATGTATAGGTTATGTGTCCAACAGATCCTCCTTCAACACCTTATGTAATGGTTCCTCCACCAATTCATCACTTTCCATTAAACTAACATATGCCATAACTTCCGGCCCCGGATCAATCTCCTCATAGATCTTTAGCCAATGACCACGCCTCTTTAACCTCTCACTTTCCAAACCTACCTCTCCGTGGGGGTAAACCGATTTAACTCTAAATGGTTCGTCCTTTCTTAATCGGATCTTACCTGGAAATAATTTCAATTTCGAATTACACCGCTGTCTTTTTCGGCCAGGCTCAAAAAATTTAAGTCGAACATGCTTAGCATGATGCACTCTTATCCGACCTATGTAAATTCGAACATCCTCATACGCGTTATTCCGTATCCCCTCATACTCATTTCTTAATTGTGGATCTTCCCAGGCATACAGCTTGTCTACCATGTTTATACTCAGCAGCACTTGTTCATCTGGAAAGGGGTCCTTAAGAGGGGTGTCATCCTTGGTAGGCTCTATGACAGTTCGTGGAAAATGTTCATCTCTAACATTCTTCACACCCTTTTTATCTTTCAATTTATCATCCTCCATCTGCAACACCATCTCAGGAAGCGTACTTTCAGACACCAACTTCTGTGGAGGCATAAGTTGAGGTTCAAACGACTCTCTTGATGATCTCTTTGATGGCGAGTACAATACAGCTCCCAACGCAATAATAACTTTCAAATTAGATCGTTGTTGGTCCTTCTAATTTTCAAAATTCACCTCCGATCTTTTCATCACTAAGGTCTTCTCTCGAGCTTTAGTGTCGTCATACAACCTCATCTTATAAAGTGAGTTATCGGGCACCAATGTTGCTAGTGACATAAATGGAGATTTAGGCGAATCTCTTGACTCCTCCCATGTGTCAAACTTTGCATTTGACCTTTTAACCACAACATCCAAGTCATTACTTGCTCGACTCCTCTGAGGTACCACTTCCCGAACCATCTTATCAATATTAAAACACTTGGCTGGTTCCGGTAATTGATGTTTGATATCAAATACATTCATCCTCATCTCTAGATTCCCAAAAGATATATCCTTAACCCCTGTCCTGAAATCAACGCATGCATTTGTCGTAGCCAAAAATGGCCTTCCGAAGATAACAGGGATATGTTTCCATGATCTGTGGTCATGTTCCATGTCTAATACCAAGTCCACAGGATATTAGAATTTACCCGCTTGAATAATGACATCATCCAGAATTCCTCTCGGTTATTTAGTTGATTTGTCTGCCAATTGAAGCACCATCGATATAAGATTGAGCTCTCCCAACCCTAGTTGTTGATAGATTGAGTAAGGTAATATATTAACACTCGCACCGAGGTCAAGAAGAGCTCTACCAATCTTTTGGTCACCAATGACACAAGAAATAATGGGAGCACCGGGATCTTTCCTCTTAGGTGGAGTATCACTCAGTAAGATCGAACTTACTTGTTCAGTCAACAAAATGTTCTTTGGGACCTTACTTCTGATTTTACGCTTTTGGGTACAGAGGTCCTTCAAAAACTTAGCATAGGGTGGTATTTAATCGATAATGTCTAAGAGAGGCAGATTAATCTTGACTTGTCGGAATGTCTTCAACATGTCTGACTTTATATCCATATCATTTTTGGCTGGCTCTCTAAGACGTTGAGGAAATGATGCTTCCTCCTCATATGGGGCCCTTTCTGGCTCTTCATCTTCCTTCACTTGAGATTTATTTTTCTGGACTTTGTCAGCCTCCTTTCTTCGCTCTTCTTCAGCTTTCTTTCTTTGCGCTCGTTCTGCCTCCTCTCTTCTCTACAACTTCTTTCATGTTCCTCCTCAACTCTACTTTCCATTTCCCTTACACTTCTCAGAGTCGTAATAGCTTGGACTATTTCATAATTATGCCAAACAAATGAACACAATTTACTACTTATTGACTCTTTGGATTAACCACTGGTTGCCTAAGCAATCTTTTCTCTTCAAGCCTATTCACTATATTACCTAGTTGCCCCATTTGGGTTTCTATCTGAGCAATGGATTGGGATTTAGAGTTCATCAATTGGATAGCTGCCTGAAAATGATTAGATTGATTTTTTAACTCCCCAAAAACTTGATTTTTTAACTTCTTCAAGACGCTCATCACTTCTTCTTCAAAGTCATGTGGTCTTGGTGGTGGGTTTTGAGTTGGATTTTGATGTTGAAAATGATTTTGAGGATATTGAAAGTAAACTGGATTTGGATTGAATCCTTGGATTCGGTTTCCTTAAGGCTGAGTTTGGTAATTATATGGTTGGACAACCTGATTAGTATTGAATGGTTGGAGAGCCTGAGAATTATTGGATGGCTAAAGAACTTGAGAATTATTGGATGGTTGTTTGGGTTGGTAATTTGACTGAGGATTTCTAGCCATGATTATTGGTTGTGATTCGAATGATTGGTGACTCTGTTGTAACCTTGGTTGTGGGTTGTATGATTTTTGTCTCTCAGTGAACCTTGGTTGTGGGTTGTATGATTTTTGTCTCTCAATGAACCTTGGTTGTTGGTTGGATGATTGCCCTTATTGGAAATTTGATGGTGGATTTTCAACATTGTTAGATTCATAGGACATGAGTGGATGATTTATGGCATTGGAGGTGTATGAATTGGTGAAAGAAACATTATTAGAATAGTTCCACGATGCATTGGCATCAGCAACCATTATCTCCTAACACTTATTTTGGGAATACCCAGCTTCTACTTATAACATCTCTCTAGGAGGGGAATGACTTTGCTGAAGAAACTTGTCAATTCTCTCTAACTTCTTTCTTATCAATGCTACTGAATCTCTCACATCATCATTATTCACGCCATAAGCTTTCCCAGATCTTCTATCCTATTCACCTCTAGCCCTCAACTCAGATTCATATTGAATCATATTCTCACTAATATTATCAAACAAATCTAAGAGTTATTTTGCTATCCTCAAGATAAACTGACATTGTGTTGAAACATCTATCAAAGTCTTATGAGTCTCTCCAAGTCCCATGTAAAAATTCTTATCTACATCATGTTCAGAGAACCTATGGTGGGGACACTTATACAAGAGTTCACTATATCTCTCCCAAGCATCATGAAACTACTCACCAGGTAACTCTCTAAAACTTTTGATCGTATCTTGGCCTTTCAAGGTCTTTCCTATGGGATAATGTTTTTCTATGAATTCTCTTTGAAGGGCTACCCAATCAATTTTAATTGCCTTATCCAATTTGGCGTACCATTTTTTAGCTCTTTCTCTCAACGACCAAGGGAATAGATGCACTTGCAAATCATTCTTAGACATATGATCATACCTAATAGTTAAGTCAACCTCTAAGAAATCATTAATATTTTGGTATGGGTCCTCTATCCTAAGGCCATAAAATTTTGGAAGCATACTGATAACGTTCGTTTTGATCTCGAAGTACTTCACGCCTTCTTCTTCTGGGAAATCAGCATAGGAAACATACGCATCCAGTGCGTAGTATCCTTTCAAAGATGTGGTTGGTGTCCTTGGTAGATTGGCTTTTTGGTCACCCATCTTCTCGAAATTTTTTTATTTTTTCTTAAATCACAAAGTCGCAGTTTTAAGGTCCTAAACGACGTATTTCAGCCTAAAATCAACGAGGATTACTACAAAGTAGTGAGTTTTGTTCAATTGCCATTTTCCACTCAAACACCTGACCTCTTTTGCAAAAATCAAAGTTTCAGACAGTTTATACAAAAACTGCAAATATTGTTTTTTCCAGAAAATAAAACTAACTACTTCTAAACTCTTCTAACTATTAACAGAAATAAAGCTAAAATTATGTAAAAAATTAAGATAAACTAAAACTCATAAGAGGTCCAACAACTCAACTTTCACAACTCTGCCAAATCCCTTTGTGCTTCTTAGAGTAACTCGCAAAAACACAAAAATTCCAACTTTAAATATAATACAATAACGTAATGTAAATAAACTACTAAAACTATTGAACAATGCTTAGTCCTCGGCAGCGGCGCCAAAAACTTGATGCGATGTTAGATGTGCAAAAATATGTGGTTAAAAATAACACCTTAACAACTCTAGGTTTTACCTTACGCAAGCGCACGTATCAATTGTAGAATAACAAATGACTTGAGTAAGGGATATCGATCCCACATAGACTAAGATTATTCACTGTATAAATTCAAAAATACTAAATTATAATTTCTGAAAATTGGTTTGTTTTGGTGGTCGAAAGACCAAAGTATCTAATCTTAACTAAATTAACTAAAAAAAATAATAATTGGTTGTGATTCAGATGAGAAAAAACTAAGATTTTCATCACTCCACCACTAACCGCATAATATAGTTCTTCATTGTATCAATTGTAAGAGGGCGATCCATAACTATGAAACAGGTCGTACCGCAAATAGCTAAATATGACCCCAAAAATAAGTACCATCAACCGGATTGCGACAACCCATCTCACGACTGATCTAACTAGTACATGCCAATTATGTTACTCTAATCTACTCCTAATGCATGAAAATAAACCAAAGCATGTCTATATTAAATCGCCAAGGCACGGCCTATGTCAACCTAGGGTTTCAAGTTTTATTATCACCATTGTGTAGAAAACCATAATTAAGCATCCGAGTTCCTGCTCATATTGAATAATCATAGTTTTGCAAAATAATATATGCATTCCATCTAAGACAATAATTTAGAACAAAGATAGAATTTTATATTACAAATCAGTACGGTCTCTTAACTACTACAATCATCACAATGTGGTCAATAGTTTCCCCTCGATACAATTGAAAACAATGAAATAACTATATTACATGGTTAGGGTTTTGCTATAAAACCCTAGATACCGAATTAGTTGCTCATGGTAGAAGGTGACAGTATCGTTGATGTAGAAACGCCCTCTATGGTCTTCTTCTCCGGATCTCTAGGTCTTGAATGGCTCTTCCTTGGAATGATAGATGAATCTCCAAAAAATATTATGAAAACCAATGTGTATAGAAGTCCCAAAATTATGGGGAGAGAAGTCCCCTAAATCTATAGTAAAGCTTGGTATTTATAGACAAAGCTAAGGGAAACACTAACTTGGAGAATATGATTACCCTTTTTGATAATTTCACACCCAACCAAGAAAAACCCTAACATTTGATGTATAATATGTGTTTGTTACATTTATAGAGGTGTTCGGGTCAAATTTAAAGTCATCCGGGTCAAAACAGATCAATCCGAGTCAAAATAGGATTTCAACCCGAATCTGAAATTTCCAGCTTTTCCTGCGGGACACCTCTCACTCTTTTGATCATATCTGAAGCTATACACATTGGATGGAGACATGTAATATATCATTGGAAATTGGACTTCAATCTCCTGATGATAGGCTCACGAATCACCCCATTTGGACCTTTCTTTACTGGTATATGAGGTCCTGAAGTTGACTAAAATTTTGTGTTGAAAACATTGTTTACTACGCTTGAAGCGTAGGGAGCTACACTTGAAGCATAGGTTCAAGCATAAAAATGTATTTTCTGGTTACTTTTTGAAACTGAAAGCGTAGGCTTAAGCGTAGATTCTTCATGAAAACCATTTATCTCCGCAATTGTGCCAAAATGACCCACTCGACTCCCTCGATATGATTCTTGAAGTTGCGGCTCCGAAAAATGACATTTTTACCCTCCGGGAGACACTTTTTTAAAAAAAAAACTCAAATTTTGCTCTCTTTTTTGGATAGACACAAACACTTCTCTAGTTAATTCACCAAAGTTAGCTTGTAATCTTCATTAAGCTCCAAAAACACACTTCAACACACAAACGACATAAAAATACCAAATAATGGATTGTATAGACGTAACAACAGTAAGATAGGGGCTTAAAATGGATACTTTTGAGCACCTATCAATTGGCAACTTCGGCCACACTTCTAGATATGCCCTTAACCCGTGTCATGCCCACAATACGGAGTTTTTATGAAAAATAAGTGCCAATGTCCCGGATACCAAATCAAACTCAAAAATATATCTAAATAGATCTAATATGATGATTAAACAAGCCATCATCTCAAAAATCCGATATTCAATCTGTATTCGAAGTCGATAATCTCAACTTTTGAAAAACATATCAAAACACAATTTTGATCGGACTCATTCATCAATACTAGTTTAGAATAGTTATATTAGTCATTAGAAATCAAAATAATGTAACGAAACTCACCAAATCAAGCGATATGATGAATTCCCCAAAATTGAGATTCGGAGACCTTTTGAGTTCTACACGAGAATTCGGATAATACACGCACTAATCTGACGATCCGTCGCCAAGGAATGATGAGAATTATCACAAGTGACCGATAGGATCAAGTCTCG
Organism: Cornus suecica; assembly: GCA_963922005.1. Classification (NCBI taxonomy): domain Eukaryota; kingdom Viridiplantae; phylum Streptophyta; class Magnoliopsida; order Cornales; family Cornaceae; genus Cornus; species Cornus suecica. The sequence goes on from OY998238.1 coordinate 27,344,599, forward strand.
GGTGATTTGGTGGAGAAATGAGGGAGAGAGAGAATTTTGAAATGAATTGAAAGGGAATGGCTGTCGTGGGACTATTTTATAACAGTCCTGCAGCTACGCCTTAGGCGTAGGTCCCTCAAGGGCAAAAAATGTTTTCGTTCCAAAAACTTTCTGGTCAGGCTCAAAGACTTTCTTCCAAATGTGTTTATCGTCAAATGCTTTCGTCCGAGCCTTTTAAATTCAAGCATTCTCATAAGCATCGTTTATTAACTCCTCAAGCTCTTGAAGTTGGAGTTTCCGTTGAGCACCGGCTTTCTTTATATCAAAGTTCAACCTCCGAATTGCCCAATATGCTCGGTGTTCTAGCTCAACAGGGAGATGACATGCCTTACCATATACAAGACAATACGGTATCATACCAATCGGCGTCTTATACGCAGTCCTATGTGCCCACGGTGCATCATTCAACCTCTGTGGTCAATCCTTCAAATCCAGATGCACTATTTTCTCCAAGATATTCTTGATTTCCTTGTTCGAAACCTCCACTTGTCCTTGTGACTGGGGGTGATATGATGTACCAATCCTATGATTGACGCCGTACTTTCGACACAGACCATTGAGAAAATGGTTATCAAAGTGTTTTCCGCCGTCACTGATTATCACTCGTGGCACACCAAATCTTGCAAAAATATTCAACTTTACAAACTCCCCCACCACCTCATGGTCAGCATGTATGGTGGCTATAGCTTCTACCCATTTGGAAACATAATCAACCCCCACAAGTATGTACTCCTTCTTATCCACTTTTGGAAATGGCCCCATGAAGTTAATTTTTTCCCCATACATCAAATAATTCCACAACTAAAATCAGGGTTAGAGGCATCATATCCCTCGAGATACATATCCCAAATTCTGGCATCGCAGACACGTTTTACAATACTTGAAAGCATATTTGAATATGGTAGGGCAGTAAAACCCGCTTTGCAGCACCTTATGGGCTATTTTCTGAACTCTGAAATGCCTTCCACGCTCTATCGTGTGATCAAACATTAATATGCTCTGCACCTCACTTTCTGGGACACATTTTTGAATAATTTGATCTGATCAATACTTATACAATCGCGGATTGTCCCAGATATAGAATTTGACTTGGCTGAAGAATCGATCTTTCTCATTTTTAGACCATCCTTTTGGAATTCGACCTATGGCTTTATAATTGACAATGTCAGCATACCACAGTATTTGTTCCATAACAACCATATTAAGCAGATGTTCATCAGGGAACGAATCCTTAAGAAGAGTAATTTCCTTTATAGACTCAATAACAATCCTAGACAAATGATCAGCAACTACATTCTCTGAACCCTTCTTGTCTTTAATCTCTAAATTGAATTCTTACAACAATAGAATCCATCGAATCAGTTTGGGTTTAAAGCCCTTCTTAGTCAATAAATGCCTTAACGTGGCATGATCCGAATACACAATGACCTTGGTCCCTAACAAATATCATCATAATTTATCCAAGGTGAAAATAACTGCCAGCAACTCCTTCTCGGTTGTTGTGTAGTTTATTTGAGCACCATTCAAAGTCCTACTAGCATAATAAACTGCATACGACAGCTTTTCCTTTCTTTGTCCTAACATCGCTCCAATAGCATAATCAGAAGCATCACACATGAGCTCAAACGACAGAGACCAATCGGGCAGACGAATATTGGGGTTGTGGATAGTCAAGTACAAAACTCCTCAAGAGCATGGAGACACTCTTCGTTAAAGACAAATTTTGTATCTTTAGCTAGTAAATTGCATAATGGTCGGGCAATTTTACTAAAATCTTTGATAAATCATCGGTAAAACTTGGCATAGCCCAGAAAAGATCTTATCTACTTAATAGATGTGGGAGGAGGCAATTTCGAAATTAATTTGATTTTTGCTTTATCAACCTCTTTCCCTCGCTTCGATATAATATGGCCCAGTACTATCCCCTCTTGAACCATGAAATGGCTTTTTTCCCAAATCAGAATTAAATTTATCTATTTGCAAGCACCAGTGCTAGATGTTTCAAACTGTCTTCAAAGGTTTACCCAAAGACCGAGAAATCATCCATGACTACTTCTAGAAATTTTTCCACCATGTCAGAAAAAATAAACATCATACACCTGTGGAATGTAGTTGGCGCATTACACAAACTAAAAGGAATTCGTCTATAAGCAAACATGTCATACGTACAAGTGAAAATGGTTTTCTCCTGATCAATAGGATCAATAGCCACTTAATTGTAGCCAGAGTATCCATCCAAAAAATAGTAATAACTCTTCATGTCTAACCTTTCCAGGATCTGATCAATAAATGGCAAAGGAAATTGATTCTTCCTGGTATGAGAGTTAAGCTTTCTATAATCAATACACACACGCCACCCAGTCGTCGTCCGCTGTGGAATCAGCTCTCCTTTTGAGTTAGGTACAACTGTGATGCCTGATTTCTTTGGCACCACCTAAGTCGAACTCACCCATGTGCTATCAGAGATGGGGTAGATGATACCCATATATAGCAACTACACCACATTTTTTATTACCACCTCTTTCATATTCAGATTCAGTTTTCATTACATTTCTCTTGATGGTTTTGCATCATCCTCAAGATGTATGCGATGCATGCAAATCGAGGGATCTATGCCTTTCAGATCCACAGTGCTCCATCCTATCGCCTCTTTGTTCTCACTCAAGACCTCAATCAGACTTGATTCTTGTTTTATTGTTAGTTTTAATGATATAATTACAGGAAGAGTCTCGTCTGGTCCTAAAAAAAATACTTCAACTTTTCGGGCAATTCCTTGAGTTCCAAGGTAGGAGGAATTGTTAAAGATGGAATGGGTGGAGTACTCGAGACTATAAGAAACGGCTCAATCGGCTCACGCCATGGTTGAGTGTATAAAGTAGTTTCTATTTCATCAATTTCTTCACTGTGTAGCTTTAATTGCACATCCCAACCATCAACTTCTTCATTCGTCCACTCTTTAGTCATAAATGACTCTAACTCATCTTTTTCCAAAATTCGAGTCGCAAAATCTTCTATGATATCATCGAGTTCATCACACTCATTAATCTGGAAGCAATCCCCTAATTCAGGCAATTGGTGACTTCCTTAAAAAACATTCATCCGTACTTTCATATTTCCAAAGGTCAGATCCATGACACGGTTCTGCAGTTGATACATGCATTTGTCGTGGCTAAGAATGGTCTTCCTAATATCATCGGGATGTGTTTCTTTGAGTCAGGGACATGTTCTGTATCTAGAACTATAAAATCTACTGAAAACTAGAACTTGCCCACTTAAACAATGACGTCCTTTAGAATTCCTCTTGCATGCTTGACTGACCGATCAACAAATTGAAGTACGACCGCCATGGGACTAAGCTCACTCAACCCTAGTTGTTGGTAGACTGAATAAGGAAGCAAGTTAATACTGACACCTAGATCAAGAAGAGCTCTACCGATTTTCTAGTCACCGATGACACATGGAATAGTGGGAGCATCGAGATCTTTTCTCTTAGGGGGTGTATCGCTCAAAAACAATAAACTTACTTGCTCAGTTAATAGTATTTTCTTAGGACCCTTTGCCCTACTCTTTCACTTTTGTGTGCAGATATCCTTGAAACACTTAGCATAAGGTGGTATCTAGGCAATAATATCGAAGAGAGGAAAATTGATCTTAATATGTCAGAATGTTTCCAACATATTAGATTCTTTAAGTTTCCCGTACTTGGTCGGCTCTCTAAGACGCTGAGGGAATAGTGTTGCCTCCTCATAACTTGCCATTTTTGGCTCTTTGAGTAAGGTCTGATCGACATTGTCATCCACTGGTGGTTGATCCTTCTGAACTCTTTCAGCTTCCTTTCTCTGTCTCATTTTTTTCAACCTTTTTTATTTGCGCTTGTTCGACCTCGTTTCTTTTCTACAGTCTTTTTTCATGTTCCTTCTCAACTCTCCTCTCTATTTCTCTTCCACTTCTCAGAGTCGTGATTGTTTGAACTGACTCATGAGGATCATTAGTAAAGGATCCAAGCTCTAGTGCTTGTTGCAACTTTGGGTTGACTATCGGCTGACTAGGCAATTTTCTTGGTTCTCTTGTGTTCATCTGATTAGCTAGTTGGCCCATCTGGATGTGTAATTATGCCAGCGCTAGAGTATGAACACCTATTAAGGTCTGGTCTAGCCTATCATTATGGAAACCGGGTGGAGGAGTTTGGATTCTTTGAGGGTGGGTCTGGTAGTTATATGGTTGGACAACCTGATTATTATTGAATGGCTAAAGGTCTTGCGAATTATTGAATGGATGGAGTGCTTGAGAATTATTGGATGGTTGTCTGGGTTGGTAATTTGACTGAGTATTTTGAGCTATGATTGTTGGTTGGGAGTCGAATGATTGTTGACTCTGTTGGAACCTTGGTTATGGATTATATGACTGTTGTCTCTCAGTAAACCTTGGTTATGGATTGGTCGATTGTCCTTGTTGGAACCTTGGTGGTGGGTTCTCCATATTTGTAGATTTATGGGACAAAAGTGGGTGATTTATGGTATTTGAGATGTATGAATTGGTGAAAGGAGCATTATTTGAATAGTTTCACTATGCATTGACATCGGTAGCCATTATGTCCTGACACTCATTTTGAGAATACTCAACTTCTACTTCTAACATTTGTCTTCGCTGAAGAAACTTGTCAATTCTTTCTAGTTTATCTCCTATCAATGCCATTGAATTTCTCACATCATCATGATTTATGACATAAGCTTTCTTAGATCCTTTATCTTGTCCACCTCTAGACATCAACTCAGATTCATATTGAATGGTATTCTCACTAATATTGTCAAACATTTCTAAGAGTTCTTTTGCCAGCTTTAAAGTAAATTAACCTTGTGTTGACACATCTATCAAAGTCTTATGTGCATCTCCAAGTCCCACGTAAAAATTATTAGATATATCCTGTTCAGATAACCTATGGTGGGGATACTTATACAAGATTTCATTATATCTCTCCCAAGCATCATGAAACTGCTCACCAGACAATTCTCTAAATCTTTTGATTGCATCTTGTGCTTCTGAGGTCTTTCTTGTGGGATAATGCTTTTCTATGAATTCTTTTTTAAGGGCATCCCAATCAATATTAGTTACTTTAGCCAATTTGATATACTATATTTTGGCTTTTTTCCTCAACAACCAAGGAAATAATTGCACTCAAAGGTCATTCTTGGATAAATTATCATACCTAACAGTAGAGGCTGCCTCTAAGAAATCATTTATGTGTTGGTATGGGTCATCAATTCTAAGTTTAAAAAATTTAGGAAGCATATTAATAACGCTTGTCTTGATTTCAAAATGTTTCGCACCTTCTTCCTCTGGAAAATCAGTATATGAATCATACGCATCCGGTGCGTAGTATCATTTCAGTGACATTTCTGGTGCCCTTGGTTGGTTAGCTCTTTGGTCACCCATTGCGCCTTCTTCAATGATTTGGTTGGTGCCCTACTCTCACTGACGATGAAATTCTTCAATAGATCGATGTAAACGATGGAGAGTCTTTTCGATCTCAGGATTGTACTTGACTATCTCAGTGCTAGAATTAGAACGGGTCGATCTATCGGTCATGCGTTGTACTAACGACTATTGTTTTTGCTTTTTGAAATTTTATGAAATAAAAACTAACTAAATTAACTACTTCTAAATTACTTTAACTATAAACAGAAAATAAAGCTAGAATTAAATGCAAAAATCAAGACAAAACTAAAACTTAAAAACTGTTCCAGACGCAACTTCAGAAGCTCCGCTTTCTCCCTTTATGTTTTTCAGAGTGCATGTCAATCACACAAAAATCTAATTTTAGTTACAACTACAATAACGCAATGTAAATAAACTACTAAAGCTATTGAACAATGCTTAGTCCCTAGCAGCGGCGCCAAAAACTTAATGTGCCTCAGGTGTGTACAACATATGTGGTTAAAAATAACACCTTAAGGATACTAGGTTTTACCCTATGCAAGTGCACGTATCAATTGTAGAATAGCAACAGCTTGAGTAAGGGATATCGAACCCACAGAGACTAAGATTGTTCACTTTAACAGTTCAAAAACAATGAGTTATATTTCTTAAAAGTTATTTGTTTTGGTAGTCGAATACCAAATTATCTAAAGTAACTAAATTATTCTAAAAAACAAAGTAAAGTGGTTTGTGATTCAAGAGAGAGAAAAACTAGGGTTCTCATCACTCCACCACTAACCGCATAACATAGTTCTATCAATGTAACAATTACAAGAGGGCGATTCATACACTTTGAATCAGGTCATACCGCAAATAGCTAAATACGACCCCAAAAAGGAATACCATCAACCGGGTTGCAACAACCCATCTCATGACTGAACTGATTAGTACATATCAATTAAATTACTCTAATCTACTCTTAATGCATGAAAATAAAATAAAGCATGACTATATCAACTCGCTAAGGCATGGCCTGTGTCAACCTAGGTTTCAAGTTTTATTACTACCATTGTGTAGAAAATCATGAATTAAACATCTGAGTTCAAGCCCATAGTGAATAATCATGATTGTGTAAAATAATATATCCATTCCATCTAAGATAAGAATTTAGAACAAATATATAATTTTATATCAAGAATAAAAATGGTCTCTTATCTACTACAATCATCACATCATGGTCACAGTTTCCCCTCATTACAATTGAAAACAAATAAGAACTACATTACTTTTCTAGGATTTTGTTAAAAAATCCTAGATACCGAGTTAGTTGATCATGGCTGAGGCGAATTGTATCTTTGGTATACAATCGCCTTGCATAATCCTCCTCGTTGGATCTCTAGGTCTTGAATGGTTCCTCCTTCTGAATGAAATCTCCACACCTTGACGGCAACAACAATTCTGAATATAAACGTAGAAGAACTCTCTAAACGACTCTAGCTCTTATGTAAAGCCTTGTATTTTTTGTAATTTAACCATCAATCCACCCAAACCCTACTCTCTGATATATGTTTTGTGTTTTACACGTACTTTAACGTATAGAAGTTGTAGATGCATCATAGAATCAAAACGGGGACAAATCAGAAATTGCAGCAAAAAATTACAGAATTTTTGCCGCATCTATGCCTTAGGCGTATCCCCTACGCCTTTGGCATACCTTGAGAGTACCCTGAGCATAGGCTCTGAGCGTAGCCTGAGCGTAAATTTCCACTTTCTAGCCACTTTTTGCTTCTGTAGGTGTAGGCTTCTTCATGAAAACTACTTTTCTCCACAACTGCGCCAAAATGATCGTCTTAATTTCACGAAACTTTTTGCTTGAAGTGATGGCTTCAAAAAATGCCATTTTTGCCCTCCAATAGCCATTTTTGTCTCAGAAACACCTCTTTAACTCACCTCTTGGATATAAATGAATGTGTATTTGGTTAATTCACCAAAGTTAGCTCTATTTCGTCATTAAGCTTTTGAAATATGCTTAAACACACAAATGACATAAAAACACAAATAATGGAATTAAATGATGTAACTATAGTGAGTTAAGGGGTCAAAATATCTAATATGTGACACCTATCACACTGTAGACTCCGACTCCTAATTTTGTGTTTAGGATGATTTTATGGCCACATGTGTTGAATCGGAGATACCTGAATTATTTGTTGCTCACTGATGGAGATGAACCAGAATGTGATGATGAAGCATGCAGTGCAACAAATGCGAGTCAGTGGGAGCTTGCGATGGAAGATGAGATGAAGTCCATTATCTCCATCAAGAAATAAAAGCTAACTGAGTTGCCGGTAGGGAGGAAAGCTCTTCATTCTTTGGTTGTAAAACTGAATATCATTCATTCATGCATTATTGTAGTAGAGGGTTTGCATCTAGAGTTGTTAGATGGCAAAACTATTTTCCTCCAAGGTGACCTAAATGAGGAGTTTTATATGCAGCAACTGGAAATTTTATTAGTGAAAGGGAAAAAGAAGACAGACGCGATAAAGTTTGCAAGGCGAAGTCAAAGGCGATAATGGTTACAAGACAGAGTGGCCAGATGCAATAGAGGTTGCATGTTCTATACAAGAATTTATATTGCTCATGCAGTGGGAGCTATTAGCATGGTCATGTTGACCAAAGTGGTGACAACAGAGGAACTGAAGTTTTGCTCAACATCAGGGGGTCTTCAAGCTTGAAGACAGAAATGAGGGCACCGTAATGCACTGATCATTGATGGAGTTTTTTGTTGAATGCAAAGTCTTCAAGTGGTAGATTATTATGTATGGTGACTCATTTTATTGAGGGGAAAGATAACCTAGCCACTAAGCAATCTTTATTTAGGTAGGAGATCAATTCCTAGTTGGAATTAATTGACTTGCTCACCACTCCATCTTCCTCTATAAATACAGGGTCTAACCTATTATATTCATTGAAAATGCGAGTGAAGCATAATGTACTACACAAAAAAGAAGAAGAAATATAGGCTAGTATTTCTTGGTGTGAGTGAAACATTGAGGGCGTAAAGAATACACAGATAGAGAGAAAAAAAAGAGATACAAAGTGGTATTTCTTGGTGTGAGTGAAACACCAGTGAAGGTGAGTCATACACATGTGAGTGAAACACTATATGAGTTGTTGATTTGCTGATCATCATATTATAATCCTCTCATTGATCGATAGTGCAACGGTGCTTTCTATGGACGTAGGCTGATTTGGCCGAACCACGTATATATCTTTGTGTCAATTATGTTAGTGTATGTTTGTGTGTGATTTTTATTTACATGTGTTCACGTCTTCGAACTGAGGGTTTGGATTCCCTAATAAGTGTTCTTGGCCGGGTGTAACAACCCTAACAAAAGCCTGACAAGCCAGGCCAAAAACAAACCAACAACAAGAAGAACAACAACTCAAAAAAAGAGACCACCAGCCAAATACAGAGTTATGCACCCAAGCAAACACCAAAGAGATTGCAACCAAATCACTGCCACCATAGGAAGGCAAAGAGAGCTAAACATCTTCAATTACTAAACTAGGTAGGGACCAAGTAGCAATAATATTTCTTGACAGTGGAGTGTTCTTGAGTTTTAGGGACAACAACTTTAGCCTTATGTAATTTTCAACTCTGCAAATAACCCTCCTAGAAGAGCTGTAGACATGAGGAAACAACCTGCAGTTCCTTTCCCTCCGGTTGTAATAGATGGAAGTGGCAAAGCATAGTTTGAAAATACAAGCCTTAAGATTTGATACCTCTTGATTCCACATATCAGAAGCCCATAAAATGATGGATATTTACTACCTAGGTACACCTCACATCTGTTCATGCACCAATTCCAGACTCTATAAGAGTAATTACACTAAAAAAAAGGTGACTGTGACTTTCAGCAACAATACCACGTAGACAACACATTAGAGAGTTGCTAGGAATACAAGGTTTATCTTTAGTCCTCAACCTACCTAAGATGGCAAGCCAAGTGATAAAAGCATGCCTTGGGATGTGCTGTTTCCACCATACAAAAGGATGCCAAGAGCAAGCAATAGAAAGAGAGAAGAGAAAATGAAAAGTGGTTTTGAAATTGAAACTACCAGAGGGAGAGAGTCTCCAAGTCACCCAGCCCTTAGCATCATAATGCAAAGTGGGAAGCTGAGCAAAAATGTTAACAAGACCACATCGAATAAGTGCAGAAGGGACTTTCCACTCATTCCTCTTAATGATGCTGGAAACCTTTGCATCAGCCCTCCATCTAGTGTGATCAAACCTTTGCCTGTCATTGAAGTCCACAAAAGAATCAATAGGTCACATATTGTCCGATCCACTATGAAAATCTTTCACATACTCCATTTCTGTCTCAAAATAGCGTAGATTTGAGGTATAGAAAATGGTAAAATGTTGTCATTTGGAGTTGGAAAGGAAAGTTTGTCTAATATTTTCACAATGGAAGAGACAATATAGCACTTCTGGGGAATATTTGATCGACATGAAGGATTTATGTTAATAGATATTATTATTAAAATAATATTATGTTGCCCTATGGAGATTGCATCAATTGTTTTTTATATCAAACGTGCGATGAAAGGTCTCTCATGGGCGTTGGTCTCGTATATTGGGCATAAATGGATTGAAGTCTCTCATGTTGTGGATTCTCTTTCCTGTACTTCCATCGAATCAGACTTTGTTTTGAGCCAAATCCCAAAGGAAGTCATGGAGCTTGCTCAGAATGATTGTAATGAAAAAGTGTAGTTCCAAAGTATACTGCTTTTGTTTGCCAGGAAAAAAATAAGATAGACTCGTGAAGTTTTTGTGTCTTTAACAAGTTAAATAATGTTGGAAAATGATCCAACAAGGAAATGTGAAAAAGAAAGATGTTGTCATTTTTTAATTTTTTTTTTTCTTGATTGGTTGGAAGGAAGGAAAAATAATAATAATAATAATAGGAGGAGGAGGAATATATTATTATTTTATCGGTAGCTGAGAAAAAAAAAAGAGTTAATTTATTTTATTTTTTCATGATAGAAATATTTTTTTAATTTATTATACCATTATAGGAGTGTGTAATATATCTAAAATATATTATTTTCTAAAAACAAGGTATGAAGATGTGTGAATGAGGATCGATTACACATCTATTTTAATTATTTTTGTCTCTCACTTGATTGAATTCAATCATTCCTTTTTGTTTTAAATGTTTTCTCTTCTCTATAGTTCTAGCATTTATCATGAAATCCTTACATTAATTATTATTATTTCAAATATGAAATTAGAGAGCAATTAAATAAAAAAATTTAATCGGATATGGATCTAAATTGGGTTGCTGAAGAATTAATTATTATTACTTTAAATATGCAATTAGAGAGCAATTACATAAAAAGCTTTTAATTGGATATCTAACTAAATATCATTAATTTCAATACACATATACTAATATGTTAAAGAAAATGATGAAGAAAGAGAATAACATCATTATTTTCGGTGCAAATATATTGTTTGTGCCACATATAAGTATCTTAATTTAAGTATCCTCCAAATTCTTGTAAGTTCCATACCCCAACTGCTCTTTCCATCAACACTACATGCAAAGTCAATATTCTCAAGCCACAAGCATGCTTCAATCCAAGTCAAGATTTACAGCTCAATCACGCGTGGAGATCGCAGGTTGCCCACATGCAAAGATTTGCAACTCCATGCGCAAGATAGTGTTTTGTTTGGTTTCTACTTCTTTGGCTATAAATATGGACAATGTATGGATTGTAAACACAGAAAAAGAAAAAGAACAAGAAATACAAAGGAGTGTTCTGTGAGAGTGAGGCAGAGAGTTTGAGAGGTAGAGTTGAGTGATTTATAATATCCTCCTCCCCACTATTTTTCTTCAAACGATAATAAACTCTCTCAAAGTGGACGTAGGTACCAATTGGGCCGAACCACTATAAATATTGGTTCTGGCATAGCAAAGTGGTATCAGAGCTCAGAGTCAAAAATAGAGTCGTTTTTGCGATTCTATTTCGAGCTAGTCAACTCATCAAACCACCTCACCCAAATCCATTTTCAAACGACCCACCTCCATACGAATCGTTTCCCATCGAGAACAGCCTCAAGGGCCACCACATGTGTCGTCACGCGTCGTCCAAAGCTCGGTGCGTCAGAGCACTCGACGTCACGCGCCTCACGCGTCATCTACCTCCAGCACACATGAGGCCCACGTGCCCCACACGCCTTCAAGCTTCAATGCGCGTGAGATCACGCGCACCCACGCGTTGCCACGTCACTGTTGACGTCATCCCAGCTGCCACATCACTGCTGACGTCACCCCCCCTGCCACGTGTCATCATCATATTGTGCCACATATCCTACCACGTGTCACTCCCTTATTCTGCCACATCATCCTGCCACGTGTCGCTCCCTTATTCTGCCACGTCATCAATATTTTGCAATATTACAGTTTTGTCCATCGCCGTTATTTTGACAATTCCAGACTCATTCTAAGTCCGATTTGAGCTATGTCATATGCAATCTTAAGGTTTTTGACTGTTCCAGACGCAACGGTACTCTCCTTTTTGTGTGATTCTACTCCGAACATATCAAACAAGCCAGGGAGATCTTAAAGTTGATTTGATTCGATGGAAGATTCAGGATCCGGAGCCATGATTAAATTATCGGCATCGAATTATACCATATGGAGACCTAGGATGGAGGATTTGCTTAATTGCAAGGATTTGGCGGACCCGTTAGAAAACAAAGGCGCAAAACCCACATTAATCGCGGAGAAAGATTGGACCAAGATGCACAAAAAAACTATTTGCCAAATTAGACAGTGGATAGACCATAGTGTATTCCACCATGTTGCGCAAGAGACCAACGCCTACGAACTCTGGAAGAAGCTCGAGGATATGTACTGGGCCAAGACTGCTTGAAACAAAGCTCTTCTAATTATGCGACTGGTAAATTTGAAGCTGAAGAGCGGAACCTCTGTAGCCGAGCACTCCAGTGAATTTCAGAACCTGGTGAACCAGCTTACAGGTGTATAGTTAAATCTTGGAGATGAAACTCAAGCCCTACTTCTGCTCAGCTCCTTACCACCTAATTGAGAGACACTGGTGGTTTCCCTCGGCAACTCAGCACCAAACGACAAACTCACTATAGCGACAATAAAGGATACCATATTCAGTGAGGAAGCCCAAAGGAATGAGATCGGCATGAACCACTCACATGCATTTGTCACAGAAGGTTAAGGAAAATCTTACGGAACTGGTAGAGGTAGAAGCAGAGGCAAAGGCAGAAGTAGAGGAAGGTCTCAAACCCGTGGCAGACCCAACAATGTTAAAAATCAACAAAAGGGTAAATATGTTTGTTTTCATTGTGGCATCACAAGACATTTAAAGAATAATTGCCGCAAATTACAAAGGGAGCAAGGTCAAAGTAGCCACCAGCCACAGAAGGAAGATGGCTACTCCATGGTCATTGTTATAGGAGATATCACTATATGCTCAGTCGATAAAGATGTATGCCTCCATGTAGGAAGCAATGAAGCCGAGTGGGTGGTTGACACAGCATCATCTTACCACGCCACTCCCCACAGTGATTTCTTTACCTCATACAAAGCTGAAGACTTTGGTACAGTGAGAATGGGCAATACAAGTTTCTCAAAGATCGTGGGAATCGGCGATGTCCATATCAGGACCAGTATTGGTTGCAGTGTGGTGTTAAAAGATGTCAGACATGTGCCCGACCTTCATCTCAATCTCATTTCTAGGACAACCTTAGATCGAGAAGGCTACGGCAACTACTTCAGCAATGGCATCTGGAAGCTAATAAAAGGAGTCATGGTTGTCGCCCGAGGACAAGTACACGACACACTATACAAAACCCATGTGAAAGTAATTTATGACAATCTCAATACAATTGAAGATGAGACTTTACCAAATTTGTGGCACAGAAGACTCGGATATATGGGGGAGAAAGGGTTGTTTACACTAGCAAGAAAAAAACTAATTGCAGTATCGAAAGGTATTCCATTAAACCATTGTGATCACTGTTTATTTGGAATGTAACATAGAGTCTCTTTCAACTCAACTACCAGAAGAAGATCAGAGTTGTTGAATTTAATACATATTGATGTTTGTGGTCCTATTGAAGTGGAGTCTTTAGGTGATAATAAATATTTTCTCACATTCATTGATGATGTTTCATGAAAGGTGTGGGTATATTTTTTGAAAACAAAGTGTTGGCTTTGAAATTTACTTTCGGCAAACAATTCCAAAATTGATGATAACAAACCATTAAAGAGTGTTTGATACTAATGAATTATCGAGTTTATATTTTCAGCAAAAGACAGGTGAACGACTCAGAAAGCAAGCTCGGAAAGAAAGATTGTTTTAAAGCAAAAAGGCGCGAAAGAAATTGAAGCGCAACTGGAAAATCAAATAATTCAACGGCAAATGCGAAAGTTGAAGACTCAAGACTAGGGGTAGATAGGTCGGGGAGCAATCATTGTAACAAGGTATTTTTATGCGTTGATTTTATCGTATAAGCTCAAGTATAAAATGAACCGAACTCAAATGGAATGAAAAACACTTTACCGAACTTAAATGGAAAGAAAAATATTTTTATTAAATATTTTTCAGGTTGTAGTCGACTAGAATGACCCTGTGTATTTTCTAGTAGTCGACTGAAACAATCAGAAGCAACACGTTTTTAACCATTTCAAAGTAGTCGACTAAAAGAGGCTTTGCGTCGACTAGACTACTTCATGTGGTCGACTAGAACTCATTCTAGTCGACTAGATGGTCTAAAGTAGTCGACTAGAACTATGTTGTAGTCGACCAGTTGATCCTCAAAACCTGCAGATTCTTCAGAAAACATTTTCCATGTTTTATGGATTGTGCTTAATGGTGTTCAAACGGCTCTTGTCTTTCAAATACAATATTCATTCTTCAAAACCCTAATGTATTGATATATATAGAATGATATGTGTTCAATGAAAGTTAAGAGATTGAAATACAAATAGAAAGGAAAGCTATCAAAAATTTTGCAGAACGTTTTCTCTACAAAAGCCATTGAAACCAAGCTTTGAAAAGTTGATTTTCTTCAAGTTTCTTTGAAAATCAAAACCTCTAGTATCTCTTCTTATTCTCCAAACATCATTCATTGATTATATCCTTTGATAATATATTTCTAGAGCTATTCAAAAATCACCAAAAACACTTGAGCTTATATTGATTTATCTTCCATAAAAACCTTTCGGTTTTGAGTGTTTTTTATCTTGAGTGATTTTATGGATTACATACGAATTTCTAATCTCGGACAAGTGAAGTCCACCAATTGTTCAAGAGAGGGTTGTTCTCTTGATTGAGAGACAAGCTCGAGAGGCTTGTGTTGTAAAGGTTTTCCATTCCACCTGTGAAGGAAGGGTCATAGTGAAAGGATCGGGAAAAGTCTCAAGAAGGGGTTCTTGAGCCGGGGAGTAGGAGTTACCGAACCTTGAAAAAATCACGGTGTCAATCTCTCTATCTCTTTCTCTTTACTTGATTAATTTTCATGCTATAATTGCTTGAATATCTTGTATGCTATCATGTCTTGAAATTAATTATTAGAGAAGTTTAAATTGAATCATCCACTTGCTTATTGAGAAATTGATTTTTTATTAGTGTGTTCCATTTTCGAAAAGAATTAGAATTATTTTTGAACACCCTATTCACCCCCCCTCTAGGGTTAATTAGTGACTAACACAAAGGACCAGGTACTCGATTATTTCAAAGCATTCCATGCCATGGTAGAGCGGGAAATTGGAAAGAAGCTAAAATGCCTCCGATCAGACAATGGAGGTGAGTACACTTCCAATGAGTTCCGAGCATACTGCTTTGAATGAGGTATCCGATATGAGAAAACGGTCCCACGTACCCCACAGCATAATGGTGTAGCCGAGAGAATAAACCAGACCATTATGGATAGAGTCAGAAGTATGATCAGTATGGCTAAGTTGTCAAAGCCACTCTGGGGTGAAGTAGTTAGAGCCGCCGTCTACCTGATCAACAGATCACCATCAGTACCGTTGCAGTTTGAAGTACCAGAAAAGATATGGACTGGAAGAGATCCCTCATATTCTCACCTGAGAGTATTTGGGTGCAAGGCATTTGCACACATATCCAAAGAGCAAAGACAGAAGCTCTATCTGAAATCAACTCCATGCATCTGCATCGGCTATGGAAACGAAGAATTCAGATACAGACTATGGGATCCAGAATCAAAGAAGGTTATCAGAAATAGGGATGTTGTGTTCCAAGAGAGCCAGACATACAAAGACATTGAAAAATTCACAGAGATTGGTGGTTCTAATCTAAGTGTTACAAATATCATCCTAGATCATGCACCAGTACAGTTGATCCCAGATAATGAAGAAATCCAGGATAAAATTCCATAAGTAGAGGAGGAAGAAGAACCTGAGGGTGTTGAGTAGGGGGGCAACAAACCCCTCCACCAGAAGCTACAGAACCAGAAGTAGCTCCTCCAGTTGAAGAGCCTCAGCCAAGAAGATCTGAAAGAGGCCGACCGCTGATTCCATTGAAGAGATATCCAGAGTCAGACTATACTCAGCTTACTGATGAGGGGGAGCCAGAATGCTTTCAGGAAGTAAAGACCCATACAGACAAAGGTAAATGGATGCAAGCTATGCAAGAAGAGATGAATTCCTTGTAGAAGAACCAGACTTATGATTTGGTGAGACTTCCCAAAGGCAAGAAAGCATTGAAAAAAAAATGGGTGTTCAAGCTGAAGAAAGACGTCAACGGAAAGCCGATAAAGCACAAATCCCGATTGGTTGTCAAAGGATTCCAATAGAAGAAAGGCATCGACTTTTACGAGATATTCTCACCAGTGGTGAAAATGACCTCAATTCGAGTGATACTCAGATTGACAGCTAGTCTGAACCTAGAGCTTGAACAGATGGACGTCAAGACAACATTCCTCCATGGAGATCTATAGGAGAAAATTTACATGGACCAACCAGAAGGTTTAAAAGTTACAGGGAAAGAACATATGGTCTGCAAACTGAAGAAGAGTCTCTACGGCCTCAAGCAAGCACCGAGGCAATGGTACATAAAGTTCAACTCATTCATGGTGGGTCATGGTTACAAGAGAACTGATGCAGATCAATGAGTCTACATTCAGAAATTCCCGGATGGTAACTTTGTTATTTTATTGTTGTATGTTGACGACATGTTGATAGTTGGACAGGATGCTAGTAAGATCAGCAAACTGAAGCAAGAATTGTCCAAGTCCTTTGATATGAAGGACCTAGGCCCAACTCAATAGATATTGGGTATGAAGATTGTTCATGACAGGAAAGCCAAGAAATTGTGGTTGTCACAAGAGAAGTACGTTGAACGGGTGATTGCAAAGTTCAATATGGGAAATGTCAAGCCAGTCTGTACTCTGCTGGCTAATCACTTCAACCTAATCAAGCGAACGTGTCCCCTTCGATGAAATAAAAGGAAGAGATGGAAACAATCCCTTACTCTTCAGTTGTTGGCAGCTTGATGTATGCAATGGTTTCCACCAGATCGGATATAGCTCACGTTGTAGGCGTTGTCAACAGATTTCTTTCAGATCCAGGAAAAGATCATTGGAAAGCAGTCAAGTGGATTCTTAGATACCTGAAGAGTACATCGAAACTATGTTTATGCTATGGGGGAGCAAAACCAGTCTTGGAAGGCTATACAGATTCAGATATGGCCGGTGATATTGACAGCAGGAAATCTACATCGGGATTCCTATTTACTTTTGCACGGGGAGCTGTATTATGGCAATCAAAATTGCATAAGTGTTTCGCTTTATCTACAACTGAAGCAGAATACATTGTCGCAGTGGAAGCTGGAAAGGAAATGTTGTGGGTAAAGCGATTTCTCCAAGAACTGGGTGTTAATCAGAAAGAATATAAAGTGCATTGAGACAGTCAGAGTGTTCTGGACTTGAGCAAGAATTCAATGTACCATTCCCGCACGAAGCATATTGACATTCGCTACCACTGGATACACGAAGTAATGGAGCTACACTTATTGAAGATTGTGAAGATCCACACAGACAAAAACCCGGCAGACATGTTGACAAAAGTGGTTACTCGAGAGAAGCTAGAGCTATGCAGAGACATAGCCAGGATGGACATAAACTGAAGCACAGTAGAAAACGTTCTCATCCAATTGGTATGGAAGGGGGAGAATTGTAAGTTCCATACCCCAACTGCTCTTTCCATCAACACTACATGCGAAGTCTATATTCTCAAGCCAAAATCATGCTTCAATCCAAGTCAAGATTTGCAGCTCAATCACGCGTGGAGATCTCAGGTTGCCCACATGCAAAGATTTGCAACTCCATGCGCAAGATAGTGTTTTATTTGGTTTCTTCTTCTTCGGCTATAAATATGGGTATTGTATGGATTGTAAACACAGAGAAAAAAAAAATAAGAAATTCAAAGGAGTGTTCTGTGAGAGTAAGGCAAAGAGTTTGAGAGGTAGAGTTGAGTGATTTGTAATATCCTCCTCCCCACTATTTTTCTTCAAACGATAGTAAACTCTCTCAAAGTGGACGTAGGTACCAATTGGGCCGAACCACTATAAATCTTGGTGTCTATATTAGTTGTGTGTGTGTGTTTAGGATTGGTTCGGGCATAGCAATTCTCATCACTAAACTATATATATGTTGTCTAAGGTTATTAACCAACCTTAAAAATTAATTAACATATCTCCAATGCAATAACAAAACTATAATGTATACAAGTGAGTAAATTGCTTCTCCATATACGATTTTTTCATTCCTTTCCTTTGCGTTTTTTATTTCATATTCCTTGTGTGTTCAAATTTAGGTAACACGTCAAAAAGCTGTAACATTCAAAGATTACAGACATTTCTTGGTACAAACTTATTGTGTAACTAGTTCAAGTTTATTTATAAATTTGAACGACTAATTATGTGTATAATGTGTTGTTTCCTATACTTAGGGGAAAGATGGTATTTTCACGGTTATGATCAAGTTACTAAGCCCTTATGTAGGGTTTGTACAATTCTACATGTTTACATATCATTCACAATTTAATTTATTTTTGAAAAAAATAAAGATAAATTAGACTTTTCTTCCAAACAAATAAGTCAACTTATACCTTTGTAACAAATATATTCCTTTGTGTTGGCCTTGAAATTTACTTTCGGCATACAATACCAAAGTTGATGATAACAAACCATTAAAGTATGTTTGAAACTAATGAAAAATCAAGTTATATGTTTTCAGTAAAAGACAGGAGAAGGACTCGAAAACTTGCTTGAAAAGAAAACTTACACAAAAGTGAAAAAGAAATTGAAGAACGAGAACGGAAAAGGACCAAATAATCAACGAAAATGCGAAATTCGAAGACTCGAGACTTGGGGTAGATAGGTCGAGGTGCGATCATTGTAACAAGGTATTTTATGTGTTGGTAAAATTTTATAAGCTCAAGTAATAAATTAACCAAACTCAAAATGAACGAAAAATTATTTCAAAACCAGTTTTCTTTGAGGTCATAGTCGACTAGGACTTATCATGTAGTCGACTAAACCATGACGAAAGTTAGGGTCTCATTTCAATTTGAGTTATAGTCGACTAAACACATCATATAGTCGACTAAACTGCCATGTAGTCGACTAAACCCTTTGATGTAGTCGACTAAACTGCCATGTAGTCGACTAAACCCTTTGATGTAGTCGACTAAATCATGATGAAGATAAACTGAAAAATCATCACACCCTTTAGTTGACTAAGTCTTCTTAGTAGTCGACTAAAGACAACCATGTAGTCGACTAAAACCCTCTTGTGTAGTTGACTAAAGCAAGACGATGATTTATGAATTGTTTGAAGAAATTGTATAGTCGACTAAGGCATTATTATTCTGAATCTTTACAAAAACTTTTGCCCATCACTTGAGCCAACTTTCTCAACCTTTTTGAAACGGCTCTTGTCCCTTCTTTAAAAGTGAGATCCAATCTCAAAACCCTAATGCCTCCATATAAATAGAAAGAGATGGGTGTTTGTAAAAGGGTGGTTTTATGTGAGAAAAATACAAGTCTTCATCTTCTCAAAACATTCTTTGAAAAAGTCATTGAAGGCAAGAAGCAAAAAGTTGATCTTCTGCTTAAAATCTTTGAAGATTCAAACTCTAGTATTTCTTATTATTCTCTAAATATTATTCATTGATTCTATCCGTTGAGAATACAATTTTAGAGTTGCTGAGAAATCACCAAAAACACTTGAGTTTATCTTGATTTATCTTCCATAAAAAAACCTTAGGGTTTTTGAGTGTTTTTATTCATGAGTGATACAATTGGTTACATACAATTTTTGTAATCTTGGGCAAGTGAAGTCCAACATTTTTCAAGAGAGAATTGTTCTCTTGATTAAGAGACGAGTTTGTGAGCTTGTGTTGTAAAGGTTTGTCATTCCACCTGTGAAGGAAGGATCATAGTGAAAGGATCGGAAAAAGTCTCAAGAAGGGGTTCTTGAGCCGAGGAGTAGGAGTTACCGAACCTCGAAAAAATCACGGTGTCAATCGCTCTATCTCTTTCTCTCTATTTCAATATTGTGCATGCTATATTAATCTTGTGATAATTTACTAGATCTCTTAAATTGAATTTATCATTGAAATAATTACTTGTTTCTTAAAGTAGTTGTTAATTTGATATAGCTTGCTTTAATTTCTGAAAAGATTGAAATAGATTTTTGAACACCCTATTCACCCCCCCCCCCCCCCCCCCTCCCCCTCTAGGGTCAATTAGTGACTAACACTATGGTTAGCTTTAAATCTTGCCAAAGCAATCGACTAATGTCTCTCCATGTTAGAGGGTGCATGGGAAAATGAATGGGTATATAATGGGTGGATGTTAGTCTTATCCATCAGTTTAAGATTTTGGGTAGAACCGCAAATCATCCATCCGTTAGAGTTGGAATCAGAGCCAGACCCAATCTTTTATCCGGTGTCACGCCAAGCACTCGTCGGGTCGGGATGTAGGAAGGTGCCCATTTGTCCCACGTCAGATAAGGATGAGAAAGTAAATGAGTATATAATGGGTGGATGTTAGCCCTACTTATCAGCTTAAGTTTTTGGGTCGAACCGCGAAGCACGCCTTTGAAAGAGAAGGAAAGTAAGATTATCCAACACACAAATGAGCTAACTATAATTTGATATAGTTACAGTAGAAAACCTAAATTTATCCACCAACTAAAATTTGATGGTACCTATTAATTCAAGTTTATTAAAATGGTTGTGATCTCCGATTATATGATGTTCAAACTCGTTTCATTTACTTAACTTAACATTTACGAGAATTGGAATAATATAACATAGTCTTCTCATTGATAATCTCCGTATAAATACAACATTTGAATATTTACACATTAAATGA
The DNA here is from genome assembly GCA_963922005.1 of Cornus suecica. Lineage (NCBI taxonomy): Eukaryota > Viridiplantae > Streptophyta > Magnoliopsida > Cornales > Cornaceae > Cornus > Cornus suecica. The sequence goes on from OY998238.1 coordinate 27,365,506, forward strand.
TAGCTAAAACTAAACAAATAATTACATAAGGATCTCTATTAATATAATGAACATAGAAAATATGCTCAGACTCGACTCATTTACCAAATAAACGAGCCCAAGCCTGATTCGAGCGTTAGATTTAACGAGTCGAGCTCGAACTTGCTCACGAATGAATCGTTTCAGTTGCAACATATATTACTATTACCAATAGTCGTTTAGATTGAGTTGTTGCATGTTTGTTTCTAATATATTTTTATTTTTCGAATATCAAATTCCTTGATTCTTGTTTATTTTCCTTTATCTATATTCTTTTTTATTAGTATAAATTTTTCAAAAGTGATTCTTACGTAATTACAGCATCAGTCCTATAATTTTCCATAATATTCTTCACGATTTTTTTAATTAAAACACTTTCTTTTTTCAAATATGAGATAATTTTACTATTTAACTTAAACGAACTATTCACGATCTTGGCGAGCTGAGCTCAGCAATGTTCAAACTTGGCTCATTTACTAAATGAGCATAAGAATTGTGCTCAGGCTCAGCTCATTTACTAAACGAACGAATCTGAACCGAACTCTTAACGAGCCGAGTCAGAGCTTGCTTACCAATAGCTCGATTCATTTGCACCACTATTTGTGGCTTGATGTTTTAAGCAATGACACTTTTGCAATACATCTTTTCGAAAATGGAAGCTCCACATATTAGTTTCCTATTATATCCTTATATATTGTGTTTGATTGTTTATAAACTTCTATTAAGTTTCAGTATGAAAGCAAATTTGAACATGCATTATTAAAGTATGTTACCGATCACCTCACTTTTTTTTTATTTAATTAAGTATTTTAAAACAAATCTTTGAAATTTATTTTAAAATATTATGAGACTTTTCTCAAATATAAATAAATTAGAAATGGCATCAAAAAATTACTTTATTAACCGGTCTAACATCTTTTCAATCGAAATCCCAATCAATTTTATTATTATTTAATAGTAAATAAATATAATTTTTATGAAGGGAATTCATCTAACACAAATTTATTTAGTTTTTAGGATTATTCCCACCAACACCCCCTCAAAGAGACCCTAATCCCACACGGACCCCCTCTAAATTGAATTTGTTTCCACACGGACCCCTTCCGTGTCCAGTCCGTTAATTAGTGATGTCAGCCACTATTCACCCCATAAATAGTCTATTTTGCCCTCAACTACCCACAATTTTAGCATTTCTATGTATAAAATGCAATATCATATATTATTATAATATTAAGATGGTAAGAATTTTGTGTCGTTTAATATTACAACTCACATACTCAATATATATGGCTTCTCTTATATATTATTGAATTGGGAGATTAAATAATCTCTACAATCAAGCTATATTATGGAAAAAATCATAATTGAATAACAAAACATTCATTCTTATATTTAGGATAAAAAGTCATAATAAATCAACTTGAAATTTGATTCATATTCATATTTTTGCAATTTTCATACCTGTAGATAAATGGATTTAAATGAGTCAAACGATAAACAATTTATTCATTTTTAATTTGTTAAATTTTATGAAAGATAAGTATAAGACCTTCCTTTTTTTGGAAAAAAGTATTAATAACTTTACAAAAATTACTATAAAAAATATGTTTTTTAAAAAAATAATAAAACCTTAGAATGAAAGATTATTCTAGAGACTCAATAGCAATCCCATGAGGTAATTTTAAGATTAAGAATTTAAAAAATTAACTAGAGTATGTACTAATTAGAATATGTTTAATTTAATTTAATTTACTTAATCTTGCCAAAAATATGTACTAATTATGATATGAGTAAGTAATTATTAAAAGAGCAACAGCAACCCCCACTGAAACTCATCACTCATCACTCTCACCACCATCTCCACCCTTAAAAAGCTGAAACCGTTCTCTTTCTCTCTCCTTTATTCCACCAACTATCTCTTTCTCTCTCTAGATTTTCTCTCTCTACAATGGCTCAACCCTTCTTCCTAACCGTTCGCAAACCCACCTCCATTTTCCCTCCATTACCATCCCCTTCCTGTACCTTCTTCTTCGTCCTCATCCTCTGCATTCTAGGGTTTTACTCCCTCCAACACCAACACCACCCGCCGTCGCCGCCACCTCTTCCCTCCCTCCACTTCCGTAACCTCTTCCTCTCCTCCGCCACCAACTACACTCTCACCTCCTACCTCCGCGCCCTCACCCTCTACCCCCACCTCACCGGCACCGACACCGACACCGACACCGCCCTCCGCACCGCCCTCTACATCCGCAACCACTTCCGAGACCTAGGGCTCGAGACCCTCTACCCCACTTCATTTTTATTTGATTTTTTAAAATATATATTGAATGGCAAATTAGTAATTTCACAATAAAAATTTAGTAAACCTAACGGCCGTATGTCTAAGAAGTCTGTGTAGGAATACTCAATATCGAGGGGTCCGTGTGAAATTATAATCTCTTTAAGGGGATGTCAGTAGAAATAACTCTATTTTTTATTATATCAAAACACATGTGTAGATTTTCACTTTATCGCTACACAAACTAACATTGTTTTATAACTCCCTTTGAAATATATTTTTTTCATTTGTGTTTAACCAAGTAAATGCTAGAAACTTTTTTTTTTTTCCATTTACTTTCACTTTCCATCTCTCTACCCAAATAGCCTAAAACTAAGTGGAGGAATTACTCATCCACTCGAACAAATTTTTGTCAATGTGATGAATAAATTATCTCATATATTTTTATTTTTTGATGCGTGTGATCAAATAAATTATTATTAATTCCCATGTGTAATTATATAACAATTACATTCCAAATAATTACTTATATTTAAATTCCTATGTATAATTCCCATGTTAAAGCTTGATAAAATAAAAAGGTAAATATCTTAAAGTTTAGTATCCTCCCATTTGTCACTAACCTAACACTGGTAAACGGGTTGAAATCTCTCAAACAAAAAGGTAAAATATCTTAAAGTTTAGTATCCTCCAATTTCTCACTAACCTAACTCTGGTAAACGGGTTGAAATCTCTCAAATGCAATAACAAAAACTATAATATATGTATATAAAGGGTGAGAATCATATGTTGGATTGGCCGTGTGATTTTCATTGCTTTCATATGCGTTTTTGTTTTCATGTTCATGGTGTGCTTAGATTTAGGTTATACTTGAAGGCTGTCACATTAAAAGATCACATACATTTCTTAGCACAAGCTTATAGTGTGTAGAGTTGGTTGGGACACTTGAGCAACATATTTCTCTATACTAGAAATTACAATTATTTATGTGAGATGTATCATAGCCTCATAGGTTTAAAGAAAAATTTTGCTTGGACAAAATTGTAATTTATCTATCTTGATCACCAAATATGAATTTGGGTTTTCAAAGGAAAAGAAAGTAAGATTATCTAAAACATGGACGAGCTAGGTATAATTTGATATATATAATTACGGGGAGAAACTATAATTTATTCAGCAATTGAAAATTTAGTGTTACCTACTTACTTAAGTTTATTAAAATGGTCTAATTCACTTGAGCTTCATTTTCATTTTATTTAAAATGTTCCTTCTTCTTATCCATAAAACACTTATTTATTAACCGATTAATTACATACTATGTCACAATTGATAAACTTAAACCCTAAATGAATCAAATCCTCTTTTTCTAAGTGCCCTTCTCATTAGAGGAATTTTGTGAACTTTTTTGCTTCTTGTACTCTACTAACTTATACCACTCACAAAGTTCATGACGAGAAATTTGAGTCTTAAAATTTTTAGTTAAAAAAAGTTTATATATATAAAAAAGCTTTCTCTAAATATGCCAAATTGGGCTTTAGCACAGCATTACCCGGATCAGTTTGTTGCCTGCAATTGGGCTTCATCTTAAATCCCAGCTCCAGCTTTAACTGTATTCTAAGTTCTTTCTTTCTTCTATACGAAATTTGCCACCGCTTAGTGACGGATCGAGAATTTATTTTCAAAGGGGATTGGCGAAGTATAATTTTTTTTTAAATAATAAAGTAAATATAGAATAATATAATTTTGTAACATATTTCCACATGCATTAAGTCATGTCTAATATGTATTATTGTCAAATGTTTATTCTGCGATTGTTTTTCAATATTTATGCTTCCTAAATTATCATGGTTGTAAACTTGTTGGACAGTAGATTGGAAAGAAATAAAATAGTCCATTATTCTATTTTGAATTTTATAGGTGAGTAAAAATATTACTACTTTATGTATGTAATAGATAAATGAAATATAAGTGGTAAAATCAAAAAGAAAAAGATATTTATCATTTGAATCTAAGAAGATAAGTGGGAAAAAAATTTGAAGTGACATATTTTCATAATTATTTGGGGAATTTTCGAAAATTTTAATACAATAATACTAGAAAATGACATTATAAACAAATTCAGTAGGGGCATCATTATTACTTGGGGGGCATTTTTTATAATTTTACTAGAACTATAGTACATAAATATGATTAGGCCAAGTGTTTCTCATCCTTACATAGATAAAAACAGAAAGTATATCTCTTATAAACAAAAGTATCTTTTCGTTTCATACCATTTCTGACGTGACAGTCTCAATACAGTATACGATTACATTAGGTTCCTAATATACGAGATTGAGTGCGCATGCAATCTTCCATATGGTATGATTAACTTCTCTTTTCTCTATTTTCTATTGATAATTGATTCCTCACATTAATTAATCATCATTAGTATAACAATGTTGCAAGTGTAACATCTCCGATTACATGATTAGGCATGATGTTGAGCAATTAAAACCCAACTCATAATTGAAGAGCATTAATCAATTTCATACACTAATGGGATGTTTACAATGCGCTATGCTTAAGGTGTTTTTGCTTTGAAATGTTACAATACCACTATTTGATAGCAAAAACTTGTTTAACGCAGGTACAATACTTTGAACAATAATGAAATATTTCATAGTAAAAGCACAACTTTGGAAGGCATGTTTTGTTGCTTTTGGATATTTGGGTACTTTCATACAATGTTTTTTTAAAAAAAAATTAAAGTATAGTACTCGCGCCAAACATGTTTTCTTTTGACTTACAACACTCTACAACATAGTATTGCTTCATTTCTAGTGAAAAATATACTGAGTGAAACACGATGCGATTTAAACGAACCCTAAAATGATATAGATAACCAGGAATGAAGTGGACAAAAATACGGAGAATCCGAAAATCCAATCCGACCAATCCGGTCCGGACATTTTGGATCGGTTTCATTATGGATTGGATTTAACATAAATCCAAAAACCCCGGATCCGGTATTTTACGGATCGGTTCTGGATTCCAGTTTTTATAATCCGGTTAATCCGATCCAGTCCGATACTGTTCACATATATTTTAATATATATATATTAATAATATATCACATAATATATTATTTTACACTAAATGATAATATTTTATATCACTAATATATTATTTCAAACTAAATCATAATACCATATTTTACACTAAATAATTATTTATTTATATCTATAATATTCTCATTAAAATGTATTATTAACAATGTATTATTTAAAGATCTATATCTTCTTTAAAAATAGAATTTACTATTCATCCAATTTCAATACTTTGAATTGTGATTTCATCAATTGAACTTAATTTAACTACTTTGAATTGGGGATTTACTCAATTGAACTTAATTTTACTCAATTACACTACTTAAAATTGAGAATGTTATCAATTTTACTCAATTGAACTCAATTAAACTATTTTGAAATTGGAAATTTACTCAATTTCACTCAATTAAAGTCAATTTCACTAATTTAGATTGAGAATTTTATCAATTTCACTCAATTGAAGTCAATTTAACTACTTTGAGTTGTGGATTTACTCAATTGAACTTAATTTCATTACTTTTAGTTGGGGATTTTATCAATTTCACTCAATTAAACTACTTTGAATTGAAGGATTTACTCAATTACACTCAATTAAAGTCTATCAATTTCACGAAATTGAAGCACTTGAATCTTTTGATATTGAATCAAATATGTTTTATGTTTTCACTATAAATTAAATATGTTTTATTTATTCACTATAATTTATTTATTAATAATTAACTAAATTCAATTTTATTTTTGTAGTCATAATTAGTATTTGAGAACTTTTGAAGGTAGTACCGGAGTGCGTGCAATGTCACATTATTGATGGTAACTATTTTTTCACTTTTAATTTATTATGTTTATAAAATATATGTGTTTTGAAGTAATTCACTATAAAATATAGGGTTATTCCCAGCGACACCCCCTCAAAGAGACCTTAATCCCACACGGACCCCCTCGATATTGAGTATTCCCACACAGACCCCTTCTGTGTCCACTCCGTTAGATTGGTCTGTTAATTAGTGATGTCAGCCACTATTCACCCCATAAATAGTCCATTTTGCCCTCAAATGATATAAAATGACTTATATACCCTTAACTTAATATTGTGAAATTAATTTGATACCCTTTACCTTATAAATTTAGAAAACTTATTATATTCTCCCTCTTTACACTAAATTTTGATTCATTTATTTGGGTTTTCCTGTATACATTATCACATTAAAATAACATCAAATTGCAATAGATCAAAATAACACTCAAAATCAAAATAACAGTAAACATTCAAAATCAAAATAATACTTCATATTGATCAACTGTTACAGAATGCATTATCAGTTTTCACCCCCCCAAAAAAGGCACTTCCACATAATGCATTGCCTAAACCGAACCCAAGAAGCTATGAGTTAGCATGTTACTATACCAGTATGCCTATACCACATTGTCCCCAAAAAATGCCCATACCAATATTCATTACAAAAAAAAGGGTTGGTGTATTGCCTAAACCAATCCAAAAAATAAAGTTCGTCAATGCCAAATTTTTACATCATATCTTTGGCAATACACCATCCCTCAAAGTACCCAAATTACTCCTTTGGGGCATTGGTTGGAGCTTGCCTTGCTTTTCCTCCTCCACTTGAGATAGAATTGCCGAACACCGGTACATAGGAAACACTCCCCCTTCCCCAAGGTGGCCTTTGTGGTTGTCATCTTCCTTCTCCAAGATTGGTTGATCTCTATTAAAATAGTCAATAAGAAGCACAAAACAGTGACAGTTAGTTGTTAGAAGGGTTTTTCATAATTTTTTACCTCAATTAAATTTGTACCTCTTGTGTAAGTGAGTTTGACTAGGTTGTTCTCTGACTTCCACCAACAATTTCAAACACTCGTTGTTGTTCATGGTCCACATTGTTAGAATTTTGTTGATGTAAAGTGCAAATAATATTGTTAATTTCAAACAATAAATTGAAAAAAAAAAAGAAGATAAAAATAAAAATGATATGTTAATGTAAAATATACTTTCTTTCTTTATCCTTGATTGGTTTGTTCCACTCCTTTACTTACCCTTTTCCTTTTCCTAGTTTGCCCCCCTACTCGGCTAGCTTGTTCCACTCCTTCACTTGCTTCATTCATTTCTCTCTGTTTTTTTAACAATTACAAACATCAATCAGTTTGAATAGTTAGTCACATATCGTCAAACAGTTAAACAAATTCCAAAAAAAAAAAAGTGAAAAGTCTACCTGTTGTTTTTTTGTTGGTGCTTTTTGATACCCCCTTCTATTATGCTTAGTATCACCACAAATGTTACATGTTACTTTGTGACTCCTTTTGAAGTTGTTGTGGCCTCTAGGAGGTTCTGAGGGATCTCTCCTTCTGTTCCTTCTTGGTCTCCCCGACTGTCTAACTCGTTCAGGTGCTAGCAAGGGTAAACCAGTGTATTCATCCCACATTTGTTTTTCTGGTATGGGTTGAATAATTGCCTCATGGATGAATAAAGAAATTGTGAACTATTTTTTTTTTTTTTTTTGATACTTTGTGAGTGTGGACAATATAATATGCAAATCAAATAGTGAATGATTATTTGTGTCAAGCTACTCATATAGCTCATGCCAAAATACCCAATTATTTTTTCAAGTCCAGAAAGCGAACCAGAGACATTGATGATCACATGGAGAACATACTCAAGGAACGTTTCAGGAGAGAGAAGACCACCAAATATTTCTCCATCCTTTAATCCTTCGTCCCCAATCTCCTCCCCAAGGTAACTCACTAATATTCACATATATTCATATATACATATATATATATACACATGTTTTTACCCAAATGTCCTAGGTTCTTCAATCTATGCCTCTAAATCTCTTCCCTACATCAATTGGGTTTATCAAAATCGATTTAGCAAGCTAAGACCATTACTACTGTTCGTATACACATTAGGTTTATATATATATGTATATAATTAAGTTTAGAGTTGTAAATGAAATCCCCAAATCGGGCTTCAATTAAAAAACCCTAATTCGGAGACACGTTTTAGGGATTTCAGTTACAACCTTCCACAAATCGAACACTTGCCTACATAAAAACCCTAAAAACTAATTCAAACACAGAATTCCCTAATTTAAACCCACAAATCTAGGTCCAAACCATAGTTATCATCAAAAAAAAACATATCACATACCTGTTCGTGAAGACAGCTCGTTTCTTCGATCAATTTGTATGGACGACGTGAGAAAATGGCGAAGCAACCTTCATGCGCTTCGTATCGATGGTGTTCAATGGTCGAAACCCTAGCAACCCCCACAGATCTAGTTTTCTCTCTCTGAATGGGTTGTTTGGAGATAAGAGAGAGTGAAGACGGGAAATGAATGTGTCGGTGGGTAGTTGGGGGTAAAATCGTCTTTACATATATTCATTTTTATTTTATTTTTTTAAATATATATCGAAGGGCAAATTAGTAATTTCACAATAAAACGTTAGTATACCTAACGGTCGTCTGTCTGAGGGGGTCCGTGTGGAAATACTCAATATCGAGGGGGTCCGTGTGGGATTATGGTCTCTTTGAAGGGGTGTCAGTGAGAATAACCCTAAAATATATGTGCCTACTGACTCTGTTTTACTACTTATATTGCAGCTTGGTAGGTGCACTACTGCAGTCTCATTTCTTGAGTTCATTGGGCCATGGTTATCACAAAAAGCATTGTATCATAAGGGGTGGTGCAACTACAATTTCATTTGTTGTTGTATTTGTAATTTTTTTTTTTTGAGTTGTTGGATTGACATTTCAGTGTGCTACTGCAGTTTCATGGTTGTGTTTTTAAGTCCTTATATTACTGCAGTTTTATAGTTTCATGGTTGTGTTAAGTCCTTATGCTATTGCTTATGTTGCAGCTTTGTAGTGTGCTACTGAAGTTCATAGTTGGGTTAAGTCCTTATGTTACTACTTATCCTGCAGCTTTATCCTGCAGCTTTGTAGTGTGCTACTGAATTTTTAAGTCCTTAAGTCCTAGTATACTGCAGTGTATGAATTTATTCTAGTCATCTTTTGTTCTTGTCATCAATTGTTTTAAACTTGTACTTGTGGTTCAAATAATATTGTGCAGTGTATGCATGTATTTCCTCATTTTAGCTAATATAGGTTTATATTTCAATCCGCAAAACCCATCCGGTTCACCGCGGGCCGGTTTGGATTGGTTTCGTTAGACAAATGGATTGGATTGGTTCCAAAAATTGGAAATCCGATAGTAGTAGATCGGATTCAAAATATCCTCAATCCGATCCGTGTCCACCCTAGGAATGATGTAGATCACACCATCACCCTACCATTTTTGTAGAATGGTAGTGTGAAACCTTTCTTCTGGAAATGATCAATCTAGTTTGAATCTCTTTGCATTCATCATGAACTAATGTTAAACAATTTGCTGATTATGGCATGATCAATTTCTATGCAATGACCCTTGCGTGATACATTTATATTCAGTGAGGTGAGAATCATGTTATTGTTCTTTCTTTAACAACTTAAAGTATATGTTGGGGAAGCATCCAACAAGCGAATATGATGATAACACATGATTATGAAATCAACCACCACTATATATACTAGTCATTTAATCTTCATGTTCACTGATCTTGGCACATATCTTCCTCACCATTCTTTAATCCAAAATTTTATTCAAAGTGGGGTTTAACCTGTGGTGGTGATTTGCTCATATGCTGCTTCTTTTAGGGCTTTCAAGTCCCTAGAGCCCTTATATTACTTTCAAGAGGGCTAGCTAGCACTGGTTAATTTGTCATTGTACATATATATATATATATATATATACATATATATTGTCACTTGGCCACCAATATATTCAATCATGGCCAAAATGAGACCCATGTGGTCCTCTAGCTTTCTCTTACTACTAATGCGCCAGTCAGCTTCAAACTTTACTTGTGTGCTTTAGGGATCAGCACATTTTACACTTATGCATTGCATTATTATATATATAATCATGTTTGTGTAAGATTAGTATATTCACCAATACATATAAAGAAAAGTTCAGTCTAGAAAGCCCATGAGGAACTTATTCTCAGTGGTTCAATTCCTGGTTTATTGATCCTTCTCATATAGGTTTGATCACAAAGACTGTTATATAACACATTAGTTTATTAATTATGGTCACATTAACAATAATGGTGATTAATACGTAGGATGATCACGACGATGACTGAAATCAATGAATAACAATAGAAAACAGATGGAGAGCTGCAGAAGGTGGTAATATCATATGAATTTTTCATTGTAATTTCTTTTTTTCAGCTCTCTGGTTTTTGTATTGCAACATGTAATATGATTGAACATATTCAAGTTGTAAAATCATTGACGAATAAAGCAGTTGTGGATAGATGCATATACTCAGTTGATGAAGACTTGAAATCATATACTTTTATAAAACATGTTAACTTAAAAGGCAATACTACATGCATAAGCCATGATTGTAAGACATGCCAATCTCTTGCCAAATACTGAGTGAGTGAGGGAGACAGATTTGAGGGGTGTAAGGGAAGGAGAATCAGTCTAGTTATACTCTTTGTTTGGAAGGGACTTCAAGGACTAATGACTTTTTTTTCTCTTAAATTAGACTTAATTATTTCTTTTTCCATTTATTACCCTTATAAGAGGTGCTATATTGAGGTTAATACCTTGATCCAGTTTTAATTATTCTGGTGAACCTTGTTCGATGAAAAATCTCAAATGGGTTGTACCAAATGGACTAGCTAATAGTTTGTAGTGGTAAATCTAGTAAATAACGTCCAAGTTCCAATGCTTATCGAATTCTAATGGGTGCAAATAATTCGTTGGAGCCACAATCGCAAACATAGTTTGAGCCTTACTCGATTTGTTAAGCTAACGGAAGTGAGCGAAACACCGAAATTCCATGACAGCCAACAAAACAATCACACACAAAACACAAGATTTATGTTGTTCACCCCAAACCAGGCTACGTCCATGGATGAGAAAGAGCTTCACTATAATCCGTAGAGAAATTACTATAGCAGAGAATTTTCAACATCGAAAAACATTCACAAAACTCCCCTAGAATTCTCTTCCTGTATCCCACAAAATTCCCTCTCTAGGAGAATGTTCTACAGTGAAATAGATTGAAATTGTTGCATGCAAGCCTTGCTTATATTCAAGCTCAATGCACTAGTACAATCAAACTATTTTTTTCTCATGAAAATTAACCTCACAAGTAACAAATATTATAAAGGAGGTGAGCAAATCTAGCTTAGGATTAGGATCTATATAAAGTGATTGATTAGCTTCAATGGTTCTACGCTAGCAAATGTAATGGATAATATTTTAGCACATTAATGAGAAAGCTTAGAAGTTAAGTTGGAGACAGAAACATAATTAATTATATATGAGAAGAAATTCTGTTGGTGGTCAAAAGAATAATCTCCCCCTCCATGACCATTTTTATGCATTTAGACAACTTGCATTCCCTTTGCAACTCATACATCGCTCTTAGAATATAGGAGATGCCTTTTTAACATATAATTGATAATTCTTCATAAACTTTATAATATCCCTCAAAATCTATAAAAGATATTACTAAAAAATATGTAAATAAAAATATATGGTTCACATCCGTCACAACTGTTGGCTCTTGATTCGAATTAGAAAGTTACGGTGGTATAAGTAATGTGATGTTACCCTCACCTAATAATTTAAGTTTTTTGGTCGAATAACAAAACATTCTACCCGTAAGAACAACCCTATATGTTTAGAGAAAAAATGAGTACGAATCCATATCAATTGAGACCTAATTCATAAAAAATAAAAAATAAATAAAGAAAATTGCATTGGCCCTGTTGATTGGAAAATGTACACTATATGTACAGATATATATGCCATTTGCTGCAAATTAAAATATACTACTTATATGACAGAGGAGAGGACCACAGAATTTAGCATATGGCTATAAAATTATAGTAGGTATGAAGAGAAAGGGGAATATTTGGAGATGGTGTGGCTAAGAATATAAGTGATGAATAAAGAGGGTGAAGCAAGTTGCACGATTATAGTACTGAAAACAATATATATATATATATATATATATATATATATGAATATATATATATATGAATATATGAATAGTGTTTGTTTGGATATTCAAATTACAAATGCATCTTTCTTTACAGGTGGGAAAAAGGAGGAAATCTTTTCACAAACAAAGCTTCTCTCAAGATATATTCTTGGGGATGGATTTGTTTCACCATAAAAGAGGTGAGCCATATCATTAATTTGGTTTAGGTTCTTATTCCTCAATCATTTGAAGTTTCTCAATATATTGCCATGATCAAATCAAAAGCAATATATATATGTGAAGAAGAAGAAGAAGAAGAAGAAGAAGAAGAAGAAGAAGAAGAAGAAGAAGAAGAAGAAGAAGAAGAAGAAGAAGAAGAAGAAGAAGATGATGATGATGATGATGGAGCCTCTGTTAACAATGACAACCCTAAGCTAAGGAATCTTTCTAAGCAACTGTTTTTTTCCTTCCATACCAAAAAGGCTATATGCACTAGTATGCAAAGAATAAAGATAAAGGAAAAGGAGAAGAAAGGAAGTAACTTATTAGTACCTACTCAATCAATTTAAAAAATGCCTAGCAAATTCTTTTTTTAATAAAATTGAATAAAGGTCCTGATATTTTTATATTATCTCGACAAATATTCGTAAAGTCCCTCTATCTTAGAGTTTATTCCAAAATAGAATACAGAATGATAATTAATGTCATCGTCATTATATTTTGTGTTGGAGCTCAAATTCTCTGTAGTAGGGTACCGTGTTCCAAAACACTCGTTATTGACGACTCTCTCAGACTTATATTTAATTAACTTCCTTTTTCCAAAGTAAAAATGGTTTACAAGTTCCTCACATTGCAATAGTATCGAATGATTATTAATGTCTTAATTACTATATTCTACTCCCTCCATCCCAAATTATAAGTGACTTTAGAGAAATTCAACTTTTTAAGAGGATGACTTTTATTGTAATGTTAGTGATTGAAATACTAATTTTACTCATGGTCTCACCATAGTGATGTGATAGTTTATAGTGGATATGTTTTATAACTTTAATACTTTAAGGTTAAATTTGTAAATTGACCAAGTAAAGTAATTTGACTTTTCAAAATGGACACTTATTTTGGGACAGGTAAAAAAAGAAAAGTGGATACTTATTTTGGGACATGTTGAAGCTCGATCGAATTCTCTGCAGTAGAACACCATGTTCCAAAACACTCAATACTGATGACTATCTTAAAACTATAATTCTTTGACACCGCCCTAACTGCACCACTCAAAGAACTGGCGGGTTCCAATCCATCGCGGCCATGGCCAAAAAAGTATGTGTATCTTTCTTGTCATGATAGTACAGTAGTACCATTCATGGCTCAAGGAAATTGCAATGTGAGGGTGAAGTGGAAGAAGAACCTTTCATAACAGGACCCCTAGCTCAAACAAAGAAGGAATTATCAGAATCTCCGAGGGGATGGGACTGCGGATAAAGATCAACTTGCATGCCACTATTTACATTTTCGATTTCTCATGGCAATGAAGTCTTCGATTATGCTCCAATTTGATTTTAAGTTTGAATCCTCGAAAGGAAGCCGGCACAAAATACGAGACTCCTGCAGTATCGAAAATGTAGAATACGAGACTTTGTCAAAGCGGGATTTTTAGATATATGCGTACAAATATTAGGAAAGGGTTGAATTCAATTGTTAGTATAAATTGATTATTTATACAAAAATATTTCTTCAAATATGAAAAGCTTGCTCATATAAAAGCTTTAACATATTATCAAATAACATAAACTTTTTGTATATATCATACTTCAAAAGTTGCCCTTTAGGTAAATTCACAGACTTCATCATGGAAAATAAATGCATGCAATAAACATGACTCATGGAACATAAAAGCAAAGACAAAAATTACCATAACAATGAACATACAAACTGATATTGCTTTGTATACATGTCCAACAAAAGCTGTGTACAATTCATAAAGCTTCCATACTTGTGCACAAAAAACATGAGTCTAACCCTCCAATCAGATCAAAGCCAAACCAGTTCATCAAACAAAATCACCATAATATTTCTTGCCAATATTGCCACTACTAATACAACATAAAACAGTTAAAAGGGAACAACAAATCATTCATTAGATATTATATATGATCTCCCCATATAAGGATTCCAAAATCATGGATGAGATCAAATTACCAGAAAGCCCACTCAATCAAACATTCAAGAAACCCTTGTGACAGCTTTGCAAACCAACGGATGTTTCATCTCCAAGGAGAGTTTGAGGCACTCAGACAAGTCCACACCACCAGTATCAGAACAATCCCATTTGAAGCTCTGAAGCAACTGAGCGAACCATAGTTGAACTGTTGCTAGGCCTAGAGCTTTACCCGGACAGACTCTTCTGCCAGAGCCAAAAGGAGCCAACCTGAGATCAGACCCCAAAATGGTGACTTCCTCCTCCAAGAACCGCTCTGGTTTGAATACGTTGGGCTCGGTCCACACCCTTTCGTCGTGAGTAATGGACCACATGTTCACCATAGCGGTAGTACCAGCCGGAATGAAGTGCTCGCCGACATGGGTGTCATGGATGGCGAGGCGAGCCCAGGACAGTAATGGTCCGGGTGGGTGCATTCGCAGTGTTTCCTTCACTATGGCACTGAGATAGGGAAGGTGAGGTAGGTCAGAGTCGGATACTGCTCGGGAGGTTCCAACAACAGTGTCAATTTCGGATTGGGCTTTGGCTTGGATCTCAGGGTGTAAAACCATTCTTGCAAGTATCCACTCTAGGAGTATGGCAACTGTATCAGTGCCCCTAAATATCATTTCCTGAAAAAATAGAGAAACCACCATTAAGTCTTAGCCAGTACATTTGTATATTCAATGCTAAAGAAACTAATAGAAAAATACATGGAAGGTAAGGGTCTGCTTGGTTTAATTTTCAAGAACAGGCCTTTACGTAATCCGAAAAAATAATAGAGTTTTCAGAAAATTGCAACCAAAACATTCAAATAAAAGGTTGTATATGTTCTCAGAAAATAGAACCAAGCAGCCCTAAAGCGGATTTTTTAATTTCATTTTTGTTTATGAGTAAGTGTAGAAAACAATAGAAGTATAAGAAACAAAAAGGAGAATGGATAAGAAAATATCACTGTTTATCATCAACCAAAAAGAGAGAAAACATTCAGATTCTTTATATCTTGTGGAACACAGATAAAAGAAAATAGAACATATTCAATTCAAGCATATGAATACAGCAACATCATGTACCATGATCCCACACAGACACACACACACAAAAAGAAAAAGAAAAAAAAAGCAATAGAAAGATTAACAGCAATCTAATAAAACCATGAATCTCAATAGTGTAAAAAATAAATGAAAGTAAGAAAAAATGGAAATATCACAACCTACTTTAACTACACAGTTCTGTTTCCTATGACAACTTTTCATGGTTCTGCATCCTCAAGATAATACGAAACTAAAAAAATAACACTCCGCAGTTGGAAAAAAATTCATTTATGTGACATTCCAATTCGGTTGAAAACAATAAATAATTTTGCAGAAAAACTTGTCTCATCTGAAAAGTTGCTATCTATATATTCTTCAAATCATTGACATATGTTTTAAGGAACTGAGGTCAATAAACTAAATCGCAATCACAAGCCCAATACAAACTAAATAATAATAAAGCTGACACACAAATATAATATATATAACAAAAACAAAATAAAAGGCAAGGTTAATGAAATATACCCATAGAACAGCAACCATATCAGAGTCATTGAGTCTGCTCTCCTTCTCCAAATCAAGCAAAACATCAACAAAATCAGCAGAGGTCTCATCAACACCACCACAACCATTTTGAGTCCTCTTCAACCTATGCTCATCTATGATCTTCCCAACAAAAACATTGACCTTAGCAACCAAATCTCTGCATCTCTTCCTCACACCCTGCAAATCCAACAGCCCCAGAAGAGGAAAATGGTCACTCCAGTTGAAAACACCAAGCAGCTCATACCCTTCACTCACCAAACCCTCAAGCTCAAACCCATTATTACTCGTCTCACCAAACTCATAACACTTCCCAAACACACTCATCATCACATTGTTCAATGACCCAAAATGCAAAACCCTCTTGATTTCAACCTCCCCATTATTCTCCATCAAACCCTTGATTTCACCCACCATTTTCGCGCCAATTTCCCTCCGAAACTCACCGAAACCGGCGATTCTCTTGGGGCAAAACAAATGGGTCGCCGAAATTCTCCTCAGATTCCTCCAATACACTCCGTACGGAGCGAAACCCATTGCTCTGTGAAACAGAAGCTCGTAGGCCGACTCCTTCACAGGCCGATCGGCGAAGGCCGAACTACCCAGAATCTCTTTGGCGGTCTCGGGTTGGCTTGAAATGACGAAACGCGTGAACCCAATTGAAAACGCCATTAACGGTACAGCCTCGAAGCTCCGAGCGAGCTTGTCGAGGACTCTGTGAGTCAAAGAGCCAGTGAAAGCGAAGAACAAACCCAGAAGAGGAAGACCAGAGGGTCCAGGAATGGACGATTTGGGTTGGTGACCTCTGATTCCAACCTTGGAGAGAGCCCAAGCGAGTCCACCGGGTGATAAACAGAACCCAAACAGAGCAACAAAGAGTAGAAAACAGAGGAATAGGTGGAAACTGAGGACTGAAGAGGACGACCCTGTTGAAGGAATGCAAAGAGAATGAAATTCTGATGACATTTTTGGGGGCTGTTTTAGAGAGAGAAAGTGAAAAAACCAAGAGGGTTTTAGAGAGAGAAAGAGAGGGTAGTTCAGAAATGGGTGGAACGAATTCTAACGGAAGAGAGAACAACGGAAGAGAGAGAGAGAGAGAGTGTGTTTGTGTGTGTGTTTTTGTGTGTATTAGTGTGTGTAGTAGGAGGTGCGGAGTGAGAGAACGAGGAGACGAAGAGCGTGAGAGAGCGGTTAAATAAGGATTTTTCTTCATGCGAATTTACTATTTTGCCACTAAATAACGAGAAGCTGTTTTATTTTTTTTCCTTTTTTGTAGCAACCATGTTATGTTGTGAACTGGACCTCTAAATAACGGTTATGAAATTATTATTTTTTTTCCTTTTTTGATGTAAAGTTTTTAATAAAACACGTTTTTAGTGTGAACCGTGTTCAAAGTATAGCTCGATTTAATAATATTTATGCACGAAAATTGCTCATATTTAGTAATTCAATCAAATAAAATTTTTATTTAAATATTTTAAAGAGTTAAGGGAGTTGAAGAGCCCAAAATGCCCAAAATATCTGAATACAAAATTATATCAGACATTGTGAAAAAATCAATGGATTAATTCTACCTTTGACTTCTAAATTATTGTTTTAATTTTGAATTAGATTTTACAAATTCGTAACCCTATAGCTGTCTCATTTATTAGTTTAGAGGTTCATAGTTGGAACTACTCTAGACAACATCATATATGAAAAACAGAATAAAAAAATAAATCAATTTTGCCAAAAGAAGAAAAATATTAAAAAGATAAATTGATGGAATATAAATCTAATCAACTGTGACCATTCAAATTCATCGTAAAACTACTAACAAAATTCAAAAAAAAAAAAGGCACTAATAATAATAATAAATGTAGTTTTGGCCGTGCAAATGCCGTTTTGTATTTTTCAATTACAATTTTACCTTAGTTTAGATATATCAGTTATACAATAGACCCAATATTTTGTTCCTTGAAAAAGTATTTTAATTATTTAAAAAAATATTATTAATATACAGTTTATGTATGCAAACAAATTACATATATACCCAATTAATGTAGCATTGAAGCATGTGTTTATGTGAAATGATGATTGGAAGGATAGTTGGAGAGACGGAAACAAAAAAACAATAAAGATTGATAATTTACGTGAGAGGAAAACTAGGTGTAACCACCCATAAGTAAGAAATTTCACGTTGGATGCGTTATTAAAATATAACTTAAGAGATTGATATAAAAAACTGTATTAGCACACAAAGCTTTAAAGAGGGATAATTCATGAGGCAACTCCTACTCATGTGAAATTTTAACAATCATAATTGATGAAACTGATTTATAAAAACGCTTATTATATATTTATAAATTAAAGAATTGTAATATAAGTAAGCATTAAATTAGTGTTCATTGAAACCATCAGTAGAATATGATAAGAAAAACTAAAAATGAGGAAATATATATAACACAAGTGTAAAGTAGAAGAAAAATTAATTCATTGCATATTTATTAGGTAACAAATTTAATATATGGCCATAGCAATTGTTGATGTGGTAGTTTTTGTTCAAGGTATATTAATATACTGTGCCTGTCATTGCAAATATAAATTTAGAAAAATCGTAAATAATTCATGAAAATGATGTTTAGGTTCGTATTAACTGCCATTATAGAGGAAGAAGTGGTCAGATTGATGTGTTATTTATTTTTAATTTTGAAAATTAAATTATTAATGTATAATTAATTAGAAAATAGGTAAGATTGGTTAGAGAACTAATGTTACGTTTAGTATGCAAGAATGAAAAAAATATTATAATTAATTAATCAATATATATTAGTTTAATAAACTAAATTATCATATTTTATTTTATGTTAAATAATTATTTATCTATATTATGTATAAAAGTATTA
The DNA here is from genome assembly GCA_963922005.1 of Cornus suecica. NCBI lineage: Eukaryota > Viridiplantae > Streptophyta > Magnoliopsida > Cornales > Cornaceae > Cornus > Cornus suecica. The sequence continues at coordinate 27,384,599 of OY998238.1, forward strand.
GTCATTTTTAATATTTTTATATATTTCAGAACAACATGGGGCTTATACGCACTATATCAATATTACAGGGGGTTAATCACTCGCGACCCTTTAAAAATAAAATAAAATTATACTAAGGGTATTTGGAGATTTTACAGCTCTGGTCACCAGCAAAGGCCAAATAGGTGCAATACGCACACTATTTGAAATATTGGGGTATTAGATAACAGCAAGGAGTTATATGCACTATATCGATACTACAACAGCTTTATAGCTCGCGACCCAAGTTAAAACCCTGTAAACATTTACGCACGAGCTCACACACAATTATCTACTTTCACGTAATTCTATGAAAGAGTATTCTATTTACTTGTAAAGATTAGTAAGTTATTGTCCAATGTTTAAAGATCAAATTTTAAGTCACTCTCCTTACTAAATAATCTTAGTACTGTCTCCAACCCATATTAGTTGTCCGTTTTTTTAATTTTACTTGTCTCAAAATATTTGTTCTATTTTGAATCTCAATATAATATAATCTTATATTTTCTCAAATTATGTCTCTTCATTAACTTCAAAAGATAATGGATCCCACTAAAAATTACAACTATACTATATTATCAATGGGCAAAATTAGAAACACAAAATGACCAAAAACTTGTTGAAAAGTCAGGCTTGGACAACTAATGTAACATCCTGCTCCAACACTTGGTACGATATTGTCCGTTTTGGGCTCAACCCGCACGGTTTTGTTCTTGAACTCCTCCCAAAAGGCCTCATACCAATTAAAGACAACACTGCACATATAAGCACATCCCCAGACCTATACTCGGGCGATGTGGGATATCACAATCACCCCCTCTTGGGACCCAACATCCTCGTTGGTGTTACCCACGAGCTTGTGCATGAGCCCAAGAATAAAACCGTGCGGGTTGGGCCCAAAGTGAATAATATCATACCAAATGTTGAGCATCGTCCAATAGGTCTGGTGATGTGCTTATATGTGCATGTACCTTTCTAATTGGTATGAGACATTTTGGGCAGGAGCCCAAGAGCAAAATCGTGCAAGATAGGCTCAAAGCGGATAATATTGTACCATGTGTTGGAGCGGGGTGTTACGATTGGTATCAGAGCCAGAGCCCGACCGGAATTAAGTGTGGGAGCATGCACAAACCCGTGGGTAACACTAGTGAAGACGCTAGGTCCTAAGATGGGGTGATTGTGATGTCCCACATCGCCCGAGTAGAGGTATGGGGATGTGCTTATATGTGCAATGTTGTTTCTAATTAGTATGAGGCTTTTTGGGCAGAAGCCCAAGAGCAAAACCGTGCGGGCTGAACCCAAAGCGGACAATATTGTACCAAGTATTGGAACGGGGTGTTACAACTAATTTGGGATAGAGGGAGTGTTAATATTTTTTACCCAAAGAACGACATCTTTTGGGTCTCAGTCTCAAGAATATCGTCTTTAAGAGTTAGACATTTTTTTTAAAAAAAAGAAGCTGTATAGCAATATAACATTTGAAGATAACGTAAAAATTAAAAACAGTAATAAAATCAAGGCAAAAGTGCATAATACACTCATGTGTTTTTCAAAAGTTGCAAATTACTTTGTGCTTTTCAAAATATGGTATTAAAAATATGTTTAAAAAATTATTATATTTTAAAATATTTTTTTGTGATAAATATAATAAAATTTTAAAATATGACTTATAAAATTAAAACATGCCTAAAATTCATTTTTGTTATTCGTTATCACTAAGAAGCTAACAAAACTTGAGAAGTTATTTTCATTTGAAATATTACAACACTTGTTATGTTGGAGGTACCCCATTAATGTTGTTGCATGACTATTCTACAATGGATTTAAACTAAAAAAATTGGTATATGAGAAGTACTTTCCAACATAGAAAGTACTTCCAAATGATAAAAGTTTCTCATGTCTTTTTAGTTTTTCTTCCAGTGAAAATAAATAACAAAAAATGAATTTTAGACATGTTTTAATTTTGTGTCATATTTTAAATTTTGTTGTATTGTTTTAAAATCATAATAATTTTTTAAACGGATTCTTAATACCATATTTAAGTCTGGAAATAAGTATATGTGTGTGAAGTTTTGAATTATTAATTGTATTGTTGAAAGAGAGAGAGAAAAGTAAAAACAAAAACTAAAAATTGGTAATTACAAGATAAGAGGGCAAAATGATCAATATTTTGAGTAAAACATATCCAAGAGAGGTAATTTTTTAGCTTTTACAAATGTGAGAATAGTGATTTAGAGTTAAAAATATCACAAGGGGGTATTTTGCAATTTTTGAAAAGCACAAGAAAATAATTTACTAGGTTTTGGAGCTAAAAATATTATAGGAGATATTTTGAAACTTTTGAAAAGCAAAATCAGGTATTATGCACTTTTGCCTCGAATCAAAGACACATTCCCATTAGCATATAAAAAGTGGTGAAAATTTCACTTGGTATTTTGTTTATGGAATAATTATACAAACATTCCCCAAACTATGATATAATTGCACGTGGTTCTTTTAATGTTTGAATAATCTTAGAAACCTCCATTAATTGTTCCCCTTTGTTCAAAGTCAACACCAAAAATTTACTTTATTGGTCAATAAAAGCATATTATGGACCAAACTCCCTGTTTTACCATTTTTATCCTTGCAATTACATCTAAACCCTTACTTTTGCATTCAAAATTACTAGAATATCCCAACTTCTTTTACCAAATTGCCCTCATATGTATTATATATAAATCCATTTGAGTGGTTGTTTACCTACTCTTTCTCTCTCAAAATCACTCATTCTCTCTCTATAAGCCTTTTGTCATGATTTGAGAAAGATTAGAGACACATATGAAATGATAGTTACTACTTACTGATACACATAATTTCCGTCAATATACTTGAGGGCAAGGTAATAAATTCACCATCCTTCAAAAAGAGTGTCTAAATATCTCTAAAGATACGAGGGTATATATGTCATTTCACTTTTCACTATTATTTCTCATAGGACCAATATTCTGATGACACTAAGGGAGGTTTTTGATATTATTAAAACATTAGGGGAGTCGCATGCACTTATGTCTTAGTTTAGGGAAATTTGTGTAATTATCCCTTTGTTTATTAATTAATAAAGCAAATTTTGTGTTATTGATAATTGTGCTTGTAAACAGGTAAGATAGCTCTGATAATGAAAAACCAGCATACTCAAAGGCCGGCCGTTAGGCCTTTGGTCACTATTTCTGTTACTACAAATATAGAATAAGTGAAAATAATTGGGCATTTTCATTTACTTGTCAATGAAGCCTACAGAAAAAATTGTCCTCTAAAGATTTTACACAAGTTGTATGATTAAAATTATATATTACTTCCGTCCCAAATTATAAATTTTTTTAAAAAAATTAATTTTTTAAGAGAATAAATTTTTCTTATAATATTAATGGATGAAATACCAATTTTTTTCTCTCACCGTATTGATGTTTATAATGTATATGTTTTATAACTTTAATATTTGAACGTTAAATGGTTAAATTGACTGACTTTTTACTTTTCAAAATATACACTTATTCTGATATAGATAAAAAATAAAAAAAAATTACGCTTAATTTGGAATTTTGGAACGGAGGAAACAAATAAAAATATATATTCTTTCAAAGTTATACTCCCTCTTCCACATTATCGACTACTAGACATAAGAGTCAACATTTTGATTATTGCTTTAAACAAATATTAATTCAATACATTGGCAAATAGAAATCCATTGAACTAAGAGAGCCCCCTCCATATATGACATTAATTAAGACTTTAAAGAGTACAGAAACATAACCAATAAGAAGACCATACAAGCATAAAATCTACCACATAGGATTCTGTATATATGCTATATATATATATATTATATAAGTCAACAAAAGCTAATTTTAATGCATTAAACTTAAACACTACAAGAAAGAAAAAGAAATCAACCCTTCCACTACAAACAGACAAACTTATTCCACAAAATCACCAAACCAGTTCTTTCTTGCCAACTAAAAAACAGAAAACAGGCAAAAATAAAAATGAAGTAGATGATATATATGATCTCCCCATATAGAGGTTCCAAAATCATGGCTGAGATCAAATTCCATTTTTCACAAACGCTTTCAAGAACCACCCCTAGCAACAGCTTTGCAAACCAAGGGCTTCTTCATTTCCATGGATAGTTTGAGGCACTCGGACAAGTCCACCCCATTTTCAGAGCCCACCCATTTGAAGCTCTGGAGAAACTGGGCTAGCCACAGCTGGACCGTGGCTAAGCCCATGGCCTTACCAGGACAGACCCTCCTCCCAGACCCAAATGGAGCCAACCTCAAATCAGACCCCATAATAGGGACCTCCTCTTCCATGAACCTCTCTGGCTTGAACTCATCCGGGTCGGACCACACTTTTGGGTCATGGGTAATGGCCCACATGTTCACCATTGCAGTAGTCCCAGCTGGAATGAAGTGGTGGCCCACATGGGTGTCATGGATGGCTAGTCTAGCCCATGACAGCAGTGGCCCTGGTGGGTGCATTCTCAGGGTCTCTTTGACAATGGCATTGAGATAGGGCAGGTGAGGGAGATCAGAGTCGGATACTTTCCGGGTCGGCCCGACAACGGCGTCGATTTCGGATTGGGCTTTGGCTTGGATTCCAGGGTGTGAAACCATTCTTGCAAGTATCCATTCCAAGAGTATTGCCACTGTATCAGTTCCCCTAAAGATCATTTCCTATAATCAAAGAATGAATAGTTAAATTCCACACACATCTTAGTATATGATAACAAAATAATGTATATATATATATGTACTAAGCACACATGATATTCTATTAGGAAAATAACAAAGTACCACAACATATCTAGTATATCTCTGTGTACCCGAATTTGAATTATTGCATATTCTATTTTATTTTTCAATTATTATTGAAAAGATCAGAACCAACTCTGTTTGTACATGAAGAGCATGCATAAATGACTACAGTGATGCTATATGCACATGACAAATACAGACATATTCATAGAGAAATAAATACATACATATATATATATATATAAAGGGAAGGGAAAAAGAAAAATTACCCAAAGAACAGCAATCATGTCAGAATCAGTGAGCCTATTTTCTTTCTCAAGATCAAGCAAGACATCAACAAAATCAGCAGAGGTCTCATCAAAACCACCAACACCAATTTGAGCCCTCTTCAATCTATGCTCATCTATGATCTTCCCAACAAAGACATTGACCTTAACAACCAAATCTCTACACCTCTTCCTCACACCCTGCAAATCCAACAACCCCAAAAGAGGAAAATGGTCACTCCAGTTGAAAACCCCAAGCAGTTCATACCCTTCACTCACCAAACCCTCAAGCTCAAACCCATTGTTACTAGACTCACCAAACTCATAACATTTCCCAAAAACACTCTTCATCACATTGTTCAAAGACCCAAAATGCAAAACCCTCTTAATCTCAACCTCCCCATTTTTCTCCATCAAACCCATGATTTCGCCCACCATTTTCGCGCCAATCTCACTCCGAAACTCCCCGAAACCGGCGATTCTCTTGGGACTAAACATATGGGTGGCCGAAATCCTCCTCAGGTTCCTCCAGTACTCGCCGAACGGCGCGAAACCCATTGCTCTGTGGAATAGGAGTTCGTACGCCGACTCCTTCACGGGCCGATCGGCGAAGGCCGAGCTACTCAGAATCTCTTTGGCGGTCTCGGGTTGGCTTGAAATGATGAAACGAGTGAACCCAATTGAGAACGCCATTAACGGTACGGCCTCGAAGCTCCGAGCGAGCTTGGCGAGGACTCGGTGAGTCAAAGAGCCAGTGAAAGCGAATAGAAGACCCAGAAGAGGAAAACCCGAAGGTCCTGGAATAGATTTCTTAGCTTGGGCTTTCGCGCCAAGCTTGGAAAGAGCCCAAGCGAGTCCACCAGGTGATAACCAGAAGCCAAACAGAGCAACGAAGAGAAAAACGCAGAGGAAGAGGTGGAAACTGAGAAGCGAAGAAGATCCAGTTGGAGGAATGAGCAGAGAATAGCATTCGGTCGACATTTTTGGAAAGTTTTAGAGAGAGAAAGTGAGAGCTGATCTAGTAGAGAGAGAAAATGATAGAAAGAGGTTTTTCGAGTGAAGAAGATGAAGGGACCGAGAAGGTGTATAAATAGAGAGGTTTTAACTTTTTACCATGGTAACACCCCTAGAATATTCTTTTTACCGTGATTAAAGGATGGCTTTGGAATATGAGTACAAATCGTCTGAAGTGAGTTCCTTAAGTGAGAGTTCCACACTAATTCAATAATATTCATCCACTCATCACCTTTTCTCTCTTATGTCTAAATATCCGAATATTTTTATAGATAAATTCACACCACTAAATGAGTATGGAACCCTCAATGAATCCATATTCACACTTACACGATTTTTTCCCTCGGAGTACTCCTATTCTTCTTTATTTTCGGAAGGATTCCATGTGGGGACACTCAGCTGGGGGCAAAAATTTTCTGTCCGATCAACTTTGGTATTTGGGCTGGTGGTAGGAAAATATATAAACAGATTAAATAAGTGATGTTTTACCATTATGCCAATGACAATTTTTATTTTCTCTTTTTTAAGTAGCTTTATAAAATTTGCTAACAGGAAGTTATCAAAAAATTCGTGTGTCTAATCTATATGGATTTGAATTATCGTCAACCATTTTTTCTTTCTTTTCTTCCAAGTAAATGAGTCCAACCATTTTTTTCTTTTTTTTGTTCCAAGTAAAGTATATTAAATTAATAGGGATAAAATTTGAATTGTAAATATTGTAAATATTACTGTGAATGTTTCTTGATCATTAATCATACTTTGGGTAATATTTACTGTAATTAGTTTGATTTAATTAACATAATTTGTGTAATTAATTTGATTTGATTAGCATAATTTGTGTGATAGAATAATTACTGAGATTTGTAATTCCTTACTTGTAATTATTTTTTTTATTTTTACTTATTTATCACTCATTCTCTGTAATTAGTTTGATTTGATTAACATAATTTGTAATTCCTTAATTACTTTTTTTTGTTTTTTTTACTTGTTTATCATTTATTCTCTATAATTACCTTTTTTATAATTTGACTTTACCACTCATTGTCTCCTATATATAAAGAATGGTTATATTGTAATAGACATATTTAATCAAATATATATCTATATATATATATGGTGCGTTTGGAAAGTCTGTTTTTTGTATTTGTTTTCTGTCTTCAAATATAAAATCTGTTTTTGTATTTGTCTTTATTTTTTTCAGCAAAAAACTAAAAATAAAAAAACGTTTGAATGAAAATTTGTATAGAAAAATAAAATGGTATTGGTGGTGGCTGGCGGTGACCGCGCGGGGGGCGGTGGTGGTGGGTGATTAGCGGTGGGTGGCGACGGTGACCGGAGGTGGTGGGGGTCGTGGCAGGTGGTGGTGGTGGTTGGTGGCGGCGGCGGTGGGAGCGGTGGTACCCTAAATAGGGCTGACAACATGGGCGGGTTAGCCCAACCCAACCCGGGCCCAGTCCGAAAAATCCTAAATTCGGGCTCAATTGGGTTGAACCCGTCCCATGTTGGGTTGGGTTCGGACTGAGCCCGTCCCATATTGGGTCGGGTCGGGCGGGTTCAGGCTGAACCCGAATCATACCTCTAAACCCATATACATATATAACTAGTCTTTCTCTCCTATTTATTTAAAACTAAATCATGTGTAATAATGTATGGATCATCTTTCTCTCTACTTTTTACCTAAAACCCTAATTCTCTTGCCTTCGTCGCCCCACCTTGCCGCCGCCGCACATCCTTGCCGCCAACGCCACCGCTTGTTGCAGCTCCGTTCGTCCCCCCTCTGTCTCCATCCTCTCTCTTTTTTTATTTCATCCATCAAAATATATTTACACATATATATATGTACTGTTATTTTTTTGTTCTACAGATATATATATATATATACAAAGAGAAAAGAATTATATTATCATAATTTTTCATCAAATAAATAGATCTTGATTTTCATATAAATACATATACACGTATGTATGTAAAGATATATAAAACTATTATAATATGTATATCTATATTATATTATAATAAAGAAAATAGATCTGGTTCCTAACTTCCTTCATATGTATATCTATATTATAATATTTTCCTTTCTTATTTTTCATTTTGCATAAGTTAAAAAAAATTCAATTTTTTTTCTTTCTTTCTCATTCCCGAAATAATAATATAAAGAACGTCTTTGTTTTAGGTGAGTTATTATCTATAACTATGTATTATCTTTTCATATGTATAGAGATAGATTATATGTATGTATATATATATATTTATATATATGAAAATTTTTGTTTTTTTGTTTTTAAAAATACTCAACCCGGGTGACCCGCCCGACCCGATTGGGTCGGGTTGATATCAACCCGGAATGCACTTTGGGCGGGCCGGGCTGGGCTAAAATTAAACCGGGTTGGCATCGGGTTCGGGTTGGGTTGGCCCAACTTGCACCCCTAATCCTAAATAGTGAAAAAACTCAAAAAAACAACTAAAAATTGTATTTGGTGTTTTCACCACTTTTACACACTATTCACAGAAAACAGTTTTCTTGGAAAAAAAAAAGTGAACAGTAAACGCGTTTACCAAACGTGTTTATTTTTTAACTGATAAAAAGTAAAAAAACAAAAATTGTTTTCTCCGTATCCAAATGAACCCATAGTATCATTGTATCTTGTTTTTGATAAAATTCAATATTCTGATTTACTATCATATAATTTTTTTAAAATCTTTATGTATGAATAGGAGTCCTTAAATACCCCTTTAATTACCCAAAGTTTTCTAAAAATCTTTATGTATGAATAGGTCTCCTGAAATATATACAGTATCATTGTATCTTATTTTGGATAAAATTCAATATTCTGATTTATTATCATATACTTTTTTTAAAAATCTTTATGTATGAATAGGAGTCCTGAAATTCCTCTTTAATTACCCAAAGTTTTCTAAGAATCTTTATGTATGAATAGGAGTCCTGAAACAGTATGTTCTAATCTTTTAGAAAACTTTGGGTAATTAATAACTCTTATATTTTAGTAGATTCCTTATTAGTGTTATTTAAAACATTTTACAAATATGTAGCTAATTGAATGTATGAAATTATAGAAACATAGATTATTTCAATAAAGAGAGACTAAATGAGGTAGAAGGATTAATGTGATTATATTAATACAACCAACAACAAACTTAAACCAAACAAAACCATCCTCGTCTTCCAATTCATAGATCATTCTACTGGATATACTGTTATAAAGAAAGAAATAGAATTACTCTTTTTGAAAATTAATTCCACTCAATTCATTATCCTTGATGATTTTCACACTTCTGATTCGAGGGTAACAATGTAATAAACTTGATTGCTGAAAAAAAAATTTTGATTATATTTTACAGCCAAACCATGGTTAAGTTTGACCATTAACTGCTCAAGGAACAAATTGCTACAACTGTACAAAGAATGCAAGGGAACATCGCTGATGTTTTCGACACGTGGCACGTAAAAGCGGCGACGCCGTACTTGTCACACTTCTGATTCGAGGGTAACAATGTAATAAACTTGATTGCTGAAAAAAATATTTTGATTATATTTTACAGCCAAACCATGGTTAAGTTTGACCATTAACTGCTCAAGGAACAAATTGTTACAACTGTACAAGGAATGGCAAGGGAACATCGCTGATGTTTTCGACACGTGGCACGTAAAAGCGGCGACGCCGTACTTGTCACGTGCATCGGGCATGCCTATATTATAGATACACGTAATATATGTATAGGTGTACGTTTGAATAGTACACTGATGGACAGTAGCAGGCACCATAACAAAAAAAGTCTGCGCAGCCCAGCCAGCCTATACATATAGATGTATATGATTACACATTCACGTATATACTGCATTTATATACATATTTATGTATGTAGAGGTGGTGTCGTGGTGCAGAAGCTATGGAGCTCGTTATGACGCCGCCCTCAGTCTCAGGGTTTCAGTGGTACGACCACTTGTTTGCGGGTGTGATGATGCCACGTGGATATTCCCGGTTGTCTCTCTCCTATCAAAGGGTTGATACTAAATCATGAAGCTTTTTATGATTCATTGATTCTCTGCTGCAATAGCTGCTTTATTGACTTGTATATATTGACTTGTATATGGAAATATATCATTTGATACGAGAGAGAATCAACCAGATGAGGCAACTAATTAAATGTGTTGGTAAATGGTACAGTGTGTCATTGCAAAAGATATACTATTACATTTTTGGACATAAGATTTTGTGCCACGTCATTCTATATGGGGTTAGACGAAAATATATGGAAAGTGAAAATAAAAAGAAAAGAATTTTTTCACAATAAATTTGGTTAGAAGAAATTTTTTTAAGAAAAATATGAAAAAATATTAATTTGCAAGGAAAGGGAAATTAAAATAATTTATATTTTTAAAATTATCCTTATGCTTTAAATACTTAAGTATAATAAAATTTTATTTAACAGAGTTAACATTTAATTATTGAAACAATCAAGAGGATAAAAATTTATTACAAATTTGTAAAGAAATAAGGTTTTTGCATTCTACAACATGTTGATAATTGAATATATGCTAGGAGTGCATGATTGATAAAAATAAATAAAAAATTATTAAAAAAATCGAACACAAAAGTCATAATCCCTCCGTTCCAAATTATAAATTCACTTTGGGGAATCCAATTTTTTAAGATAATGACTTTTATTGTAGTGTTAGTGAATGAAATACCAACTTTATCCATGATTTCACCATAATAATGTAATGATTTATAGTATATATGTTTTATAACTTTAATGGTTGAAGGTTAATTTGATAAATTAATCAAATAAAGTGCTTTGACTTTTCAAAACTAGACACTTATTTTGGGACAAGATAAAGAAAAAAAGTGGACTTATAATTTGGGACAAAGGTATTATATCTTTGAATCTTTTATAGAGTCCTACATAAATAAAATAATTAGAGTAGAAACATAATCTTAAAGGGTCCTACGTAAATAAAATAATTAGAGTAAATATATAGATAACTAACTAAGGGCATACTAGTAACTACACTTATAATATTAATAGCTTTCGCGAGAAAATAAAAAAATTCCAATATTTTATACGGGAAAATTTAGGAGATATGAAAAATTACTTTCCTCAAAAAATTTCGTTTCCATCTAACCAAACTCCCAAAAAAATTTAAAATTTTCTTTTTCCTTTCCTTTCTAGCTACTTCCGGTTAACCAAACGAAACTATTAGTTTTCAACTATATATTCATCCTTATGGCTAAACCTGACCTATGGATTAGGGACATTTCGTCTAGGGTCGTTGTATTTAGGATCGGTTGATTTCATGAAAGATAGAAGACTTATGAAGCCGATAATTTCATGGGTCACTTATGAAACTTCAACACTCCTAATTCAATCTTTGATTTTGAAACTACTTCAACATCCTTGTTCCTACTCATCTTGCGTGAGAAATTTGAGCACATTTCATTTATCTACTCTTTGAAGAGAAACAAGATAACATCACATAGAGCCAATGATTTAGTATATGTACATTTCAATATTCATTTTCTATCAATAAAATCACCACAATATAACGAGGGAGAGACTAAGACCCTGTTTGGGTTGGTTTTTTAAACGCGACTTTTGACTTCTTGAAGGAAAAAATGGTTCTGAACAGTATTTGACAAAAATTTTAAAACTTATGGGCATTGGAAGAACGTTTTAAATAAGCTAGAGGGTACCAGCTTCTCAAAACAACTTTCGCTTATCTTTTTCTTCCACGGAAAGGCAAAAACAAAAGTTATATCAAACAAACCCTAAAATGTGGAATGTTGGAAGAGATACATTTGATTTCTTAAATAATAGTGAAATGGATAATTTTGAAAATGTTAGACATTTTTTTTAACTTATATTTTTTATAAATTTATATTATTCTCATTATTTAAGTGATAAATAAATTATTTATGCAATATAACAAAAAAAAAATAAAAGGCAAGGTTAAAAAAATATACCCATAGAACAACAACCATATCAGAGTCATTGAGTCTGTTTTCCTCCTCCAAATCAAGCAAGACATCAACAAAATCAGTAGAGGCCTCATCAACACCACCACAACCAATTTGAGCCCTCTTCAACCCATGCTCATCTATGATCTTCCCAACAAAAACATTGACCTTAGCAACCAAATCTTTGCATCTCTTCCTCACACCCAGCAAATCCAGCAACCCCAAAATAGGAAAATGGTCACTCCAGTTAAAAACCCCAAGAAGTTCATACCCTTCACTCACCAAACCCTCAAGCTCAAACCCATTGTTACTAGTCTCAATAAACTTATAACACATCCCAAACACACTCATCATCACATTATTCAATGACCCAAAATGCAAAACCCTTTTGATTTCAGCCTCCCCATTTTTCTCCATTAAACCCTTGATTTCACCCACCATTTTCGTGCCAATTTTCCTCCGGAACTCACCGAAACCGTCGATTCTCTTAGGGTAAAACAAATGGGTCGCCGAAATTCTCCTCAAATTCCTCCAATACATGACAGATTCCATACATGCAAGGCATGCAAAAACCACTCACTGCTGCATGCCATCTTTGCTCAAACTATGGGCTATCTTCACCTTTCTCCATCACACCCATTACATACGTGAACAAATTTGTTCACGCAACTGCCAGCACATGATGGTCTTCATATTTGCTTTGTTCTCTCTCATCTGCCTTGCCTATATATATGACAGTGATATAGTGTAGTTGAAGTAAGAAAAACAGAGAAGAGTTGTAATATATATGTGATATACAAGAGTGATATACGTGAGTGAGAGATATACACGAGAGAAAGAAACCTTGTGAGTTTTTGTGTGAGTGAGAGTGTGTACGGTTGAGTTGAGTCGATACCGGTTTTGTATCCTCCTCCCGAACACCTTGTTTTCAACCCAAATTATTGAAACGACTCTCAAAGTGGACATACCCGTGTTTTTGGGGAACCACTATAATATCTTGTGTCAATTGTGTGTATGTTTGCATGTAGAATTGGTTATCCGCACAACAAAGTGGTATCAGAGCTGTTTTTTGAACAACAGAGTCGATTGTTTATCCTCTATTTCGAAGCTCAATTCTACGCAAATCATCACACCACCTATATATTCGGCTGACCCATCTCCGGAGGAAGCTAACCCCGTCGAGAACAGCCTCACGCGCCACCGCACGCGCCCCCACGCGCCGCCTGAAGCTCCGCGCGTGGAAGTTCACGGTGTCACGCGCCTCACGCGTCATCAACCTCCAGCGCGCGTGAGTCCCACGCGCTTCACGCGCCGCCACTCTGCAACGCGCGTGGATCCCACGCGCTTCACGCGCGCAAGCTTTGCAAAAAATTACAATTTGGCCCTTTAGCTTTGCCAAATTAGAGTTTTTGCCCCACAACTTTAAAAAATTATAGTTTTGCCCCATAGCTTTGCAAAATTACAGTTTTGCCCCCTAGCTTTGGAAAATTACAGTTTTGCCCCTCAGCTTTGCAAAATTACAGTTTTGCCCCTCGCCAGTGTTTCGACTGTTCCGGACTCATCCAAACTCGGATTTTAGCGCAGTCAGAGGTGATCTTAAGGTTTTCGACCATTCCGGACGCAACGGTACACTTCGTTTTACGTGATTCTACTCTGAACATATCAAACAAGCCAAGGAGAGCCTAAATTTGATTTGGTTCGATGGAAGATTCAGGATCCGGTGCCATGATTAAATTATCGGCGTCGAACTACTCCATATGGAAACCCCGTATGGAGGATCTGCTAAATTGCAAGGATTTGGCATACCCGTTAGAAAATGAAGGCGAAAAACCACTGTCAATCACAGTAAGAGATTGGACCAAGATGCACAGAAAGACGATTGGCCAAATTAGACAGTGGATTGACCACAGTGTCTTTCATCATGTTGCTCAAGAGACCAATGCCTACGAGCTCTGGAAGAAGCTCGAGGATATGTATCAGGCTAAGACAACTCGAAACAAAGCGCTTCTTATGATGAGACTTGTCAATTTGAAGTTGAAGAATGGAGCTTCTGCAGCCGAACATACCAGTGAGTTTCAGAGCCTGGTGAACCAGTTTGCATCTGTAGAGTTAGATATTGGCGATGAAACTCAGGCACTACTTCTGCTCAGTTCCTTACCTCCCAATTGGGAGACACTTGTGGTTTCCCTCGGTAACTCAGCCCCCAAACTCTCTATGGCGACAATCAAGGATGCTATATTCAGTGAAGAAGCCCGAAGAAAGGAAACCGACATGAATCAAACACATGCGTTTGTCACCGAAGGTTACGGACGATCTTACGGAAATGGTAGAGGCAAAAGTAGAGGCAGAAGTAGAGGAAGGTCCCAAAACCGCGGCCGACCCAGCAACGACAAAAATCCACAAAAGAATAACTATGTTTATTATCATTGTGGTATTACAGGATATTTGAAAAAGAATTGCCGCAAACTCAAAAGGGAGCAAGGTCAAAGCAGCCACCAGACACAGAATGAAGATGGCAACACACTGGTCACTGTTGCAGGAGATATTACTATATGCTCAGTCGATGAAGAGGTATGCCTTCACGCTGGAAGCAATGAAGCCGAGTGGGTGATTGACACAACAACATTTTATCACGCCACTCCCCACAGTGATTTCTTCACCATGTACAAAGCAGGAGACTTTGGTACAGTGAGAATGGGAAATACAAGTTTCTTGAAGATCGTGGGTATCGGCGATATCCAGATCATGACATGTATTGCCTACAATATGGTCTTAAAAGATGTGAGACATGTGCCAGATCTGCGTCTCAATCTTATTTCAGGTATAACTTTAGACCGGGAAGGCTACGACAACTACTTCAACAATGACATCTGGAAGCTGACAAAAGGAGCCATGATTGTTGCCAGAGGAAAGATACACGACACTTTATACACTACCCATGTGAAGGTGATTTCAGACAGTCTCAATGCAGTTGAAGATGCGACTTCACCAAATTTGTGGCACAAAAGACTCGGTAACATGGGAGAGAAAGGGTTGCTTACATTAGCTCGGAAGAAGCTAATCACAGTATCAAAAGGTATTCAATTAAACCCTTGTGATCACTGTTTATTTGGAAAGCAACATAGAGTCTCTTTCAACTCAACTGCCAACAGAAGATCAGAGTTATTGAGTTTGATTCACACTGATGTGTGTGGTCCTTTAGAAGTTAATTATTTAGGCGGTAGCAAATATTTTCTCACCTTCATTGATGATGCTTCACGAAAGGTGTGGGTATATTTTCTGAAAACAAAAGACCAGGTACTCGATTACTTCAAAGCATTCCACACCATGGTTGAGCGGGAAACTGGAAAGAAGCTGAAGTGTCTTCGATCAGACAATGGAGGCGAGTACACTTCCAATGAGTTCCGAGTATACTGCGTTGAACGCGGTATCCGACATGAGAAGACGGTCCCATGTACCCCGTAACATAATGGTGTAGCCGAAAGAATGAATAAGACCATTATGGACAGAGCCAGAAGTATGATCAGTATGGCTAAGTTGTCAAAACCATTCTGGGGTGAAGCCGTTAGAGCCGCTATTTACCTGATCAACATATCATCATCAGTATCGCTCCAGTTCGAAGTACCGGAAAAGGTATGGACTGGAAGAGATCCCTCATATTCTCACTTGAGAGTATTTGGGTGCAAAGCATTTGCACATGTATCCAAGGAGCAAAGACAGAAGCTCGATTTGAAATCAACTCCATACATCTTCATCGGATATGGAGACGAAGAATTCAGATACAGACCATGGGATCCAGAAGCGAAAAAAGTCATCAGAAACAGAGATGTTGTGTTCTAAGAGAACCAGACATACAAAGACACTGAAGAAACCACAGAGTCCCGTGGTGCGAGTTCCAGTGTTACAAATATCATTCCAGATCCTGCACCAGTACAGTTCATCCCTGAAAATGAAGAACTGCAGGATGAAATGCCAGAAGCAGAGGAGGAACCTGAAGGTGTTGAGCAGGGGGAACCACTAACCCCTCCACCAGAAGCTACAGAACCAGAAGTAGCTCCTCCAGAGCCTCAGACAAGGAGATCTGAAAGAGGCCGACCTCTGATTCCGTCGACAAGATATCTGGAGTCAGACTACATTTTGCTTACTGATGAAAGAGAGCCAGAATGCTTTCAGGAAGTAACTACCCATACAGACAAAGGTAAATGGGTAGAAGCTATGTAAGAAGAGATGAGTTCCTTGCAGAAGAACCAAACTTATGATTTGGTGAGACTTTCGAAAGGCAAGAAAGCATTGAAGAACATATGGGTGTTCAAGCTAAAGAAAGACTCCAACGGAAATGCGATAAAGCACAAAGCCCGATTGGTCATCAAAGGATTCCAACAGAAGAAATACATTGACTTTGACGAGATTTTTTCACCAGTTGTGAAAATGACCTCAATTCGAGTGATACTCGGATTGACAGCTAGTCTGAATCTTGAGCTTGAACAAATAGACGTCAAGACAACATTCCTCCATGGAGATCTATAGGAGGAAATTTACATGGATCAGGCAGAAGGTTTTCATGTTACAGGGAAAGAGCATATGGTTTGTAAACTGAAGAAGAGTCTCTACGGCCTCAAGCAAGCTCCGAGGCAATGGTACATCAAGTTCGACTCATTCATGGTGGGTCATGGGTACAAGAGAACTTCTGCAGATCAATGCGTCTACATTAAGAAATTCCCGGATAGTAATTTCGTTATTCTATTGCTGTATGTTGACGACATGTTGATAGTTGGACATGATGCTAATATGATTAGCAAGCTGAAGCAAGATCTGTCCAAGTCCTTTGATATGAAGGACCTAAGCCCATCTCAACAGATATTGGGCATGAAGATTGTTCGTGACAGGAAAGCCAAGAAACTGTGGTTGTCACAAGAGAAGTACGTTGAACAGGTGATTGCAAAGTTCAACATGGGAAATGCCAAGCCAGTCAGTACTCCGCTGGCTAATCACTTCAACCTAAGCAAGAGATCGTGTCCCTCTTCTACGAAAGAAAAGGAAGAGATGGAATCAATTCCTTACTCTTCAGTAGTTGGAAGCTTGATGTATGCAATGGTGTGCACCAGACCTAATATAGCTCACGCTGTAGGAGTTGTGAGCAGATTTCTCTCGAATCCAGGCAAAGACCATTGGGAAGCAGTCAAGTGAATTATGAGGTACTTGAAGAGTACATCAAAACTATGCTTGTGCTATGGGGGAGCAGAACCAATCTTGGAAGGCTATACATATTCAGATATGGCCGGCAACATTGACAGCAGGAAATCTACATCGGGATTTCTCTTTACTTTTGCAGGGGGAGCCGTGTCATGGCAATCCAAATTGCAGAAGTGTGTTGCCTTATTTACAACAGAAGCAGAATACATTGCTGCAGCGGAAGCTTGAAATGAAATGTTGTGGGTGAAGCGGTTTCTCCAAGAACTGGGTATTATTCAGAAGGAATACAAAGTACATTGTGACAGTCAGAGTGCTCTGGACTTGAGCAAGAATTCAATGTACCATTCCTGTACGAAGCATATCTACATTCGCTATCACTGGATACGCGAAGTGATGGAACAACAATTACTGAAGATTGTTAAGATCCATACAGACAAGAACCCTGCGGATATGTTGACTAAAGTTGTTACTCGAGATAAACTGGAGCTATGCAGAGACATAGCCCGTATGGACATCAACTGAAGCGCAGCGGGAAACGTTCTCCTCCGATTTGTATGGAAGGGGGAGAATTGACAGATTCCATACATGCAAGGCATGCAAAAACCATTCACTGCTGCATGCCATCTTTGCTCAAACTATGGGCTATCTTCACCTTTCTCCATCACACCTATCTACATACGTGAACAAATTTGTTCACGCAACTGCCAGCACATGATGATCTTCATATTTGCTTTGTTCTCTGTCATCTGCCTTGCCTATATATATGACAGTGATATAGTGTAGTTGAAGTAAGAAAAACAGAGAAGGGTTGTAATATATATGTGATATACAAGAGTGATATACGTGAGTGAGAGATATACACGAGAGAAAGAAACCTTGTGAGTTTCTGTGTGAGTGAGAGTGTGTACGGTTGAGTTGAGTCGATACCGGTTTTGTATCCTCCTCCCGAACACCTTGTTTTCAACCCAAATTATTGAAACGACTCTCAAAGTAGACGTACCCATGTTTTTGGGGAACCACTATAATATCTTATGTCAATTGTGTGTGTATTTGTATGTAGAATTGGTTATCCGCACAACAATACACTCCGTACGTAGCGAAACCCATTGCTCTGTGAAACAGAAGCTCGTAGGCTGACTCCTTCACAGGCCGATCGGCCAAGGCCGAGCTATTCAAAATCTCTTTGGCGGTCTCGGTTGACTCGAAATGACGAAACGCGCGTGAACCCAATTGAAAACGCTATTAATGGTACGGCCTCGAAGCTCCGACCGAGCTTGGTGAGGACTCTGTGAGTCAGAGCCAGTTAAAGCAAAGACCAAACCCAGAAGAGGAAGACCAGAGGGTCCAGGAATGGACGATTTGGGTTGACGACCTCTGATTCCAGCCTTGGAGAGAGCCCAAGCGAGTCCACCAGGTGATAACCAGAACCCAAACAGAGCAACGAAGAGTAGAAAACAGAGGAATAGGTGGAAACTGAGGACTGAAGAGGACGACCCTGTTGAAGGAATGCAGAGAGAATGAAATTCTGATGACATTTTTGGGGGCTGTTTTAGAGAGAGAAGGTGAAAAACCAAGAGGGTTTTAGAGAGAGAAGGAGAGGGTAGTTCAGAAATGGGTGGAACGAATTCTAACGGAAGAGAGAGTGTGTTTGTGTGTGTAGTAGGAGGTGCGGAGTGAGAGAATGAGGAGACGAAGAGCGTGAGAGAGCGGTTAAATCAGGATTTTTCTTCATGCGAATTTACTATTTTGCAACTCAATGTCAATAACGAGAAGCTGTTTTATTTTTTATTTTCCTTTTTTTGTAGCTACCATGTTATATTGTCAACTGGACCTCTAAATAACGGTTATGAAGTTTTTTTTTTTTTTTTTTTTTTTTCCATTTTTTGATGTAAAGTTTATAAATTCAACTGGTTTTTTTGTTTTGTTTGGATTGGTTTTTCAAACACTATTTTTGACTGTTTAGGGGAAAAAATATTTTGAACAATGTTTGATAAAAATTTTAGAAGAATTTCTGGACCTTGAAATAACGTTTTAAAGAAGTTGAGGTACAAACTTCTCAAAACAGTTTTTATTTCTCTTTTTCTTATACGGAAAGTCAGAAACAAAATTTATGTTAAACTGAACATTAGTGTGAAACATTGTTCAAAGTACAAACTAGCTAGATTTAATAATATTTATGCACGAAAATCACTCATATATAGTAATTTAATAAAATAAAATAAATTATTAAAATATTCTAAAGAGTTAATGGAGTTGAACTGCGGAAAATATCTGAATAATTTCATACGAATACAAAATGATATCAGGCATTATAAAATTTAATAACATTATCATCACCCAAACAAATCAATGGATTAATTCTACTTTTGACAACTAAATTATTGTTTTAATTTTGAATTAGATTATACAAATTTGTAACCCTATAGCTGTTTCATTTAGTGCTTGTTTGGTAGACGGTGTGATGTTGGTTTTTGGTTTTGGTTTGGTTGGAGTTGGTGTTGTTTTATTTTGGTTTCAAATCATGTTTGGTACAGATGGTTTTGGTGTGAGAAAAAGTGATGCTGAAAAACCAAACCATGTTTGGTAGAGTTTGTATGGGTTGAAATTATGAATATTAATATATTAATAAATATTAATATATTAAAATATATTAATATATGAGTTTCACATTTTATTTATTAATATATATTAAAATATATTAATATATGGGTTTCACATTTTATTTATTAATAAGTATTAATATATTAATATATTGATATTATAATATTAATATAATTGATATTATAATATTAAAATATTTTAATATTAATATTAATATATTAATATTAAAATATTAATATTATAATATTAAAATATATTAATATTAATATATTAAAATATATTATATATTAAAAATGATATATATATATATAATATATATTTCGGATTGCTACAGTAGCCGCACCAAACCAAAACCATAAAAAATAATGGTTCCAAATTCCTTCACAAATTTGGCACCATGAAGTTGCTACAGTGTTGATACTAAATTTTCACACCATTTAACAAACATGGTTTGGTGCCATTTTTTCAAACCAAACCCAAAATTTTGACTTCATTCCTTATACCAAACATGCACTTAATAGTTTAGAGGTTCATAGTCGGAACTACTCTAGACAACCTCATGTACTCTGGACAACCTCATGTATGAAAAACAGAATAAATAAACAAATTAAATCTTTGTCAAAAAAGAAAAATATTAGAAAGATAGATTGATGGAATCTAATCAACCGTGACAATTCAAATTCATCAAAAAACTACTAACAAAATTCAAAAATATAATAATCATAATAAATGTAGTTGCAAATGCCTTTTTTATATTTTTCAATTACAATTTTCCCTTAGTTTAGATATATCAGTTATCCAATAGACCCAATATTTCTTTTTCCTTGAAAACAATTTTAACTATTTAAAAACAAAACCATTATTCATATACACTTTTATGTATGCATACAAATCACAGATACACATAATTCAGTATTGAAGCATGTGTTAATTTAGTACAATGCCTTTATATAGCGAAATGAAGAATGGAAGGATAGTTGGAGAGACGGAAACAAAAAACAATAAAGATTGATAATTTACGTGAGAGGTGTAACTACCCATAAGTAAGAGATTTCAAGAGATTAGACTTGGGTAGTTTTAAAATATATTAAAAAAATTGATTGATTTTGGAAAAAAATAAAAATAAATTAGAAATGAAGAGACCAAAAGGGCGGCTAATAATAACGTTGGGTGGGTTATTAAAATATAAGTTTAAGAGATTAATATAAAAAAGTGAATTAGCACACCAAAGCTTTAAAGAGGGATAATTAATGTGGCAACTCCTACTCATGTGGAATTATAACAAGGGTTAATTTTAAGAAATCCTATACTATCCAGTTTAATTAATTAATTTTTACTGTATTTATTTTGTCACATATATTATTCAATTTCATCAATATATCCCCTCACCTCAAATTTTAAGTCAAAATGCCTAAACTACCCTCAATAATATAAGGGGGTTTAGTGAAATCAACCATTTAAAAAATTATTTTTCAAAAATCAATTATATTTTTAGCAAAAATTATAAATTCAGAAATATATATATATATATTTTTCGGAAAAAAAATATTTTTCGGAGGGAGCATATTATTTTCCAAAATATGAATTATTTCGAAAAAACTAATATATACTTTTTGCAAAAAAATTATTTTTCGGAAAAAACCATATTTTGGAACATAATAGTACATATTTTTCACAAAAAAAATATTTTTCGAAAAAGATCATATTTTGAAACATAATAGTGTATATTTTTCGTAAAAAAATTATTTTTCGAAAAAGATCATATTTTGGAACATAATATATATTTTTCGCAAAAAAAAATATTTTTCGAGAAAAAATTCATATTTTGGAACATAATAAATACTTTTTCGCAAAAAAAAAAATTTCGTAAAAAAATCATATTCTGGAACATAACATATATTTTTCGCAAAATAATTATTTTCAAAAAAAATTCATATTTTGGAACATAATATATACGTTTTCGCAAAAAATATATTTTGTGTAATATATAATTTTTTTGGTAAAAAGTATATATTATGTTCCAAAATATGAATTTTTTTCCGAAAAATAATTTTTTTGCAAAATATATATATTATGTTCCAAAATATGATTTTTTTTGTGAAAACATATTTATTATGTTCCAAAATATGATTTTTTTTGCAAAAAATATATACTATTATGTTTCAAAATATGATCTTTTCCGAAAAATAATTTTATTTGCAAAAAATATATACTATTATGTTCCAAAATATGATTTTTTTCTGAAAAATAATTTTTTTGCAAAAAATATATATTATATTTTCGGTTTTAATTCATATTTTGGAAAATAATATACTCCCTCCAAAAAATATTTTTTTTTTGTGAAATATATATATATATAATAATTTTAATTTATAATTTTTGCAAAAAATATAATTGATTTTTAAAAAATAATTTTTTAAATTGTTGATTTCACTAAACCCCCTTATACTATTGAGGGTAGTTTAGGCATTTTGACTCAAAATGTGAGGTAAAGGGGCATAATGATGAAATTGAATAGTATAGGGGGCAAAGTGGACACAATAGGGGTTAGTTGATTAAACTAGGTAGTATAGGGGGGTTTATTGAAATTAACCCTTATAACAATCATAATTGATGAAACTGATTTATAAAAACGCTTATTATATATTTATAAATTGATGAATTGTAATATAATTAAGCATTAACTTTGTGTTCATTGAAACCATCAGTAGTATATGATAAGAAAAAGAGTTAATTTCAGTAAACCCTCTTTATAATATCCAGATTAATTAACTAATCCCTACTCTGTCCACTTTGTTCCCTATACTATTCAATTTCATCAAATTGCCCCCTCAGCTCACATTTTGACTCAAAATGCCTAAACTACCCTCAATCAATAGTATAAGGGGGTTTGTTGATTCAACCATTTTTTTTCCGCAAAATATGATTTTTTCGCAAAAAAAATTTGAATTTTTTTTCTTTTTCATATGCTGCAGGTTTTCGGAAAAAAATGATTTTTTGCAAAAAATTTTTGAAATTTTTTTTTTTCATATGTTGCAGATTTTCGGAAATTTTTTTTTTTCTCAAAATATGATTTTTTCGCAAAAAATTTTGAATTTTTTTTTTCATATGTTGCAGATTTTCGGAAAAAAAATTTTGAATTTTTTTTTTTCATATGTTGCAGATTTTTGGAAAAAAAATGATTTTTTGCAAAAAAAATTTTGATTTTTTTTTTTCATATGTTGCAGATTTTCGGAAAAAAAAATTTGAATTTTTTGTGAAAAATGAATTTTCATATGTTGCAGATTTTTTGCAATATATATATATATATATATATTTTTTTTTTTGAATTTATAATTTTCGTGAAAAATATAATTGATTTTTGAAAAATAAAATTTTTAAATGGTTGAATCAACAAACCCCCTTATACTATTGATTGAGGGTAGTTTAGGCATTTTGAGTCAAAATGTGAGCTGAGAGGGCAATTTAATGAAATTGAATAGTATAGGGGGCAAAGTGGACAGAGTAGGAGTTAGTTGATTAATCTGAATAGTATAGGGGGGTTTACTGAAATTAACCCTAAGAAAAACTAAAAATAAGGAGATATATATAGATATATATATATAACACAAGTGTAAACTGTAAAGTAGAAGTTAAATTCATTCATAGCCTATTTATTAGGTGAGAAATTTAATATATGACCATAGCAATTGTTGATGTGGTATTTTTTTTTCAAGGTGTATTAATATACTGTGCGTCCTTGCAAATATAAATTTAGAAAAATAGTAAATAGTTCATGAATATGATTTTTAGGTTCGTGTTAACTGTCATTATAGAGGAAGAAGTGATGATGTGTTAATCTGTTTTTAATTTTGAAAATTAAATTATTAATTCATAATTAATTAGAAAATAGTTAAGATTGGTTAAAGAGCTAATGTTATGCTTGGTAAGCAAGAATGAAAAAATATTATAATTAATTAATTAATAATTTATTAGTTTAAACTAAATTATAATATCTTATTTTATGTTAAATAATTATTTATCTATACTACTGTTAGTCATTTTTAATATTTTTATACATTTTAGAACAACAGGGGGCTTATATGCACTATATCGATATTATAAGGGTTTAATCGCTTGCGACCCTTTGAAAAATAAATAAAATTATACTAAGGGTATTTCGGAGACTGTAAAGCTCCAGTCACCAGAAAAGGCCAAATAGGTGTAATACGCACACTATTTAAAATATTGAGGTTCTAAAGAACAACAGGGAATTATACACAGGCACGGACCTAGAGAATTTGGTGAGTGAGGGCGAAATTGTATTATTTTAAATTTAGTAGGGCCTAATTATACGCACTATATCAATATTACAAGAGGTTAATCGCTCGCGACCCAAGTTACAATCCTGTAGACATTTTCGCACGAGCTCACACACAATTATCTACTTTCACGTAATTTTATATAAGAGTATTCTATTTACTTGTAAGGATTAGTAATTTATTGTTGAATGTTTAAAGAACAAATTTTAAGTCATTCTCCGTACTTGTAGATGTCGTTTTTTACTCTACACTCGAATAATTTTTATTGAGGCTTTAAGGCCATACTTATACAACAAATAATGGGTTTTTTTGGCGTATTGTGATCAGGATCAGATCCCTTAATTATAGGGATCTGATTCACCTTACATATTTGTAAATGTTTTTTTTTGCCCAAACACTCGAATCTCTTTATTGAGGCTTTAGGCATTCATTTATACAAAAATTGATGGGCTTTTTGGCCCATCAAGATCATGATTAAATCCCTTAATTTCAGGGATTTGATTTACATTTTGTTTTGGTCTCCATTATCCATCTCTATTTGGGATTTAGATTTGTTGGCTAAGTTATTCTATAGTTATCTTTATGATGGGTCCATACTGATTATGGCAAACCATGACCATGGTCTGCATCTGGGTTTTGATGATCTCCTATTGTGCTATCAGATTCTGGAGATCACAAACAATGTAGGGAGGTTCATGCTCTACCCATTCAAGGATATAAGCATTTGCTCTGGTACTAACAAGTATGAGAATGGTTGGGAAAAGGATGGTTCTTATCAAGGGCCCCATGGTTTTACCCTCGGGCTTCTTGCTTTCCCATCCCCATTGTTTTTGGCCCTGGCAGATTCGAACCTTACAACTTCTTCCCTGATGACACAGTCAACTGTTTGTGTCGAAACTGTGACCTTCATATGACTGAGTATATCTATGGGTCTTTTGGTGTTTCCAATAAAGACTCATACTCCAGTAGGGTCTATAAAAGAGTTAAATTGTTGAGGATGAAGCTTCGGTCTGAGTGTCCGCTATGTACTGACCTTCTGACTCTTCTCAATTTGCAGGATATATCCCAGTTAGGAGCCACTGTAGATATGTTTCGTTTGAGCCGCCCCAAGCTTATGGATGATGATCTGGAGATCATCCCAGACCCTGCCACCCAGGGGGACTCCTTCCCGGGTCACAACTGCAGCCCCAGCATATGGCTCTGCTGCAGCAATTGGGCTGGCTGCAGCAAGTGAATCTACTGTAGCCCAGTCATCTGCCCCCTCCTTACCTCAAGCTCTCTCCTCCTACACTCGCCCTTTTACTGAAGAGAGGTCTTCAAAAAGGATAAAGCTGAAGGGGAAGGCCTTTGAGGGTCAGAAGACCTCTAATTCTCTGAAGGAGAGAAGGCTTCTGAGGGAGGTAACTATGGCCCCCTCCCCACTTATACAAAGGCTATGGACAACAGGGCCAAGTCCCTCTGGTCTAAAGATGATTTGGCTGCGTTCAAAGCCATGGACATCCCTAACCTACCAGACAAGGTTATGGGCATGATGATAAGGGTAAGTCATTCTTATTTTTATTCTCTTCGCTTTACTTTTCTTTTGTACTTTATCCTTGTGGCCTCTGATCATTTTTGCCTTTATTCTTTTTGCAGGCTTTTTATTGTGTTGGGGCTCTATGCCTTAACAGTGAGTCCCACATTTGTGAGGTGGCTCATTAGGCTGAAGAGGTGGCCTGCCTCAAATCTGCTCTGATTCTGGTGGAAGGGAGGGAGACTTTGCTGGCCAAAGAGAATGCATCTCTGAAGGAGGAGAATGTGGGCTTGGAGGAGAGTAGGGTTAAGGCTAACTCTGAGATTGAAGATCTCCAATACCGCCTGACCCTTACCCATTCTGAGCTGGAGATGTGCAAGAAAAGAGGGCTGGACATGCATTCGCGATACGAACTCCTCAACAACAGTGTTGCTGGGGAGTTATTGCGAAGTGGTTTTGCCAATGCCCTGAAAGAGCTTGAGCAAAGAAAGACAAAGGACCCTGATGTCATGGATGCCCATCTTGATGTTTAGCCTCCCTACGAGGTTCTTGACTCTAGCCCAGCTGAGGTGCTCTTCTTAAAGTTCCTCTCAGGGGAGTCAACTGCCTCAGGATTCAGAGGCTCCACCCCTTCCCCTTATAGAAATTGTGGATGCTTTTGGGGAAGAGTTTAGGGCTCGGTCCAGGACTTAGTCCCCCCTTGGAATTTACAAGGGATGTTGATAGAGCCACAATACAGATCTTGTTATTTCCTTAAGTTGCAATATATCTCATATGTGGCACTATCATCTCCACAATAGGACCACCTTGACCCTCTTTTGTCTTGTTTGTTTTGCCATTTTCATTTTGCCTCTGAGCATTTGTAGAGAGAAATTTTTTGTAATACATATTTCATTTTAATGGAAATTTTCTTTTGTTCATGAATTTTCTCATGCTTTATAATTTTAGTCTTCCAAAATTTGTATGCCTTAACTGATATTTATCTCACCAGTATATGCCTCTGGCTTATAACTTTTGATTTGACTTCAAATTTAGAAAGTATATTCCTATTTTAAAACTTAGGAATAAATTCCTCTTATTTATGGCTCAGACATATGTCTTTGTCACTTTATAACTTAGGAATAAATTCCTATTTTTTATGGCTCAGGTGTAGGCCTTTACCACTTTATAACTTAGGAATAAATTCATCTTTTTTATGGCTTAAGCATATGCCTCTGCCACTTTATAACTTTTTTATGGCTCAGGCGTAGGCCTCTGCGACTTTATAACTTTTTTATGGCTCAGGCGTAGGCATCTATTACTTTATAACTTAGGAATAAATTCCTTTTATTTATGGCTCAGGTGTATGCCTCTGCCACTTTATAACTTAGGAATAAATTCCTTTTTTTTATGGCTTAGGCGTAGGCCTCTGTCACTTTCTAACTTAGGAATAAATTCCTCTTTTGCAATGGAACTGAAAAGAAATATGTACGCAATTTCATAGCTTGAGCATGGAATTAAAAAAATGAAATTAGGCTCCAGTCTCTTTTATTCATTATAATAAAAATGAATGACAAAAATGCGAACATAAATTGCCTCTGTCAGGCTTTGGTAACAGAAATCTTTCTAAGGGTAATACCTTTTTAGTCTGGAGGCATTTTGGGAATGGGGTTCCATGCGCCCGTCAGACTTCTTTAAGCGGTAAGCCCCTTTGCTGATGACCTCAGTTAAAGTATATGGTCCTTCTCAATTTTCACGGAGCTTACCAATGATGCCGATCTTTTTTCTTAGCATCATGTCTCCAACCTGGAATTCACGCCTTTTCACTTTTTGGTTATAGCTTCTTCTGACCCTCTAGTGATATTCAGTTAGTCTGGTAGCTGTCTTATCATGTCTTTCTTCGAGAGTATCAAGAATGTGTGTTAGATTCTGATTGTTTTGATCTTCCTGATAGTTTTTACCTCTTATGGTTGGGACTACATTCTCTGTCGGGATTACGGCTTCTACCCTATACATCATGGAGAATGGAGTTTTTCTAGTGGGATGCCTTGGAGTTGTTCTATATGCCCATAGGACCTCTGGTAATTTATCTGGCCAGAGTCCCTTGGCATCTTCTAATTTCTTCTTGAGATTGTTCAGGATTATCTTGTTTGACCTTTCTGCCTTTCCATTGCCTTGTGGGTACCCAATTGAAGATGTCCTGAGCTGAATGCCATGCTGCTCACATTATCCAGGTTTAAACCAATATCCATCATTATCACCCTGGGGAGCCCAGAGCAGTATATGATGTTTGTCCAGATGAACTTGATTACATGACTGTGTGTGATGACCGAGTAGGATTCTGCTTCCACCCACTTCATGAAATAATCTGTAGCTATGAGTGCCAACTTGACTTCCTTAAAGATTTTGGAAATGGTCCCACGATATCAATCCCCCATTGAGCAAAATGGTGTGGATTGAGTGTGGGATTAAGAAGCTTAGGTGGAGGGTGGATACTGTCACTGTAGATTTGACATTTATGACATCTTTTGACGAAGGCTTCTATGCCTTGAGAAATGTAGGGCCAGAAGTAGCCCTGGTTCATTACCTTATGAGTGAGGGACCTCCCTCCTGAATGGTTCCCACACGTCCCCTCATGTATTTATTTCATGATTGCTCTGGCTTCAGAGGGTGTAAGACACCTGAGATATGGTCCTCTAAAGGACTTTCTGTATAACCTTCCATTGATCGGAGAATACCTGGAGGATTTCATACGAATTTTCCGTGCCTCAGGTTTATCTTCAGGCAGAGTCCCATCCCTAGGGTAGGATACGATTGGGTTCATCCAACTAGGTTCCCATGGAATATTGCAGACATTTGCTGGTTACTAAATACTGGGGATCTCAAGGTAATCTATTGGAGTCACCCTGGTCAGGTCCTGAGTATTAGATAATGCCATATTGGCCAATCTGTCTGCGTTCTCATTCTGTCCTCTTGGTACTTGTTCAAGGATCTTTAGGCAAAATTGAGACCCCTCAATATTGTGAGGAGATAACATACAATAGAGGCAATTAATACTTTCTAATTGAAGATTAGAAGGATGGGTACAATGAGAAAAAGGAAAGTTTTAAAACTGAGAATGACATATCACATGACGAGTGTGCAGAAACCATTCCTTTTCCACAAGAGCCAAAAGAGACACCATATGAACCTAAAACAATATTTACCCAATGTCTCGATAAGTGGCATTTTGAAGATGAACAAG
This sequence comes from Cornus suecica, assembly GCA_963922005.1. Classification (NCBI taxonomy): domain Eukaryota; kingdom Viridiplantae; phylum Streptophyta; class Magnoliopsida; order Cornales; family Cornaceae; genus Cornus; species Cornus suecica. Next base: position 27,413,505 of record OY998238.1, read on the forward strand.
GAGGGGATGAGTATTATGTAATTGAAGGGATTGATGAAGTGGTGAAGGACCCATTACCTTATTTGGTGACAGAAGAATCTTTGGACATAAGTACTAAACATGGGATGAAGGTAGAACATGACAAATGAGAGAAATTTTATCATGATTATTATGTGCTTGATGTCTTGCTTGTTACTGAGTGTTCACAATGGACACCGTGAAATGATTTACTTCCCACACTTGCTCCACCATGTGGTGGAAGTGTCGAAGAGAGAAAAGGTATTGGATAACCCTTTGTGGAGTCGTCGCGCCAAAGACGTTAAATTGGTCATAGACTATGAAAGTTAGTTTCTAGCTTAGGTTTGCAGAATAATATGTCATTTAATTTTTGCAAATTTCAATTTTTAAAGATTTTTGGCCCTTAAGGCCAAATCATTACTGATTTTATTTTAATTATGTAGGATTATAGGCCCTTTAGGCCAAATCATGTTTATTTATTTTTTTAAAAAAATTCATTCTTTGTGCTTGTAAGAACATTTATAGTATTATTTGTGTTCGGCATGTTTTAGACAATAATCATGTTGAGAGTTTTGTGTTTTGGCAATTGAGTTGTTAGTAGGATCATTTCTAGCTCGAGAAAGAAGTCAAGGAGTGTGTCAAAACAAAGAAAGCTACCGGAGGGCAAAATTGTCATTTTCAGACATCGTCACTTCACCGGAGGGTAAAAATATCATTTTCAGACATCATGACTTCAACCAAAAGTATCGGGAGTTCGAGATGACCAGTCTAGCTTAAATATGAAAAAATTACAAAAGATGCAACATATCTATGTTGTCAGAGGCTGAAACAGGACAAATTAGCTCTGACCTATGTTGTGGTTTTAGAGCTGGGAGGGGACCCTACGCCCTATACCTACGCCCAAGTGTAGGTTCAAATAAGGTGATTTTTGAGTTTATCATCAAGAGCTTGAAGTTAGCTTTCCAACGATATATTACACGTCTCAATCCAATATATGTAGCTCTAGATATGATCAGAAGAGTGAGAGGTGTCTTGCAGAAAAAGCTGGAAATTTCATAATCGGGCTGAAATTATATTTTGACTCAAATTGATTCGTGTTGGTCCGGATGACCTTGAGTTCAACCCAAACACCTATAAGAACGTGTATATCACATATTATACATGAGATTAAAGGGTTTGGCTCAGTTGAGTGTGAAATTACACAAAATGGTAAGATTAGGGTTTCTCCTCATCATGGTTTATAAATACCAAGTTCTACAAGAGAGGGGGAACATCTTTGAGAGATCTCTGTAGTATTTTATCGTTCATATTCTTCTACAGAGATATTTATATAGAGAGAAAAAATATCATTGAGTGATTCTTCTAGATCTTTCTTGTTTTGGAGTTGATTCTATTGTGTTTCTACATCAACGATCTTATGCACGATTGAATCGTATAGATTCTGAAAAATCTACACACCGCTGATTGAAACTTGGTTGTGTTGATCCATTTATGAAACAGAGTCGTTTGAGTGCGGAGATTGGAGCGAGAAGCTTCATGGTTATTGGATCTGTTGAGAAACAGAGATGTCATAGTACGGAGCGAAGTGAGAGCTTCGTGGAGTGCGAGTCATTCAAGGGTTTTAGACTGCGAGTAGAGGAAGGCATATCAAGAGTGATTGTAAGTCTGAAACTTTCATAGAGTCTGTACTTGTTGATTTATAGTGCATCGGTACCTGAATGTACCCGTGATTTTTTCCTTTGAATGTTTCCTTGATTTTTCCACGTATAATTTGGGTCGTCTCATGATTTATTTTTTGCACTATATTAATGTTTGCTTGATATTGCTTCAATGATGTGATTTGAGAATTAAGGTCTTATGATTGGATTAAAATTGACTTTTCCGTAATTAAATATTATTTTGTCAATAAATCCACAAAAAGCCTATTCATCTCCCCTCTAGGTTATTTTCACCATCGTCTAGGTAATTTCAGTGCTAGATTAAGTAATGATTTTCGGATATTTTTTATGCAATTTCCTTTCCCTTGCTATGATATTGGGTATGTGTGTTTTGTTGAGCATATCTACAGGTGATCCAAATCAAGTTTGGGGGAGGAGATCAAGTGCTACACAGTGTAATTCCAAAACTACGCTTCAAGGGTAACTATATTCTTTCTCTTGTTTTATGAACCATGGGGACATGGTTTATTTCAAGTTTGGGGAGATGATATAGTTTAGGAATGATTGAAAAAAATTGAAAATTGTTGACGAAATTCTTTGTTTTCACACATGAATGTTTTGCATTACAAGTTTATTGAGTTTGTGTTTATGATGCATGAGTAGTATATGTTGTGATATTCCCATTCATGAGAGTGATGATTAGATCAATCTGGGTGAAGTTATATGGTTTTGTATGGGTCAATTGATTAGTGAAATTGAAACTGAAAAGGACGACATTGACTTATAAGCACATTCACACATTCACTATGGGAAAAATAATTGATCTTTGACTATGTAGTTTAAAATTAATTTTGTCACAATAAAAGGGGAGATGGGGAGTTGATATAGATGGAATGGAGAAAGTTGAAAATTTATTTTGAGAAATAAAATACAAAAAGTAGTTCTTCGATCTGAGTAACCGGGCCTTGGTATCACCAATATCATTGTTCGTGTTAAAAGGGGAGAAACATAATGAGCATAAATCTCACGGAAGAAGCTCGGACCCAGTTGGTCGGGACTAAAAATCCTCGCTGGAAAGTCCGGAGCTTAAAAAAACAAAAAGGGATAAAAGTGGAAAGTTGGAAAAATGAGTTTTTTTTTTCGAAAAATGGCAAAGTTTGATCAATGAAGTAGAAGAAGAGAAATTGAAATACTGTAGTAGAATGTTCATAAAAACACAGAGGGTTGTCTGGATTAGGAGTAGGGAGTAACGAAGTCATTTACTCTAGTGGAAACCATTCATGACACGAAGCTCGAGATAATTATTCGGTAGTGGGTTGGAGTATTTGTATATATATTATCTTATACATTGTATCATGACTTAGTTGATGCGTGTGTGAACTCATGAATGTGTGATTACAAAGAATGGAGAAGTTGTGGGTAGTATATCCAACCCTCACGAGACTTCAATCGTCCACTCGATGTTGCCGAGAGGTTTAAAAAGATTGTTACACGTTCTAAGTATAATCGTCGACCCTCACGAAAGCAAGGGAGTAATGTAGATTAATATAGGTTAGTTAGGATAAAAATCATCACAATGTAGTTTTCCTGAGTTCATCGCTAAGGGAATAGTAATATGTAAGTTTTGGGTTGTGATAGGTGCTCAATATTGTCCATTTTAAGCCCCTATCTTGCATATGTTAAGTCTTTTCATTCCGTTATTTGGTATTTTTATGTCGATTTTGTGTTTAAGCGTGTTTCAGAAGCTTAATGAAGAGAAAGAGCTAACTGTGATGAATTAACTAAGTACACGTTCGTTTCTATCCAAGAGGAGAGTCAAAGAGGTGTTTTCAAGACAAAAATGCTTCCCGAAGGGAAAAAAACGGCATTTTCCGAAGCCGTCACCTAAAGGAAAAAGTTTTGTGGAATCAAGATGGTCATTTTGGCATAGTTGAGGAGAAAAGTGATTTTCATGAAGAATATACACTCAAGCCTATGCCTACAAAAATAAAAAGTGGTCAGAAAAGTGAGTTTCTACGCTCAAGCCTATGCCTAAGGCGTAGGTGGTTTTTGAGCACCAATTTTCAGTCAACTTCGGGCTGTCATATCTCAGTCAAAACAAGTCCAAATGGGGTGATTCTTGAGCCTAACATCAAGATATTGAAGTCATATTTCCAACAAGATAATATATCCCTCCATCCAATGTGTGTAACTCCAGATATAATCAAAAGAGTGAGAGGTGTCCTGCAGAAAAAGCTGGAAATTTCATATTCGGGCCAAAATTCTAATTTGACCCGAATTGATCCAAATTGAACCAGATGAATTTGTATTCAACTTCAACACCTATATACACGTTCTTTTTATACATATTATACATTATATTGAAGGGTTTGGCTCAGTTTGGAAGGAAATCATACCAAAGGGGAATCCTATTCTCAATAAGAGTCTAACATAAGTTAGGGTTTCCTCCACCTTTGTCTATAAATATCAAGGTCTACTATAAATTTAAGGGAATTCTCTCCACATAATTTTGGGACTTTTTTCTACCCAATTTTTAGAGCTTTATTTTCAGAGTCATATCATCAAAAGGGATGAGCCACTCAAGACCTATAGATCCAGAGAAGACGACCATAGAGGGCGATTCTACATCAACGATGCAGTATCCTTATATCATGAGCAACTAATTCGGTATCTAGAATTTTATAGCAAAACCCTAACCAAGTAATGTAGTTCTTTTATTTGTTTTCAATTGTAACGAGGGAAAGTTGTGACCATTCTGTGATGATTGATTGTATATGTGTGACCGTTTTTATTCTTGACACAAGATTTTATATTTATTCTTGATTCTTGTCTTAGATTGAATGAATATATATTCTTACACAATCATATTATCATAAACATAGTGTGATTTTCTACATCAATTGTGTTTACTAGGTTTACACAGGCCATGCCTCAGCGAGATGATATAGACATGCTTTAGTTTAATTTCATGTTGTAGGAATAGATTAGAGTAAAGTAATTTGCATGCACTAGTCATACTCTGTCCGGAGATGGGTTGTAGCGAATCCGGTTGACGGTATCCTTTTTGGGGTTGTATTCGACTATTTGCGGTACAACTTAATTCACAATTATGGATCGCTCTCTTGCAACTGAACAAGTAGATACCTATATTATGCGGTTAGTGGTGGAGCATGGAAAACCTAGATTTTCTCTCTACTATTATTGTCTTAATCTATCTTTATTTGTTTTATTAGTTAAATAGTTAATCAATCACAAATCACAAATCATATTTTTATAGCAATTTAAGAGTATTATTTTACGAGAATTCAGAATACGACTTAGCGCTTGTTTGGTAGACGGTGTGGTGTTGGTTTTTGGTTTTGGTTTGGTTGGAGTTGGTGTGGTTTTATTTTGGTTCCAAACCATGTTTGGTGCAGATGGTTTTGGTGTGAGAAAAAGTGAAACTGAAAAACCAAATCATGTTTGGTAGAGTTGGTATGAGCTGGAATTCTAAAACCAATCATATTTGGTAACTTGGAATAGTTTGACATTTTATTTATTTAAAATAATATTTTGTAAATATATATGTTTTAAAAAATAAAATATATAAATATTTAATTTTTTCGAAATATTTAATTTTTCATAAATATTTATTTTTTTTAAAATATTTATAGATAAAATATTTTATATAAGATATTTCAAAAAAATAAAATATTTTGAAAAAATAAAAGATTTCAGTAAAAATACATATAATTTGTATATTTTTTAAAAATAATAAATATATTTTTATTATATTTTATTTTTTCTAGAAATATTTGTTTTCCCGAAATATTTTATTTTTTATGAAATATATTTTTTCGTTTGATTTTTTTGAAATATTTTATTTTTTCATAAATATTTTATTTTTTGAATTTATATATATAATATTATAAATGAATAGTGTCAAACCATTGGACTCAACTCCAACCAAACCATCTATTGAGATAGTGTGAAAATTAATGGATTTGGGTCCAATGGAGTGACATTATTCAAACACTATTGCTCCAACACCATGCTTGCCAAACATGGAGTGGAACACAATTTTCAAACCAAACCCAAAAAAAGGGCACCACTCCTTCTACCAAACAAACACTTAGTCTCTGTGGAATCGATAACTTTTCTTAAGCTGTTTCTATACTATAATCGACTAGTGCGCTTATGATAAGTAAAACCTAGGCCATCATAAGGGTTTGTTCTTAACACATATTTTTAGCACACCCCGGTGGACATTAATACCCCAACAGACCTGTCAACAAACAGGCTTCATTCCGGTTCCTCTGACTTTTGGTGCTCTAGCTCTGGTTCTGCTTCCAGAAGGAAATCCGATAGATCCTGCCCCTTGATAGTTGTCCTTAGCACATAAGTGATATCAAGTGTTCCTAACCCGATTGCCCATCTGGTAATTTTCCTAATTTTGTTTTATCAACTCCTAAAGGAATGTGTTTCCTATTTTGAAAATTATATTATGATAATAAACAGATGTTTGTGTTGAATACTGACAGCTAATATGTCTGCATATTTGAAAAAATAATATGGATATATATATATTTCATCTTCATTGAATCATTAGATTCACAGATTTGATTACTAAATGAACATTTTTTTTCTAAAGACATATCAAAATGCCTAATAAGGAGTATAGGATTCTATTGATGATATTATTGGATCACTTACCATAATTTATTATTTGATCTTATATGTCTGTTTCTAAAGAAAGTCAACTTCTTGAATATCTTGAAATATGAGGAATGACTCTAATGGCTTCAGAAATGGCTTAAAACTTAGTGTTACTTTTGAGTCCATTTTTTGCAGCAAACATCTTTTTATCACATCAGTGTCTTCAATGGCTTTAGCTTTCAAAGTTCCAAGTTCAAATTTCTTGTTTTATAAATAAACCTCCCTTAGATCGAAATCTTTTGTGTGTTCTATATTTTGTCAGTATGTGAAGTTGTAAGTAATATTTTTGTTTCACAACACACTAAAATTTGTTCTAACATTATCCTGCAATTGATACTGGTTTTGATTATTCATTCATTGTTAGAAATCATTAAACCCTGACAAATGATTTATTCAAAGCCCAAATTTGCCAAAATTTTCCATTATCAGGGGGAGAAATAATAAATTCTGAAAATTCTTGTGAGATCACTTTCTATACATCAATTATTTTATTTTGATGTTTGTCCTAACCAATATATGTAGGAAGTACGATGAATTGATGTTTTTTATGAACATTCAATGAAAAATGAATCTTTGACTCATCAGAAACGTGGTTATCTAGTCGGTGCAAAAATTGATCTATTTAAAATGATCCGCCAATAAATAATTCTTAAGCCTTTGTGGCAATGACCCTTTATATGGGGTTAGGTATTGAATGAGAATAATACCATCAAGGAGGTATCGAATGAGAATAATACCTTGGTGAAGATTCGTACCTATCAATAAAGAGTATGTATCGCAATAATGTTGTTGCAGATAATTGTGAACGCTCATGAAATATATAATGAGGATTGCAACCTCTCAGCGTCGAATAATGTTGACATGAATGATTGGTTTAAATTAATATTGTGATACAAAACCCGACTGGTAACTCACGGTTTCTAATAGAAAACTGGTATTGTATATAAAAAAATTTATTCTTATATAATATGTAAAATCATGTTTGTTTATTAACAAGTTTTGTAGTTGCAGTAAATTTGGATATACATCTAATGAACGTGGTTATGATATATTTACATGTATGACTTGATAATGATATTTCAAAAGGATTGAGTTTCCTGATTCAACTCATTTAACATTATATGAGGATTATGAGAATAATTCTATTTCTATGTGACACAGTCGCCCCAACGACTATACATTACAGGAGGACTTTGAGGATAGTTATATTTCTCTGTGCATAGACACATCAAGAAAGTCAGACTATATGTATGGCAACATCATTATCGCATGGAGATCTATCACTGTCACTTCTTCAATTCATTCATTCATTCATGAAGCAAACTGAGAATGTTTCTGACTCGGATATATCATGCAACATTTATAGTCACATATATAAAAGGTCAATCGGCGTCATTCGGCAATATATTATTTTGGACAAATGCCTTCTATGGTGATGTTGGTGATTAACTCTTCGTCTCTACGACCTTGCTCACTATTGTTTCTCAATCACAAAGTTAACATGGTATCAGAGCAAACAATTCTCCTGGGATCCGGGTCTTAAGATAGTATGTTGTATTTAAAATGTGTCATCTCAAGAATCTGTCATACTTATAAACTACTCAGACTTATACTGGGTTTTCCTGGCAAGGTTTTAACAAGGAAGCTATAATGCAATACCATTTCCATCCATATCAGCATACTATACTCTTTTTCTTTCGTCATGGTTTTTTCCTACCGGATTTTCCAGACAAAGGTTTTAACGAGGCATGCTTTATCCCATGTAGCAACACAAGAATATTGTACTATTTGTTCTCCTATCAGATTTTTTTCCACTGGGTTTTTCTGATAAAGATTTAACGAGGCATATTCTTCGTAACGTGGATTCCAATGGGGAGTGTTATAAATATGTTGATATAGGTGGTATCCATATGGGTTGTGTCCACATTGCCAATAGTTGACAATAATTGAAGACTATTCTAATCGCAATTATCATAGTGGAGTCCATGTATGTTGCACTTCAACATGCCTATATATAGGACTTGTGGACATCTAACATTACACATCGAAGATAAGTAATATAAAGCTCTCTCGTTTCTCTCTGTTACTCACCATCTCTTTATATCTATATATATTCTATACATGCTTTATATATGCAGATTTTATAGAGTTTTATAACACTATGTATTAATTGCGCCTATTGATTGGATCATAGAAGTATAAAGTTGTGACGACAAAAAACATGTAATGAGGTACACAAGATTAGAATCTTTGAAGCATGACAATTATTCATTTTTAATTTGGGTAACTATCCATTAGCAAATACATTATAATCCACAAGCCTACTAATTTTCCTATTTTTGGGTAGCTTTGGGAAGAAGTGGATCATAGCTGGGGTAAGAGATGGATTACCAACCCATAACCCAATATATATTGAAAGGACACTCTATGTAGGCCCCAAAGGTTAGAGATGCTCTTTCTTGATGGGCCCACATTGTTGTACACGTGCTATATGAGACCAATAAATGCAACAAATAATTGGAGGAACCATACAACTTTCAATTTTCTTTACCCATTAAATTCCAACCATTTCACTCGCAATAATAAAATTCACGGAACACCTCTATGACTCTATAAAAGGCAAATACATAGTTATATCTTCTTCTTTTATCATTATTTTTTATATTTGTTTCTGATAGGGTATCATTCCTGATGAGGGAGAAAAAATATTTTGGAAAACAAATTCGTTCAAGTGATAATGTGGCATATTTATTCATTATGGCATTGCCAACTACTACATTAAGAAAGCTAGTGCAAAATATTGAAATATGTCGACTTAAAGATATCTCATCATGAAGTAATGCAGTTATACACAGATGAGGGTGAGTAATTATGTGAAAAAAGTATATGCATATTGTACTATTTTTCCTTTGACCAGATTTTTTTCCACTTAGTTTTTTCTGGCAAGGTTTTAACGAAGTATCTATAATGCAATACCATTTCCATCAACATCAGCATACTCTACTTTTTTTTCCTTCGACTAGATTTTTTCCCACTGGATTTTCCTGACAAGATTTTAACGAGGTAGATATGATGCACAATTTTTAGTTACATCAGATGATTGTATCATTTTCCCTTTGTCATGGTTTTTTCTCGCCGACTTTTCCAGACAAAGGTTTTAATGAGGCAGGCTTTATCCCATGCAACAACACAAGAATATTGTACTCTTTTTCCTCCTATCAGATTTTTTCCCACTGGGTTTTTCTGGCAAGGTTTTAATGAGGCATACTTAGTGTTGTGGACCCCAAGGGGGAGTGTTATAAACATATTATTATGTGAGGTCCACCACTTTAGAAATAATGTCATATGGGGACCATTACTCAACCATTTCACCTCATTGTGTTTTTCTTTCACGCCTATAAAATGGTATTATGCAATTGTAATTGGTGTGTGCAAAAATAATAATACAAGGACTCCTACTTGCTCTCTATCTCTATCTGACTATTCGTGTCTATCTCTCTTTATATTTATATTATGTTATTTTCTGTTATATGTTTCGCCGATATTCAAAACATGTTTGTAACAAAACCAAAATAAACATGACAACAAGTGAAACAGTTATTCACCAATATGGGGTCATTGTGGGTTAACTTTTAAATAAATGTGGTAGTTGAATGATCACTATAATCCTATCCATCAAATCAATTTATGTTTTATATTTGTTGGTCCAATCATTTGGCATAAATTTTCAAAGATTTTTATAGTATACTAACTATAGTCCTCCTTAAATAATATATAAGATTTCCAAAAACAAGAAATACCTTAGAAAAATATTTCTGCATGATTTTTGAATTGAAATAGAAAATATAATTTTTCTTTTATATAAATATACCACGAGCTCATATAGGTAGAGACTCGTGTTGATAACGTGTTGTAAAACTCTATAAAATCCGCACATACAAAACATGTATAGAATATTTATAGATATAAAGAGAGAGTGAGTAACAGATAGAAATGAGAAAGCTTTATATTATTTTTCTTCAGTGTGTAATGTTACATATCCACAAGTCCTATATATGGGCATGTTGAAGTGCAACATAAATGGACTCCACTATGATAATTGTCATTAGAATAGTCTTCAATTATTGTCAATTATTGGCAATCTGTACACAACCCATGTGGATACCACCTATATCAACATATTTATAGAAACTTATAAAAAATCATCAAACTTATATTCTTCTCTTCAAAATTGACAAAAATACCCTCCAACACTTTCTATATAAACAAATGCAATTCACGAGATTAAATACCAAAAAAGAAAGTCTTCTAAAAAAAAACAGTGCGTGAGATATAGGAGACTTGTGACCAACATTGTCCATGTCTGTACATTTATGGTAAATTTTCCCGTTTTGAATAAAAAAATTCAATTTTATTTCATTAATACCTTATTATTTTTGTGGTTTTGAATTAGATATAAATACAAAGAAAAAAAAAACCCAACATAGACCAAGGGGAAGGGAAGATGAGATTAACAATTCTTGGGACACTTATACAGATAAATTAAATATAAATAGAAAAAAAAAAGAAGAGATAAACCAAGAGGAAGATCATGAGATTGACAAAACTTATAACACTTGGTGCATATAAGATCAGATCAAGAGGCCTTATATGTATAATTTGCGTAAATTTTGTAAATTACATACTTAAATTCAGCAAAATTTACCTTTTTTTAATTGATCATCATGGACTCCTAATCAATTTCGCAATCATAATATCAACTTAAACTTGTCAAACTCCAAATCGTTACTGCCCAAATCAATTGTATTGTAATTCGCTTCAAATATTCTTTAAAAAGTCAACAATTTCTAGAACTAACTTTTCTTGTTATAATTAAATTATTAATATTTACACATTAGTTGCTTAATTAATTGCATGTTATGTAATTCTTCTTCAACCTCGTGACTGTTTCCTCGACGAATAAAGTGGATGCTTTGACCTCGAGACTCTATTACATATTCATTTCAATGTGCTAGAAATCTACAAATAAAAGGTTAATTTGATGGGTATTTATCATTAGTATGTAATGTGAATGATTAGTCATGTCATGTCGTATAATTGGAAAATCAATTTTGCTTCATTAAGAACGTATGTTGATAAGATTTTAAAAATCATATATCCTTCACTACAAGATTTTGAATAATTACCAGCGGTTTTTTTCCGGTGCTATGGGAGCTGCTGGGGAAAAGTACTCTTTTCCGACACTTTTGAAGAATTGCCGAAAAAAACCAACCTATTTTCGGCGCTTTTGAGAAACTGCCAGAAAAACTAACCTATTTCCGGCATTTTTGAGAAAGTGCCACAATAATGACCTATTTCCAGAGTTTTTGAGAAAGTGCCATTTCCAACGTTTTTGAGAAAGTGCCAGATTAAGGATTTACACCGGCGGTTTTATAGAAACGCTAGTAAGTTATAATTAATTAAATAAAAATTAACTTGTAGGATTTATAACTAAATAATACAAATTAATTTTGTTATAGTAATGTCAAATAAAAATTAATTTTGTGCCGACACTTTATAGTAATGTTTAAAAAAAAAAAACAAAACTCTATTGCGTCTTCTTCTCCAGAGCATTCAAGATTTGTTCCTAAGTTTCAAAATTTCAGACTTTATTCCATTGAAATAATCTATAAAACTTTAGTAATTTAATCTATATACGATACAAATGCAAGAACAAACATAGATATATTATATCCTGAAGTTTTGGAGACGACTTCTGGAGATAGACTTCTTCTATTCTAAACATAGATATATCATATATTGAAGTTTTTGAGACACCTCTGGAGATAGACTTCTTAAAAACGTTAATTGTCCCACATCGGAATATTAGGGAACAAATATGGACGTTAAATAACAATGAGCTTGAAGGAGGATGATGATCAGCTTGATACCCAAGTGGAAACATATTTGCAAATCCAACCATGAAAGTTGATGATTCACCAAACCCATATGAATCAAACAAATTTCATATGACGGGGTAAGCAGACCCGACCCAATTTTGTGACACGCCATAATTTTCATCCATAGATTGGCCAGACCTATACCGAAAACTATGGCGCATCAACACTAAATAATAAACATGTACAGAATCAAAAGACATAATAAAAAATTAATAGAGTCTCAAAATTTTAATTTTCGTGAATAAATATATTAAGAAATCCAAATCCCCCAAGAGTATAACTCGGGAATCCATATCTATGGACCCCTAATCATAAATGAAAACAAGAGTCTAAAACTATTTATGAATTGAGTCTGTACACTGAAACAAGGCAGAAAGTTGAATAACTCAAGAAGAAACGAGATGAACCCTCAACCCTGTGGCTGGAACTGTCGATGACCTGAAATGTTAACAATTATGGGTCAGACCCACGAGTAAAGTAAACTCTACATGATCCAAAACAGAGTACCAATAATGCTATCATCTACCTACTATAAAAATAGGAATAATACCATAATTCCTATAACTTTAAGTACCACACCTAAATAAATATCCTCCAGAAAATAGGCAAAAAAAAATAGGGTACAATCATAATTAAATAATAAGTCGATAAATAAAACAAATAAAGCGCAACAAAAAACAAATAACAAATTAATAAGCAAAACAAATAAAGTACAACCATAATTAAATCACATATCAATAGGCAACTTAATCATGCCTAACCATAACCACGTACCTGACAACTTATCACTGTCGTGACTCGTCGACCATGGTACATATAAGACTAACTTAGTAGTTAGCTCATCGTGGTCTCCTCAATTCCTCAATAAAACCAAAAATAAAATAAATAATAGATATTATTTATTTCTTGTGCACAACGTCAACATAAGCAAATAATTGCCAAACTTTAAATCTACGATAATAACCTGCCAATTTAAAAAAACTATAGACCTTTGAAGGTGAGGTAGACTGTCCCCACCCCAGAACCGCTGAGACCTTCGCTGGGTCCACTGCAATCCCCTTCTCTGACACCACATGACCTAAAAACTTCACCTCTCTCTGCCAGAAAGCACACTTCTCAAACTTTGCATACAACTGGTGCTCTCTAAGGGTCTGTAACACAATTTGTAGATGTCTGGCATGCTCTTCCTCAAACTGAGAGTAGACCAAGATGTCATCAATGAACACAATCACAAATTGATCTAAAAATGGCTTGAATACTCTGTTCATTAGATCCATAAAAATAGCTGGAGCGTTAGTCAATCTGAAAGGCATAACACGGAACTCATACGACCCATATCTAGTGAGAAACGTTGTCTTGGGCACATCCTTTCTCCCTAACACGAAGCTGATGGTAACCAGACCTCAAATCTATCTTCGAGAAGTAGGTGGCTCCCCTAAACTAATCAAATAAATCATCAATCCTAGGTAACAGATACATGTTGCGAATTATGACTTTATTCAGCTCCTTGTAATCAATACAAAGACGAAGAGAACCATCATTCTTCTTCACAAACAACACTGGTGCTCCCCAAGGTAAAGTACTCATACGAATGAAACCCTGACTAAGAAACTATTGAATCTAATCCTTCAACGCCGTCATCTCCATCGGTGCCATCCTATATGGTGCCTTATCAATATGTCTAGTGCCTGGAGCTAAGTCAATAACAAAGTCAATCTCACGACTCGGTGGTAACCCAAAAATCTCCTGAAACATATCCTGAAAATCATTCACTACAAGAATACTATCCATGGATACAATGATCTCCTCATGGGTCTCTATATCAATATAAAATAAATGCGTACTAGACCCTCCCTATGGACGAGGCATAGCTATCAAGTACATCTCCTGACCCAGTATGGTAAAGAATATCGCTTTACCATGACAGTCCAACTGAGCATGGTAATGAGATAATCAATCCATCCCAAGTATCACATCATAATAATGTATATCAAGTACTAACAAATCAGCTAGACATCTAAGTTTTCCAATATCAATAGGAATATGCCCACAACTCTCTCGTAAAATCGCATCAACACCTAATGGCGTGGAAATACTGAGGGGTCGACTACTAGGCTGAGTCAATAATCCAGATAAAGTAACAAACAACTGCGACATAAAAGAATGTGATGCACCAGTATAAAAAGAACACGACTGAGTCTACCATAAATATAAAGCATACCCTCAATAGCCTGAGGTGTCCGAGAATCATAAGGCATGACGTTATACTCCCTTCCATAATGCAGTTGTTGTTGTGGCTGCCCCTATAGTGGTGGGGATGCTAGTAAAGCTGGGTACGTCGGGCCCTGAATACATAGAATCTGTGGTGACGGCAAGGGTGGTGGTTGTCTCTGTCCCTACTGACCCTAAGTAGTCTTAGGACACCTCTTGGCAGAGTGCCCATACTCCACCCAAAAATCTCCTCTGATAATTTCCCTACTGCTGACCATGAACTATGTAGTGGTAATTGACTCCCACCACCGCAAAGAATCACCAACCAGCTTGAAAGTGGTAAGCATCTGCTTCTGAACCTCTGTACACTCAACTATACAGAAATCATGACAATATCCTTCCGCCACTAGTGAGTGATAGGTACTCAATATTGGTTATTTTCACCTCTATCTTGCGTTTGTTATGTCTTTACATTCCGTTACTTGTTTTTTTTATCTCGTTTGTGTGTGTAAGCATGTTTCAGAAGCTTAATGAAGAAACAAAACTAATCTCGGTGAATTAACTGAGTTCGTGTTCATTTCTATCTCGAGAAAGGAATTAAGAGGTGTACTAGAGCAAATAAGAGCTACAAGAGGGCAAAATGGTCATTTCCCGACATCATTATCTCATCTAAGGACAAAAATGTCATTTACATATATTATTACTTCACCCAAAAGCATCGGGAGTCAAAGGCAACCAATCTAGCTCAAATATGAAAAAAATGAGTTTTTATAGCAAAAAATGCATAATACCCTACGTCGTTAGAGGGAAAAAGAGGTAGACTGGATTATAGCTATCTTTAGTTTGTGAGCCAAGGGGGACCCTACGTCCTAGACCTACACCCAAGCGTAGGTCCCACCTTGTGGCCACGTGATCCCTTTACGTGCAGAAGTTATTTCGGAGTTGTTTCGGAATTTTCCAGTTTTCTCCCTGTTTTGATATTTTAAGTGATCGGTGATTCCAGAACTTTACATACAGGTTATACACATATTTACATCAGATTTTAGAGATATTATTCATGTATCATGAAATTATAGAAAAGGGCAACCATTAGGGTTTCCCTCACTTGTCTATAAATATGAGAGGGTTAGGTTTAGAGAGGTATGCTTTTTTGGAGTTCTGGTTCTGATTTTCACGCACGTTCATTCATAAAGTTCTCACATTCAAAGTTCAGACTTGCTTCCATTGAAGACCTAAAGATCCGGAGAAGAAGGCCATGGAGAGTGTTTTTACACCGACAATGTAGTATCTCTCTGCCATGATCAACTAATTCAGTATCTAGGATTTTCTCACAAAACCCTAGCCAAGTAATGTAGTTCTGATTTTATATTCAATTGTAGAGAGGGGAAATTGTGACTATACTATGATGATTGTGTTAGATGAGATACCGTTTTTTATTCGTGATACAAGTTTATATATTTGAATTGATTCTTATCTTAGAATTTTTTAATATATTTATCTTACATAATCAAAATTATTCACTATAGGTTGGAACTCGGATGCTTAATCTGTGATTTTCAACACAATGGTAGTCATAAAACTTGAAACCCTAAGTTGACACATGCCATACCCTGAGAAACTAATATAGACATGTTTTAGTTTATTTTTATGCTTTAATTTACTTTTCTGCATTTACTTTTTGTTAGTAGTTGGCATGCACTAATCAGTTTAGTCTTAAGATAGGTTGTCGCGATCCGGTTGAGAGTAATCCTTCTAGGGGTCAAACTACTGGCGCAGTGTGACCTGATTCACGGTCAATGGATCACCTTCATGCAATTGAAATATAATTTGAACTATATTATGCGGTTAGTGGTGAAGTGGGGAAACCCTAGTGCTCTCTCTCTCTGAATCACAACCATTATTTATTATTATTTTATGTTTTATTTTCATTAGTATTAGATAATTCACAAAACTAAACCATTTTCGGAAAAATATAATTCAGTGTTTTTAGACTATTGAAGTGAACAATCCTCGTCTCTCTGGGATCGATATTCCCCTACTCAAGAAAAACTGTCTACAATTGATCTATGCGCTTGCAGAAGAGTAAAACCTAAAGTGTCGTTAATATGTCGTTTTTAACCACATATTTTGCACACACCTGACGCCCACCAAGTTTTTGGCGCCGTTGTTAGGGACTTGGCATTGTTCAATAACTTTAGTAATTTATTTGCATTGCGTTATTATAGATTGTATCTAAAGTTGGAATTTGTGTGTTTTTGCGAGGTGTTATGAGAAGCATAAGGGGATTTGGCGAAACAATGAAAGTTGCGTCGTTGGACCTCTTGTGAGTTTTAGTTTATCTTAATTATCAACATAATTTTTAGCTTTATTTTTGTTAATAGTGAGAATAATTTAGAAGTAGTTAATTTTATTTTCTGAAAAAATATATTCCGATTTTCGCAAATGAGGTGACATTTTTGAGTGGAAAATGACCATTAAACAAGACTCATAACTATGCAGTGAGCTCAGTCAATTTTTGTTAGGACCTCAAAACTGCAATTTTGTGAGCTCAGTGTATGACCGATAGATTGACCCATTCTAATCCAAGTACAACGTTAGTTTTTTACGACCTTGAGATCGAAAGAACTCTAAGCCGTTTACGTCAAGATATTGAAGAGCGTCGTCGTCGGACAGAAGAAAGCGCGATGGGTGACCAAAGAGTGAATCGATAGAGGGCACCAGAGATGTCGCTTAAAGGATACTACGCGCCAGAGGCGTATGATTCCTATGCAGATTTCCTAGTAGAAGAAGACGCAAAACACTTCGAGATCAAGTCAAGCATGATCAATATGCTTCCAAAATTTTCTGGCCTTAGGATAGAGGACCCATACCAGCATATAAATGATTTCTTAGAGGTTACATCTATAGTTAGGTTTGAGGGTTTGACTAAAAATGATTTGTGAGTGTGTATATTTCCTTGGTCGTTGAGAGACAAAACTAAAAGATGGTACATCAAATTAGCTAAGGCGATTAAAATTGATTAGGAAGCCCTTCAGAGAAAATTTATAGAAAATCACTATCCCATAGGAAAGACCTTAGAAACATAAGATGCAATAAAAAGTTTTAGAGAATTGCCTGGTGAGCAGTTTCATGATGCTTTGGAGAGATATAGTGAAATCTTGTATAAGTGTCCCCATCATAGGTTCACTGAACAGGATGTGGCTAAGAATTTTTACATGGGACTTGGAGATACACATAAGACTTTGATAGATGCATCAACACAAGGTCAATTTACCTTAAAGTTGGCAAAAGAACTTTTAGACTTCTTTGACAATATCAGTGAGAATGGAATCCAATATGAATCTGATTTGAGGTCTAGGGGTGGTCTTGACAAGAGATTTGAAAAAGCGTATGAGGTGAATCATGATGATATAAGAGATTCAGTGGCGTTGTTAGGAGATAAAGTAGACAAGATTCTGAAGCAAAATCATTCACCTAGGAGAGAAGTCTTAGAGGTAAAAGCCAAATATTCCAAAAATGAGTGTCAAGACATAATGGTCGCTGATGCCAACGCATCGTGGAACTATTCAAATAATGCTCCTTTGATAAATTCATACACTTCTAATGCCAGAAATCACCCATTCTTATCCTATACATCCATAAATGTGGAAAACCAACCAAAAAGGGTCCCACAAGGACAATCATCCAATAGTCAACCAAGGTTCATTCAGGAACAACAATAATATCCACAACCAAGGTTCCAATAGAGTCAGCAATCATTCGAATCTCAGCCAAGAATAATGACTCGAAATTCTCAATCAAATTACTAACCCAGAGAGTCATCCAATAATTCTCAGGTTCTCCAGTCATTTAATAATAATCAAGTTGTCCAGCCATATAACTACCAGACCCAGCCTCAAGGAAACCAAAACCAAGGATTCAATCTGAATCAAGCTTACCTTCCATATCCTCAGAACCATTTCCAACATCAACATCCAACTCAAAATTCACTATCAAGACCACCTGACTTTGAAGAGATAATGAGTACCCTGAGGGAGCTTAAAAATCAATCTAATAATTCTCAAGCGACCATCCATCCAAACACTGAACTCTCATTCCCAATCCCTTGTTCAAATGGAAGCCCGAATGGTACAATTAGCGGATGTTATGGATAGGATAGTAAGAATATTGCCTAGTCAACCGGTGGTAAACCCAAAACCACAACAAGTACTGGAGCCTGGATCCTTTGTTGAGACTCGTCATGAGACAGTCCAAGCAGTCACAATTTTAAGAAATGGAAGAGAAGTGGATAGTAAGGCTGAGGAGCATCATGAGGAGAGGCTGAAGAAGCAAAAGGTCGAAGAAGTTCAAAGAAATGCAGAAGAAGAAGCTCAGAAGAAAGAGGTTGAGAAAGTTCAAAAAGATCAACCTCAAGTGAAGGAAGATGAAGAACCAGAAAGGGCACCATATGAGGAAGTATTACCTTACTGTCAACGTCTCCGAGAGTCGATTCCGTATAAAGAGCATAAGGAGAAGGACATGTTGGATCCATGTCGGCAAGTCAAGATCAATAAACCTCTTCTAGACATTGTTGACCAAATTCCATCCTTTGCCAAATTTTTGAAGGATCTCTGTACTCAAAAGCATAAAAATATAACTAAGGTCCCGAAAAATATTTTGTTGACTGAACAAGTGAGTTCGATCTTACTGAGTGATACTCCACCTAATAGAAAAGATCCCGGTGATCCCATTATTTCTTGTGTCATTGGTGATCAGAAGATTGGTAGAGCTCTTCTTGATCTGGGTGCAAGTGTTAATTTATTACCTTACTCGGTCTATCAGCAGCTAGGGTTAGGAGATGTCAATACTACCTCGGTGGTGCTTTAATTCATAGACAGATCAACTAAACAACCGAGAGGAATTTTGGAGGATGTCATAGTACAAGTGGGTAAGTTCTACTATCCAGTAAAATTTGTAGTATTAGACATGGAACCTGACCATAGATTAAGGAGACATATCCCTGTTATCTTAGTAAGACCATTTTTGGTTACGGCGAATGCATGCGTTGATTGTAGAATAGGGGTTATGGACATATCTTTTGGGAATTTAAACATGAGGATGAATGTCTTTGATACCAACCATCAACTACCTAAAACAGCTGAGTGTTTTAACATAGAGGGGATGGTTGAAGAATCTATACCTCAGAGTAGTGTAAGAAATGATTTGGAGATTGTGATGAAATGGTCGGAGGTGAATTTTGAAAATGGAGATGACTAACAACAATCTAGTTGGAAAGATATTGTTGCATTGGAAGCTGTGTTGTATTCACCATCAGAGAGAGCATCAAGAGAGTCGTTTGGACCTCATCTTATTCTTCCAAAGAAGTTAGTGCCTGAAAGTAAGCTTCCTGAGATGGTGTTGCGTGTGGAGGATGATGAATTAAAAGATAAAATAGGTGTGAAGAATGCTAGAGATGATCAATGGTCACGAAATTTTAGAGAACCTACTAAGGATGACCCCCCCTCTTAAGGACACCTTTCTAGATGAACCAGTGTTAGGTATACACATGGTAGAAGAGTTATATGCCTTGGAAGATCCGCGATTGAGAGACAAGTGTGAGGAGATACAAAGTTGTGTGTATAAGGATTCTTTGAGTTACATAGCTCGAACAAGAGTACATCATGCTAAGCATGTTCGTCATAAGTTCCTTAAGCTTGGTAAAAAACGGCAATGTAATCCAAAGCTGAAAGTGTTTCTAGGTAAACTCCGACAAAGATGGGAAGGACCACACAGGGTTAGATTGGTTTACCCCCGTAGAGAAGTAGTATTCGATAAAAGGTTCACCATTACCACCACATTCATACATATTCAAAAGATATTTCATGCATAAACCAATCTAGCATACCTCATCAACCTTCATACCACTTCGAGTTAAATGACAAAATTACCAGATTCAACAGGCATTACAATCATCACCGAAGCAACTAGCACCAAAAATTAAGGTTTTGTAACGTAAAATAATCATGCCAAGTGATCATCTAAAAATCTTAGGTCAGACTGATACCTTTACTTCACATATGCATAATAAGACAAGTAAATGTGAAAATAGAGTAAAATATGATAACTTTTGTACTCTAGCCAAACTCAACAGTCTAAAAAAAATTTATTTTAAGATTTTCTAAAATAAAATGCATGCATGAATAAATATAATACAAATGCATGATCAACTATCAATTCTAGGAAAATAATGCAATGTGTTCCTAGAATGATAGATAAGAAGATATATATTCTAAAGAAATCAAACCAATATATTTTTTAAGACTAACATGCTTATGAAAATCTAATGATTTTGTAAAGATATCTACCAACTGAGAATTTGTGGATATAAATTCTAGAGACACTATACCATCTTCAACAAGATCACGAATGAAATGATGTCGAATATCTATATGCTTTGTCCTAGAGTGTTGAACAGGATTTTTAGAAATATTTATTGCACTCGTGTTATTATAGAACACAGTCATTGTACCTTGAGAAAAAAACATAATCCTACAACATTTGACTCATCCACAAAACCTGAGTACAATAACTACCAACTGTTATATACTTAGCCTCAGCAGTGGAAAGAGAAACACAATTTTGTTTCTTGCTATGCTAAGCAACTAAGCAATTTCCAATATAAAAACACCCTCCACTAGTACTATTTCTATCATCAACATTACCTCCCTAATCAGCATCAGAAAAAGATGCGATATCAGTATTAGTACCTGATGGATACCACAATCCATAATTCACTCAACATGATTATTGTCTAGAACATGTCAAACACAAACAATACTATAAATGTTCTTACAATCTCCCACTTGGCATTTCTGAGACAAAACCATGTTTTTACAATATAACCTCACAAATAACAACATAACATCTATACTTATGAACACACACCGACAAACACAGATATAAACTGTCACCTTGTTTTCATGACGACCAATCCTGTAACTACAACACTAAACAAACCATTAAATGCAAGTGTGGAAAATAGATATAAAATGATCATAATAAAATCATAACAACAATGTACACATAATGATCATCATTCTCCCCCTAAGAATAACTCCCCCTTGCTTAATACTTCTCCCTCTGAATCAATCAAACAATCTTAATCTATCCCTCCCACTTAATACTTCTCCCCCTTTTTGTCACTGAAATGTAAAACAATGAGAGTATATGCCATAACAACAATGTAGAGAGATGCAAGGAAGTACTCAATGAAAAACACCAAGATATAAAACTCTTATCAAATCATATTCAAATTCTCAGGGTAACATAAATCTTTACTATACATGACTTTACTAATAATGCATGAATGCAAAATGTCATGAATAAAAATAAAATAAAAGATTTTTATTCTTTAGAAATTTGTGAGCAAGGCAGTAGAGACACAAAGCCAATCATTAACACATCATATTCTCAGATTTAACTCGACCATTATACACATGGTATAGAAGAAAATCATCGCACATACCTTGTAAACTCAAGAATGCACAAGTCAAGTTTTACAAATATATATATATATGAAAATTCTCATGTGCAAGCACTAAGGTAAGATGAAAACAATACATACTAAAGCTGATAATTTCCCCACCAACAGTGATGATAATTCAATCCAAGATCCAAACTAGAAGACAAAAACTAAAAGATACTTTCTCTTTGTCACACAATTTATTCTTTCTCATCTTTTTCAACTTTTTCACCATATCCCTTTTTGTCTTTCTAAGCTCTGGACTTTCCAGTGAGGATTTTTAGTCCCTACCAACTAGGCACGAGCTTCTTCCATGGGATTTATGCTCATTAGTCTTCTCCCCTTTCTACGCGAACACTCAATACTTACTGAGGTAAGAGGCCTGATTACTCAGATTGAAGAACTACTTTTTGTATTTTAAATATTTTAAACATCTTTTTTTTCAACATCACCACAACATTCATACACATGCAAAAATCTTTCATGCACATACCAATCTAGCATAGCTCATGAACCTTCATACCACTTCAGGTTAAATAAAAAAATTAACAGATTCAACAGGCATTATTATCATCACCGAAACAACTAGCACCTAAGATTAAAGTTTTGTAACCTAAAATAATCATGTCAAGTGATCATCTAAAAATCTTAGGTCAGTATGATACATCTACTTCACATATGCATAACTTTTGTAAAATATAGTAAAATATGACAACTTTTGTACTCTGGTTAAGCTCAACAGTCTAAAAAACCATTATTGTCATTTATTTCAAAATAAAAAGCATGCATGAATAAAAATAATACAAATGCATGATTACTTATCAATTCTAGGAAAATAATGCAATGTGTTCCTAGAATGATAAATAAGAATATATCTATTCTAAAGAAAACATACCAATAGATTTCCTAAGACTAACATGCTTTTGAAAATCTAATGATTTTGTAAAGATATCTGCTAACTGAGAATCTATGGATATGAACTTTAGAGACGCTACACCATCTTCAACAAGATCATGAATGAAATGATGTCGAATATCTATATGCTTTGTCCTAGAGTGTTGAACAGGATTTTTAGAAATATTTATTGCACTCGTGTTATCACAGAACATAGTCATTGTACCTTGAGAAAAACCATAATCCTGCAACATCTGACGCATCCACAAAACCGGAGTATAACAACTACCAACTGCCATATACTCAGCCTTAGCAGTGGAAATAGAAACACAATTTTGCTTCTTGCTATGCCAAGCAACTAAGTAATTTCCAATATAAAAACACCCTCCACTAGTACTTTTTTTATCATCAACATTACCGGCCCAATCAGCATCAGAGAAAGATGGGATATCAGTATTAGTACCTAATGGATACCACAGTCCATAATTCACTGTCCCTTTAACATACTTGATAATCCTTTTCACAACAGTAATATGAGACTCCTTAGGACTTGCCTAGTAACGTGCACATAAACCAACACTAAACGCTATGTTAGATCGACTGGCAGTCAAGTACAACGAACTCACAATCATACTCCTATAAAGTGTAGGATCGACATCTTTGCCTTTAGTATCCAAGCTAAGCTTAACACTTGTACTCATAGGAGTGCGAGCATCCTTAGCCTTTTCCAAACCAAACTTCTTCACCAATTCTAAAGCATAACGAGTTTGAGAAACAAAAATCCCATCATTTAATTGCCTAACTTGAAGCCCTAGAAAGAAGTTCAATTCATCAATCATGCTCATCTCAAATTCATGTTTCATTTGATCTCCAAAATAATGAGCAAACTTATCAGAAGTGGATCCAAACATAATATCATCAACATAGATTTGAGCAACAACTGTATCACTCTCAATTTTCTGAATAAATAGTGTTTTGTCCACTCCCCCTCGAGTAAAACTTGTTCCCAACAGGTAATTAGTCAACCTTTCATGCCAAGCTCTAGGAGTTTGCTTTATCCTATACAACATCTTTTTCAGATTGTAAACATGACCCGAACAATAAGGATCTTCAAATCCTTTGGGCTGCTCCACATATACTTCCATATGAAGAACACCATTCAAAATTGCACTCTTCACATCCATTTGATACAACTTGAATCCAAGATGATAAATGATAGCAAACAAAATCCGAATATATTCAAACCTAGCCACTGGAGCGAAAGTCTCATCAAAATCAATACCCTCTATCTGAGTATATCCTTGAGCAACAAGCCTAGTCTTATTCCTAGCCACTGTACCATTTTCATCTTTTTTATTCTTGAAAATCCACTTGGTACCAATCACATTTATCTCTTTCGGTCTAGGCATAAGATACCATACATCATTCTTAACAAATTGCTGAAGTTCTTTTTGCATAACATTTATCCACTCACTATCTTGAAGAGATTCTTTGACATTTTTAGGTTCCAAAGAAGATGTATATCATGCATAAGAAACCTCATTCCTAGCCTTTCTCCGTGTCACCATTATTTGATCAACAGATCCTATAACATTATCCAAAGGATGATATAACTTTACCCTTGCAGATGGTTCCTTAGACGGTGTAGGTTGAACATCACCAATTGAATCATGTGATTCTGTAGGACTTGAAGTATCATTACTAACCACATTGTCCTCTTTTTCAACCTCAGAAGAATCATTATCCAATATAAAGAATGACTCACCATCTTCCTCCTCAGCAGATGTTAGGGACTTATCAATACATGAGTCATCAACCACTACATTGGTAGATTCCATCATCGTTTGAGTTCTATGGTTAAAAATCCTATATGCTCGACTAGTCAATGAATAACCCAAAAATATTCCTTCATCACTCTTAGACTCGAACTTCCCAATAGATTTACGATCTCTAAGAATATAACATTTTGCTCCAAAAACTTTAAAATACTTTACATTGGGTTTCTTCCCATTCCACAGTTCATAAGGAGTTTTTAAGGTGTCAGGCCTAAGATAAACCCTGTTTGAGGTGTAACAAGTTGTTCACCGCCATGGCCCAAAAATACCTAGGAACATTCCTACCCTGTAATATAACATTGACTATTTCTTGAATAACCCTATTCTTCCTCTCAACTACTCCATTTTGTTGAGGAGTTTTAGGTCCTGAAAATTCATGTTTTATTCCTCTATCTTCACAAAACACTTCAATTTCTAAATTTTCAAACTCCTTTCCATGATCACTCCTTACTCTAGAAATGGAACAATTCTTCTCAGTCTGAATTTTTAAACAAATTCTCTTAAAACTTTCAGGAGCTTCAGACTTTTCACTTATAAATCCAACCCATGCAAATCTCGAATAATCATCCACCATGACAAAAAAATACTTCTTTCCTCCTTTGCTCATGGTCCTAGTGGTGACAAAATGACATTTGTCTTTTTGTGCTGACATCTGACTTGTTTACCCTTCTGACATGTTCCACACACAACTCCTTTTGCATAACCAAGCTTAGGGACACCCTTAACAATTTCACTCTTAGTAATTTTTGTTAATTCACGAAAATTAACATGTCCCATCCGCTGATGCCAGATTTCAACTTCATCAAGTTTAACTCTATTGCATAATAATTCAGAATTAGGAACAATGCAATAACAATTATCAGTTGAACGCATACCGTCCATTACGTAATTTCCAGAAGAGTCAATGATCGAACACTTATTAGGAGAAAAAGTGACATTATGATTGTTATCTTATATCTGACTTATGCTCAAAAAATTCGTTTTAAGACCCTCTACATAAATCACATCTTCTAGTTTAGGTAGGCCAAAAACTACAATGGTAGCTTTGCCTAGAACCTTCGACTTCTCTCCATCACCAAAACTGACTATCCCACCATGACATTCCTCAAAAAATCCAAATAATGACTTATCTCCAGTTATATGCCTCAAACATCTACTATCCGAATACCAAGATGTAGACTTGCGTGCTCTAAGTGTAGTATGAACTACAAGACAATGTAGCTCACTTTTTCTCACCCAAGCCTTCTTCATCTTCGAAGCTCCTTTTGTCAATCTTGATAAATTCTTTATTTCATCATTTAGCATTCGAATTTGATCTTGAACACGATCTCTATGTTGAACTCTTTGTTCCTTCACCGATTGCAGAGTCTTCCTTCTCAACTTCGAATACCTTAGTCGAATGTGATTACTGACACCACAGTGATGACAAATTGGAACAAACCTCTGGGCTCCATTAGTTGACTTCCTAGGATATCTAGGGGTAAGGAAATGCTTGTTTTCAATAGGTATTTTGACATAGGATTGAACCCTAGGATTCCAATTTGAATTTCCTTTTGAAGAACTCGATGTTACTTGAGAGGCTTTTACAAATGTGGTTTTTGTAACAACATTCGAATTTCTCAATACTCCAACAAAACCTAGTCCCTTTGTATTTCCTGCGGACTTTCCTACACTTAACATATGATTAAGCTTAAGACTTTCACTAGACCACTTCTGAACAGTTGAGTTAGCATATTTCAGCTCTTTTTCCAAATTTTCAATCTTAGTAGATTTCTCAACAAATTCCTTATTGAGACCATCTATTAACTTCAAAGCCTCAGTTTTTTTAAGTTCAGACTTATTCAAATCTTCAATCAACTTGGCATTTTGGGTCTGTAGAAGATTCAGAGTTTGAAAACTATTGGCTAATTTGTCTTTTAAAGAATGCAATTATTTGTCCATGTTAAGCCTTTTAGTCAACAGATTCATGTGATTCTTATGAAGTTGTGTGGTCTTATCAAGTAATTTATTATAAGACTCTTGAAGTATTTCATCACAATCTTCATCACTCTCAGAACCTTCCTCTTCAGACATTGACAAACTTGAAGCAACTTCGTTAACCTCATTGTTCTGTACAGCAAACACAGTGAAAATCTATGAATCATCACCTACTTCTAATTCTATCGCATCACTAGCTGATCCATTGTTAGAGTCATCATCCCAACTGACATATAATCCTTTGGATTTCTTTAGAGTGTTTGCACACTCTGCAGCTATATGACCATATCCTTGACATTCAAAACATTTGGGTTTTTTCTTTTTAGGATCAGACTTGTCCTTCCCAATTTAAGTCTTAATTCTATTTCTAGACTGACCCAACTTATCCCCAAATTTTATCCCTGGCCATTATGTTTAGCCCTAACAAATTTGTTCAACCTCTTAACAAACATGACAATATCATTCAAACTCAACTCACTTTCTTCATTAAGTTCAACCTGATCCTCCCTAGTGGTTTTGAAAGCTATGCTCTTCTCTTTTGTGCCACTCGCCTTTTTAGGAGAATTTTTCAACATCTCCATCTCATAAGATTTTAAATTTCTAGCCAATTCTTCACCCTTAATTTCTTTAAAACTCATAACCTCAAAGATGACAGTGACCTTAGATAAAAAATGTTCAGGAATAGACCTAAAAATTTTCTTTACTATGGTAGTCTCATGAATAGGCTCACTTAGGTTATGAAAACCTGTTACAATATCAGTTAACCTAGCCTCAAAGTCTGCGAATACCTCATCCTCCTCTATCTTCAGCTGTTCAAATTAAGAATTCAAAATTTGAAGCTTTGATTGTTTCACCTTCAACGTTCCTTCATGAGTGACTTGGAGAATGTCTCATGCATCCTTGGCAATTACGCACGTAGCAATCCTCTTGAACTCACTCAGAGTTATAGCATTGTATAATGCATTCAACGCCTTCGAGTTCCAATTCACGCTATTCGTCTTGGCGGCAGTCCACTCGCTCAACGATTTTAGTGTTGATTCATTGGTCACGTCGTCTTTCACAATAGGAGGTGAATATCCTACTTCAACAGCATTCCACGCTCTCATCTAAAGATTTTAAAAATGCTCTCATTCTCATTTTCCAATATGTATAATTTGATCCATCAAACAAAGGGGACCTAGATATGGATCCTCCTTCACAAGGCATCTCCATCGTCTAAGTACATAATCTAACCCTAAGTAAATAACCTAAAAAGGGGCAACCATGATCTGATACCAATTGAAATTACCTAGACGATAGTGAAAACAGCCTAGATGGGGGTGAATAGGCTTTTTTGTTGATTTATTGACAAATTAAAATTATTTAGTTGAAATTTAATTTTAATTAGTCACAAACCCTAATTCTTAATTCAGTTATCAAAAATAGGTCAATCAAACAAATATGAATATAAATGCAGAAAATAAAGTAAGAGGCGACACGGAGAATTATACGTGGAAAAACCAAGGAAACGTTCCAAGGAAAAAACCACGGGTACACTCAGGTACCGATATACTATGAATCAATAATTACAGACTTTATGAGATTTTTAGACTTTCAATCACTCTTGATATGTCTTCCTCTACTCGCAGTCTGAAACCCTTGAATCACTTATACTTCACAAAGCACACTTGCTCCGCCAGACACTATGAGAGACTCACAAATCACGCCTGATTTTCCTTTCTCTACTCGTGGTATGAAATCCATGAATTGTTCCATACTCAGAAGGATCAAAATAACCTCATTGCAATGGACGGTGTGATGATTTTTCAGCAATCACTTATCCAATCGTGCATAAAAAACTTTGATGTAGAAGCACAATTGGAGAACCACAACACAAGAGAGAACACCAATATGTATGATCACTCCATAATCACCTCTCTGTGTGTATCACTCTATAGAATAATATGAATTATAGAATATTGCAGAGCTCTCACCAAAAACCCTCTTGAAAAATCGTCATAAAAAACTGTAGCCTCTTCTCTTGTAGAACCTTGGTATTTATAGACCAAGTCATAGAAAACCCTAACCTTGCCCTCTTACGTAATTTCACAATACCTTGATAAATCCTCTAAATCTGATGTAAATATGTTTATACATCAATACATAAAGTCCTGAAGTCGTCGATCACTTAAAAACTTAAAGTAGGGACTAAACTGGAAAAATCCGAAAGCAACCCGAAACAAATCCTGCGTAATAAGTAATCACATGACCGAGCATTGGGACCTACACTTGGGCGTAGGTCTAGGACGTAAGGTCCCTTCCTTGCTCCAAAACTACAGCGTAGGTTAGAGCCACTTTGCTTCTTTTTGCCTCTAACAACATAGGTATGTTGCATCTTTTGCAGTTTTTTCATATTTGAATTAGACTGTTCATCTCGAACTCCCGATGCTTTTGGTTGAAGTCATGATGTCTAGAAATGACGATTTTGCCCTCCAGTAGCTTTCTTTGCTTTGACACACTCCTTTACTTCTTTCTCGAGATAGAAACGAACATACTAACAACTCTATTGCAAATACACAAAACTCTCAACATGACAATTCACTCAACATAGTTATTGTCTAGAACATGCCAAACACAAACAATACTATAAATGTTCTTACACTTAATAAACTCAAGAATGTATAAGTCAAGTTTTGCAAAAATATATATATGAAAATTCTCATGTGAAAGCACTAAGATAAGATGAAAACAATACATACTAAACCTGATAATCTCTACACCAACCATGATGATAATTCAATCCAAGATCCAAACTAGAAGTCAAAAATAAATTTTCTCCTTGACACACAATTTCGTCCTTTTCAACTTTTTCACCATATCCCTTTTTATTTTTCTAAGCTCCGGACTTTCCAGCAAAGATTTTTAATCCTGACCAACTAGGCCCGATCTTCTTCCATGGGATTTATACTCATCAGTTATCCCTCCTTTTTGGATTGAAGAACCACTTTTTGCATTTTTATTTTTTATCATTTTATCATTTCCTTTTCTTTCACCATTACCACCACATTCATACACATTCAAAAGATATTTCATGCATAGACCAATCTAGCATAGCTCATCAACCTTCATACCACTTCGGGTTAAATGATAAAATTACCAGATTCAGTAGGCATTACAATCATCACCGAAGCAACTAACACATAAGATTAAGGTTTTGTAACGTAAGATAATCATGCCAAGTGATCATCCAAAAATCTTAGGTCAGGTTGATACATCTACTTCACATATGCATAATGAGATAAGTAAATGTGAAAATATAGTAAAATATGATAACTTTTGTACTCTAGCCAAGCTCAACAGTCTAAAACAAATTATTTTAAGATTTTCTAAAATAAAATGCATACATGAATAAATATAATACAAATGCATGATAAACTATCAATTCTAGGAAAATAATGCAATGTGTTTATAGAATGATAGATAAGAAGATATCTATTCTAAAGAAACCATACCAATATATTTTCTAAGACTAACATGTTTATGAAAATCTAGTGATTTTGTAAAGATATCTACCAACTGAGAATCTGTGGATATAAATTCTAGAGACATTATACCATCTTCAACAAGATCATGAATGAAATGATGTCGAATATCTACCAACTGTTATATACTCAGCCTCAGCAGTGGAAAGAGAAACACAATTTAGCTTCTTGATATGCCAAACAACTAAGCAATTTCCAACATAAAAATACCATCCACTGGTACTTTTTCTATCATCAGCATTACCAGCCCAATCAGCATCGGAAAACGATGCGATATCAGTATTAGTACCTGATGGATACCACAATCCATAATTCATTGTCCCTATAACATACTTGATAATCCTTTTCACAATAGTAATATGAGACTCCTTAGGACTTGCCTAGTAACGTGCACACAAACCAACACTAAAAGTTATGTCAGGTCTACTGGCAATCAAGTACAATAAAATTCCAATCATACTCCTATAAAGTGTAGGATCAACATATTTGCCTTTAGTATCTATGCTAAGCTTGACACTGGTACTCATAGGAGTGTGAGCATCCTTAGCCTTTTCCAAACCAAACTTTTTTACTAATTCCAAGGCATAACGAGTTTGAGAAACAAAAAATTCCATCAATTAATTGCCTAACTTGAAGTCCTAAAAAGAAGTTCAATTCACTAATCATGCTCATCTCAAATTCTTGTTTCATTTGCTCCAAAATAATGAGCAAGTTGATCAGAAGTGGATCCAAACACAATATCATCAACATAGATTTGAGCAATAATTGTATCACTCTCAATTTTCTGAATAAACAGTGTTTTGTCCACTACCCCTCGAATAAAATATGTTCCCAACAGGTAGTCGGTTAACCTTTCATGCCAAGCTCTAGGAGCTTGCTTTAGCCCATACAAAGCATTTTTCAGCTTATACACATGACCAAGATAATAAGGATCTTCAAATATTTTTGGTTGCTCCACATGCACCTCCTCATGAAGAATTCCATTCAAGAATGCACTTTTTACATCCATCTGATACAACTTAAAACCAAGATGACATGCTATAACAAATAAAATCCGAATAGATTCAAGCCTAGCAACCGGAGCGAAAGTCTTATCAAAATCAATACCCTCCATCTGAGTATATCCTTAAGCAACAAGCCTATCCTTATTCCTAACAACCGTACCATGTTTATCCTTTTTATTCTTGAATATCCACTTGGTACCAATCACATTTATCTTGTTCGGTCTAGGCACGAGATATCACGCATCATTCTTAACAAACTGCTGAAGTTCTTCTTGCATCGCATTAATCCAATCACTATCTTGAAGAGCTTCTTTGACATTTTTAGGTTCAAAGAAAGATGTATAACATGCATACGAAACCTCATTCCTAGCCTTTCTCCGGGTCACCATCATCTGATCAACAGATCCTATAACATTATCCAAAGGATGATACAACTTTACCTTTGCAGATGGTTCTTTAAGAGGACTAGCCTGAGCATCGTAAGTTTGATCATGCGATTCTATAGGACTAGAACTACCATTATGAACCACATTGGCCTCTTCACCAACATTAGAAGAATCATTTCCTAACTGAAAGAACGACTCATTATCTTCTTCCTCAACTGATGTTGGATGCTCATCAATACATGAGTCATCAACCACTACATTGGCAGATTTCATCATTGTTTGAGTTCTAAGGTTAAAACCCCTATATACCCAACTTGT
The DNA here is from genome assembly GCA_963922005.1 of Cornus suecica. Taxonomy (NCBI): domain Eukaryota; kingdom Viridiplantae; phylum Streptophyta; class Magnoliopsida; order Cornales; family Cornaceae; genus Cornus; species Cornus suecica. The sequence goes on from OY998238.1 coordinate 27,445,441, forward strand.
CAATGAATACCCAAGAAATATTCCTTCATCACTCTTAGACTCGAATTTCCCAATGGATTCCCGATCTCTAAGAATATAGCATTTTGCTCCAAAACTCTTGAAATATTTAACATTGGGTTTTTGCCATTCCACAATTCATAGGTAGTTTTTAAAGTGTCAGGCCTAAGATAATATCTATTTGAGGTATAACATGTTGTGTTCACCGCCTTGGCCCAAAAATACCTAGGAACATTCCTACTATGTAACATAACATTCTCTATTTCTTGAATAACCCTATTTTTCCTCTCAACAACTCTATTTTGTTGTGGAGTTTCCGGTGCTGAAAATTCATGTTTTATTCCTCTCTCATCACAAAATACTTCAATTTCTGAATTTTCAAACTCCCTTCCATGATCACTCCTCACTCTATTAATGGAACAATTATTCTCAGTCTGAATTCTTAAACAAATCCTCTTAAAGCTTTCAGAAGCTTCAGACTTTTCTCTTAAAACTTCAACCCATGCAAACCTTGAGTAATCATCCACCATGACAAAAATATACTTCTTTCCTCCTTTGCTCATAGTCCTAGTTGGACCCATTAAATCAATATGCAACAACTCTAAAGGTTTAGAAGTACCAATGACATTTGTCTTTTTGTGCTAATATCTGACTTATTTACCCTTCTGACATGATCCACACACAATACCTTTTGCATAACCAAGCTTCGAAACTCCCTTCACAATTTCATTCTTAGTAATTTTTGTTAATTCTTGAAAACTAACATGTCCCATCCGCTGATGCCAGATTTCAACTTCATCAAGTTTAACTCTATTGCATGACAATTCAGAACTAGGAACAATGCAATAACAGTTATCAGTTGAACGCATACCTTCCATCACGCAATTCCCAAAAGAGTTAACAATAGAACACTTATCAGGTGAAAAAGTGACCTTATGATTATTATCACATATCTGACTTATACTTATCAAATTTGCTTTAAGACCCTCTACATAAAGCACATCTTCTAGTTTAGGTAAACCAGGAATCACAACTGTACATTTTCCTATTACCTTCGACTTATTTCCATCATCAAACATTACTATCCCACCATAACACTCCTCCAAATATCCAAAAAATGACTTATCTCCAATCATATGCCTCGAACATCCACTATCCAGATACCAAGAAGTAGACTTGCATGCTCTAAGAGTAGTATGAACTACAAAATAATGTAGCTCGCCTTTACGAATCCATGCCTTCTTCATCTTCGGAGCTCCATTTGCCAATCTTGACAAATTCTTCACTTCTTCATTCAACACTTGAATTTGATCTTGAACACGATCTCCCTGTTAGATTCTTTGTTCCTTCACTGACTTCAACACCTTCTCTCTTAGCTTCAAACACCTCAGTCGAATGTGACCTCTGACACCACAATGGTGACATATAGGAACAAACCTCTGAACTCTATCAATCAACCTCCTATGATATCTAGCAGTAAGAAAATGCTTGCTTTCAACGGGTCTTTTGACATAGGCTTGAACACCAGGATTCCAATTTAAATTTCCTTGTGAAGAACTAGACGCTACATAAGAGGCCTTTACAAAGGTGGTTTTTGCAACAACATTCGAATTCGGCACTACTCCAACAAAACCCAAACCCTTTGTATTTCCTACTGATTTTCTCTTACTCAACATCTCATCGAGCTTAAGGATTCCTTCAGACCATTTACAAAGAGTTAATCTAGCATCTTTCAGCTCTTTTTCTAAATTCTCAATCTTAGTAGATTTCTCAACCACGTCCTTATTGAGATCATCTACTAACTTCAAAGCATGAGTTCTTTATAGTTTAGACTTCTTCAAATCTTTAACCAGCTTAGTTTTTTGAGTCTGTAGAAGATTTTGAGTTTAAGAACTTTTGACTAATTCATCTTTTAAATAATGTAATTCTTTGTCCATGTTAAGACTCTTAGTCAACAGTTTCATGTGATTTTTGTGAAGTTGTGAGGTCTTATCAAGTAATTTGCCAAAAGACTCTTGAAGAGTGTCATCACAACCTTCATCACTCTCAGAACCTTCTTCTTCAGACATCGCCCAACTTGTAGCAACTTCTCTAACCTCCTTGCTTTGTGCAACAAACACAGTGAAATTCTCAAAATCATCACCTACATCCGAGTCTATCGCATCACTAGCTGATCCATTGTCAGAGTCATCATCCCAACTGACAGCTAATCCTTTGTATTTATTCAAAGTGTTAACACACTTTGCAGCTATGTGACCATGTCCTTGACATTCAAAAAATTGGGGTTTCTTCTTTTTAGGATCAGACTTGTCCTTCCTAGTTTGAGTCTTATTTCTATTTCTAGACTCACCTAACTTATTCCCAAATTTTTGTCATTGGCCATTATGTTTAGCCCTAACAAATTTTTTCAATCTCTTAGCAAACATGACTATATCATTCAGACTCAACTCACTTTCTTCATCAGGTTCAACATGATCCTCCCTAGTAGTTTTGAAAGCTATATTCTTCTCTTTTGTGCCACTATCCTTCTTAGGGGTATTTTTTAACATCTCCATTTCATAAGATTTTAAATTTCTAGCCAATTCTTTAACCTTAATTTCTTTAAGACTCATGACCTCTGAGATGACAGTGACCTTAGATCGAAAACGTTCAGGAAGAGACCTAAGGATTTTCTTTATTATGGCAGTCTCATGAATAGGCTCACCTAGGTTGTGACAACCTATTACGATATCAGTTAACCTAGCCTCAAAGTCGGTGTAGACTTCATCCTCCTCCATCTTCACCTGCTCAAATCAAGAATTCAGAATTTGAACTTTCGATTGTTTAACCTTCGAAGTTCCTTCATGAATAACTTGGAGAATGTCCCAGGCTTCCTTGGCAATTACGCACGTAGCAATCCTCTTGAACTCACTCAGAGTAACAACATTGTATAATGCATTCAACGCTTTTGAGTTCCAATTCGCGTTATTCGTCTCAACCGCAGTCCATTCGCTTGACAGATTTGCTTTCACTTCATTAGTCGCATCATATTTCACAGTGGGAGGTGAGTATCCTACTTCTACAACATTCCACGCTCTCTCATCTAAAGATTTCAAAAACGCTCTCATCTTCACTTTCCAATATGTGTAATTCAACCCATCAAACAAAGGGGACCTAGATATGGAACCTCCTTCACGAAGCATCTCGATCGTCTAAGTACAGAATCTAACCCTAGGTAGTTAACCTAAAATGGGCAACCAGGATCTGATTCCAATTGAAATTACCTAGACGATAGTGAAAACAGCCTAGAAAGGGGGTGAATAGGTTTTTGTCGATTTTATGATCAATTAAAATTATTTAGCGGAAGATCAATTTTAATCAGTCACAAACCCTAATTCTCAATTCAATTCTCTAAACAAATTAATCGAGCAAATATGAGTATAAGTGCAGAAATTAAAATCACGAGAACATATAGAAATTTTTACGTAGAAAACCTTGGAAAGACTCAAAGTAAAAATCACAGATACGCTCTGGTATCGATGCACTATGAATCACTGAATTTGTACAAACTCTATGAAAATAGAACTTACAACAGCTATAATTTTTTGTTCTTCACTCGACGTCTAAAATTCTAGATTCACTCGCGCTCCACGAAGCTCTCGTTCCGATCTCCGTACTCTGACGGCTCTGCTTCTCAACAGATCAAATAACCACAAAGCCTCCTATTTTGATCTCCGCACTCATACGGCTCCGTTTTTCAACAGATCAACGCAACCAAGTTGTAATCAGCGGTGTGTATATTTTTCAGAATCTAGATGATTCAATCGTGTATAAGATTGTCAATGTAGAAGTATGATAGAATCAACTCCAAAATAAAAGAGAAGAAGAAGAATCACTTAATGATATTTTTTTCCTCTCTATATCAATATGTCTGTAAAAGAATATGAACAATATAATACTGTAGAAAATCTCTCTTCAAAGCCCCCTCAATTCTGCAGAGACTTCTCATATTTATAGAGAAATATTATGGAAACCCTAATGTTGCCCTTCTAGTAATTTCATACCAAATTGAGTAAAACCCTTATATTCTGATGAATATAATATATATGACACGTATTCCAATGTATAAAGTCATAGCCACAGTGTAATTGGAGTAGATCAAGCATTGCAGCAAAACATATAACAACTTGTCGCACCTACGCTTGAAGCGTAGGTCTAATCGTAGCTTGGAGCGTACCTTCAAGTGTACAAATCCACTTTCTAGCCATTTTTGTTAAAATCACTTTTCTCCGCAACCATGCCAAAATGACCCTCCTGACTCCCAGAGACTGTTTGCTTGAATTGACGGCTTTGGTAAATGTCATTTTTGCCCTTCAGGAGACATTTTTACTCAATACTGCACTTCTCTTGTATTTCACTTGTATTCTTCACTATTGCCTTTTGTTGTATCTTTTAGATGTCGTTGAAACCAACACAACCTTTCTAATACTCAACATGGTTATTGTCTAGAACATGCCATAAATACACAATACATAAAAGTGTTCTTATAGTATTGTCCCTATAATTATATACTGTAATTTTGTACACATTATTCACATTACTTGCACAAACACTAACACGATTCTGTTGCACTGAAGGTGTGAAGTACGGGTCCCACATATTCTAACGGTCCGGATGGTGTAAAAAAATTGGTTGGATTTTCGAGGTACTAATAGGGTGGTCCACTATCATCCATCAACGATTCAAATTTTGCCTTGGCCCGTGAGACCCACATTCCATTGGTGTTGTACTTGGGGATGTAACTCGGGTCAACCTAACCCAAACTCGGTCGGGCCAGGTTTCGGGTTGGGTTGGGTCGGGCCACCTTTGAACAGTTCCGGGTTCGGTTTGAGCTGGACCCAAATTTCAACGGGCGGGACCCGTGTTTTCTTTTTATTTTTATTTGGAATTTTTTATTTTTATTTTTAATTACATTTTTAGATTGGCAGAAACATTTTGTACTAGGATTTAAATTTTTTACTTCCCATTTTCCCCAATACAGGTCCGGGTTGAGCCCGACCCATTTTTCACGGGTCAGGTCGGACCGATTTTTAAATTACATTTTCAAATTAACAGAAACATTTTGTACTTGGATTTAAATTTTCACTTCAAAATTTTCCCTTAGCAGGGTCGGATCCCTTTTTTTTTTTTGACCTGGGATGCCAAGATATTTGGGTGACCCGAGTAGGATCAAACAAGACAAAGGAAGAACCAACCCTCAACCTAAGCACCGAACTTTAGCCGAGAAAAAGTAAAAAAAACCACCTATGATATACACGGGGATGGACCTATATAGAGTTTAGTGGGGGCGGTGGCCCCCACTGGAATTATTTTTTTTTTACTTTTTTTAACCTAAATTTTATTATATTTATGTATATGTCGCCACTGAAATTTTATTTTTGCATACATGTCCCTATTAAAAGTTAGTAATATCTCCTGTCTACCCTCACTGTAAATATTTTTTTAAAATACGCTCTCACTAGTATAGAATCCTAGGTCCGTCACTGGATATACATATATAATATATGTATATGTTCTTAAATGGGTATTACAAATTTTAAAATTATATAGAGTGAGAAAGTAGAGAGAGAGAGATACGTTTTAGAAGCTAGTTTTGGATATGGTTATGAAATGATCAAAGTGGGACTAATATGCTTTTATGTGTGTATATATATATATAGCACTAATCTATGAAGCCAAGGTCAAGAAGAGAACCAAATCAAACCCAATCCAATTTAGGCCGGATTTGTAATTTTGGCTAACCAAGCCCGAAGTTTCGGGCTGGACCTGGGTTGAACCAAGCCCAAGTTGCAGGCCTAATTGTACTGCAGAGGATAGTTACCCACAAACACACACAGAAAAAAGTACAGCACTATTGGGAGTCGGGACACAGAAGAGTAAAAGAAGCTGAACTCGTAATATTTGAATCGTCATATGTCATATACATCGTTAATTACTAACATAAAGGTTTCTAATATATATATATATAGAATAGATATATCCAAACTGAGCATACATTAGATTCGGGGAAAAGCATTAATAGTGATTTATTCAGGCATGAGCTGACGAATGTTGCGTTTTCCAACGGCCCTCTTCTTCTCGATACATCTCCACAACACACACAACAGTCAAACTAAGGACCAGGCTAAAGAACCCACTCCCCAAATGCGATCCCAATAATGGCCAAAGTCAACGGCGGCAAAGGGTACCTATATAGATGATCGTTATTCCCATTATAGGACGTCTCGCGCCAAATTCCCAAGGCCGCCGGAATCAGCCCGGAGAGGTAGTTGTCGGAGACGTCAAAAACAGAGAGGTGAACAAGGAGACCCAGTTGCTGAGGGATTTGGCCTGCAAGCAAATTGTTGCGGAGATCGATGACAATGAAGTCGGCGCAGAAGGCGAGTTACTGTTTGGCAGCGTAATTAATGAATGTTAAGCTAATCCATCAATGAATGGTTTAAAAATGATTATTTAACAAATATCCATATTATATATCTATATCGGCTACTTTCAAAAATATTACAAATCAAATAATACGTAGCGTGTAGGGGTGAATCATACTTGCAACTAGCTTCCAATGTAATGTTTAAATAGAGAGGGCACTCATGTGAATCTGGATTTGACTTCCACTATGTTTTTTTGCATTTGCAACAAGTTGAGGTCTTGATAGTTGCCTTACAGTGTATTTAAAGGCTCAGGCATGCATGTGACAGACATCTTCGAGTAGGATTAATATAGTCCTAAGCAATGGTGTAATGTTACTATTAAGTTAAATATATTAGTATCAGATTTATTTAACTATACGTTGTATATTAGGATTCTGTGAAAATATCAAGTCAGAGTCATGTTAAATTAAAATGGGATTTTGTGAGCTATGCAGCACCAATTGCAGGAGTTTGTAATTGCATAAAAGTATACGTTGGACACATATCCTCTTCTATGCTTTGTTGTATACCAAGAATTGGTTTTTTGAAAAAAATAAAATAGAACAAACAAAACATTTATTCATGAATTTTGTACTTGTCCACTAGTTTTAACCATAATTCTTATATATCTTTCACATCCACTTTAATTAATTTAATCTTTGATATGCAGATAATTAATGGTGAAATCATACTATTGTAAAATCTTGGTTGGATTGAAGTTTTCGTCCATCTTAAGATCTATGTTTATGGATTGTCAGCTCTGTCAATATATATCAAATTACTTATTACTTAAATTGCAGACTTGGACGTCTTTGATTCAGAAAATATATTTCTTTTCACAACTTGTGTCAAAAAGGAACATTTGCTGACATATATATATATATATAGGTATATGCATGCTACAATGCAAATGGCACACTACTGTTCATCTTACAAGTATATGCTCCATTACTCTAAAGATAGATTAATGATTTCTCAGTATGACTCAGAATATCTTCTCGCCATATTGGAGGGACACAAACTGATATAAAATGATCAAGATATATATATAGTTTGGACATGTATAAAGACTATCAGTGCAGAAGTGACATGGTTCACATTGAGGGTAATGTAAATCAAAGGAAGACCAAAATTAACATGAGAGAGCTATTGAATATATTTTAATTAAAAGTAGTTTGACATAGGTTATGACTTGAATAAGGTAATAAGATTCTTGTAAGCTCGTTTATTTTGTTGAGTTAATTTTATTTTTATTTTTTTGAAAGTTAAAAATATCAGAAAAATTTGTTGAGTTATTTCTTGACATATGTTGCGTTTCTGGTCCAATTTGTACATTCATCTGAATATATTAACGGATGGTACTCCATTATGTCTTTGTACACTAACAATTTTTCTGCTGAGTTCTATATAATTCGATCGGAATTATCTGAGAGGGAATTAATGTAAAAGAAAGTTTTCTCGTCTAACACAATTATGTGCTCTCCGTTTCTTCTTCTGGAAAGTTAGGTTACGAAGTTGAAATGAGGTCCATGCTATCAGATAAATCTGCAGATTCTTTTGAGTGCATTGTATATAAGTTTCATTATCAAAGAACTTGTATAACATTTCTTCTAGGAGTTAATGAGTACAATAATAGGACTATAACAAGTCTAATTCTTAATAGACTATAATATATTTACAATTATGATTAATAATCATTGTAATTAATAATTTTAATTTTAATTGCATATGGGATAACAAATGTCCGTCGAAGAGTTACCAAACGGTTTGGAATCTTGGAAAAGGAATTTGATTGTTCTTTGGGTATCTTTCCAGTTTGTGAAATTACCTAGGCGACAAAGAAAATGGCCTAGAAGGGGGTGAATAGGAAAAAAAAATTATGTGAAAAACTTTGAAAAACGCTCCAAGTAAAAATCACGGATACGCTCGGGTATCGATACACTATGAATTAAGAAGTACACAAACTCTATAAAGTTTTAGACTTACACATCATTCCTGATCTGTCTTTCTTCACTCGACGTCTGACAGTCTTGAATCACTCATGCTCCATAAAGCTTTCGCTCCGTTCCGTAATCTGAAAGCTCCGTTTCTCAACATATCAAATAACCACGAAGCCTCCTGCTTTGATCTCCTCAATCAAACGGCTACATTTCTCAATGGATCGATGCAACCACATTGCAATTGGTGGTATGATAATTTTTTAGCAACAAGTCATCAAGTTTTGCATAAAGATCTTCGGTGTAGAAGCACTGTAAGAACATTTATTTATGTAATGACATTATTCTGATCAAAAATCATGTTGAGAGTTTTATGTTATAGATTGGGTTGTTAAGTGTTAAATGTGTGTTCAAAGTGGTGAAGATATAAATGATATTCAGTAGAACAATGGCTGGAAACGACAGTGCAAAGAAGTAAAGATTTCAAAGAAAGTTGTATGTTGTTTCAACGAGTACTCGGAAAATTGTGAACTTTCGTACAGTTTGCGCAAAAGTGGTAAATTATTCCAGAGAGTTTTGCGAACTCGCGCACACTTTCGCACGGTTGGGTGTTCACCGAATAATCAGTAGAACAGCCACCGAGTACTCAGTAAGTGGGTCTGCAGAATTATTTTTGGGAAGGTTTATTTGAATATATAATTGATTCTTAACCACTTTGGGACGCGATTTGAAGATATTATCAGTATATTGGACTATCATTGACATATTTATTTATATTTGGAATATTAAAATGGTGGAAATACGAATCCTGATTGGAGAATAATTCTTACCATTAATTGAAGATTTTTCTCTATATATATGAGTTAAACCAAAGAGAAGGGGATGGTTTTTAGGAGAGATCTCTGAAATTATTCTATAGTTCATATATTTCTACAGAGATATATATAGAGAGAAAATTATTAAGTGATTATATATTTTCTACTTCTCTCTTGGTTTGGGGTTTTCTAATTGTGCTTTTACACCAAAGATCGTTATGCCCAATTTGATGATCTAGTTGCTGAAAAATCATCACACCACCTTGATCGAAGCAGAAGGTTTCGTGGTTCTTTGATCCATTGAGAAACGTAGCTGTTAGAGTACGGAGATCGAAGCGAGATCTTCGTGGAGTGTGAGTGATTCAAGACTGTTTGATGTCGAGTGGAGAAAGGCAGATTAGAGTGATTTGTATATCTAAAACTTCATAGAGTCTTGTACTTCTTGATTCACAGTGCATCGATACCCGAGCGTATCTGTGGTTTTTTACTTGGAGTCTTTCCAAGGTTTTTTCACGTAAAAATATTGGTGTCGTCTTTGATTTATTTTCTACACTTATATTTATTATTGCGTTGTTTATATTGTGATCGAATTGAATTAAAATTGACTTTTCCGCAATTAAAATTTTAATTTGTCAATTAATTCATAAAAATCATGTTCACCCCCCCCCCCCCCCCCCCCCCTCTAAGCTTAGTTCACCATCTTCTAGGTAATTTCAATTGGTATCAGAGCAAGGTTTTCCCAGATTTAGGTTAACGACCTAGGGTTAGATTTTGAACTTAGACGATAGATTTACCTCGTGAAGGAGGGTCCGTATCTAGGTCCCCTTTGTTTGATGGCTCTAATTATACGTATTGGAAAGCTAGGATGAAAACATTCTTGAAATCTCTTGACAAGAGAGCATGACTTGCTATAGAAATAGGGTATTCACCTCCCACTGTGATAGATGCGACAACTAATAAATCTAAATTAAAACCGGCTAATGAGTGGACTTCTGCTAAAACAAATAGTTCTAATTGGAACTCTAAAGCCTTGAATGCTTTATACAATGTTGTTACCTCGAGTGAGTTTAAAAGAATTGCCACGTGTAAGAATGCAAAAGAAGCTTGGGATATTCTCCAAGTAACTCATGAAGGGACTTCAAAAGTTAAAGAGTTTAAACTTCAAATGTTAAATTCTAAATTTGAACAGCTTAAAATGGAAGATGATGAAATTCTTGCTGACTTCGAGGATAGACTAATCAACATAGTAACGAGTTGTCATAATCTAAGAGAGCCCATTCTTGAAACTACTATAGTGAAAAAGATTCTTAGGTCTCTCCCTGAACGTTTTCAATCTAAGGTTACTATTATCTCGGAAGTTATGAGTCTTAAAGAAATTAAATTTGAAGAATTGGCTGGAAACCTAAAATCTTATGAGATGGAGATGTTTAAAAATCCCCCTAAGAAGTCTAGTAATGTAAAAGAGAAAAGCATAGCTTTTAAAACAACTAAGGAGAATCCTATTGAGTCTGATGAGGAAGGTGATAGTGTTTCAAGATAGTTTGACATGATTATGAAAAAGTTTTATAAGTTTTTAAAATCTTCTTGTTGTCAAGAAATGATTAAAGGACAAAAGATTGGAGATAAATCATATGATTATAAAAAAAAAATAAAGTCCAAAATAAGAATGACAAGTTTGACCCTAAGAAGAAAAAGCCTAAATGTTTTGAGTCTCAAGGTTTTGGTCACATAGCTACGGAGTGCGCTAATAAGTTAAAAAGGACGAAAGGTCTAGCTGTTACATGGGATGATAGATCAGATGATGATATATCTAATGATTCTGCTGAGTCTGATTTGGATGATAGGTATAATTATTTGATTGTACTTGCAGCGCAAAGTAAGGAGTTTGAAGAAGTTGCTACAATCTGAGGATGAAGGTTTAGAGAGTAATGAAGGCTTTGAAGAATGTAGATGATCTAAATAAGGAATTAGACACTCTAAGATATGATATGATTGAAAAATCTACGAGAGTTGAAGTCTTGGAAAAGGAATTGAAAGATGCTAACTCAACTATTTATAAATGGTCAAGTGGAACCCTTAAGCTTAATCATATGTTGAGTGTAGGTAAATTTGTGGGAAACGCTAAAGGATTGGGATTTGTAGGAACAACGAATAATTTAAATATCATTCCCAAAAGTACTTTTGTCAGAGCTTCTCTAGTAGCATCTAGTTCTTCTCAAGGTAATTCTAATATAAGAAATAATACACATGTTAAGAAGAATTCTAATGTCCAATCTTATGTTAGAAAACCGGTTAGGAGTAAACATCCATTTACCTGTAAATATCATAAAAAAATTGATAATAGTTTTCAAAGGTTTATTCCTATATGTCATCATTGTGGTGTGAAAGGTCATATTCGACCCATGTGCTTCAAATTAAGAGGAAGAAATTTGAATTCAAGAACAAATCAAAGAACTCAAAGAAGACCCAATATTGAAGATCAAATTAGGGTTTTGGGTGAAAAGGTAAATAATTTATCTAATTTGACAAGTAAAATGCCAAAAATTAGACAAGCATGGGTTAAGAAAGGTGAGCTACATTGTTTTACTGCCAATACTGTCATTACATCACGTGACTCTAGTTCATGGTGTTTTGATAGTGGATGTTCTAGGCACATGACTGAAAATATGTCATTGTTTGGTTATTTCAAGAGTAGTAATGTTGGAATTGCTACTTTTGGTAATGGGAAAAAGTCTAAAGTTTTAGGAAATGACACCATTGTTATTTCTGGTCTACCTAGATTAGAAGATGTTTATTATGTTAAGGGTCTAAAGGCTAATTTGCTTAGCATTAGCCAAATACGCAATAATAACCATAATGTCAATTTCACTTCCGATAAATGTTCTATTATTGATTCTTTTGGAAATTGTGTTATGGAAGGTGTACGTACATCTGATAATCATTATTGCATTTTCCCTAAACTTTATTCTTAGAAAGATCTAGAGTTTATATCCACATATTCTCAATTGACGGACATTTCTACAAAATTATTAGATTTTCAAAAACATGTGAGTGCTAGGAAATCTAGTGGTATGTTCTCATTAGATTAGATGTCTTCATATGTATCATTCTAGGAATATCTCGCATTATTCTTTATCCTAGAATTGATACATTATCATGCATTTGTTTTATTTATGCATTTTTTATTTTGTTGTTTATCATTATGCATGCATCATATTTTGCTACTATTAGGATTATTCATGCATGCATACATTATGACAAAAATCATAAAAATTATAAAATAAAATAAAAATTGTTAGCATGTTGAGCTTGGCTAAGAGTACAAATGGTTATCCTATTTCACTATATTCTCATATTTACTTTTCTTATTATACGTATGGGAATTGGAGTTGTTAGTCTGACCTGATGATATGAGTTATTCACTTGATATGTTTAAGTATTATTTTTAGAACTCATTAACTTTGGGTGTTTGTTTCACTTCGGAGATGACTATAATGCTTGCTGAAATTTTTAGTCTTTTTCATCTAACCTGAAGTGATATGTAGGTTCATGAGATATGCTAGATTGATCAATGTTTTTGAATACCTTTTACAAGTTCATGAATGTTGGGGTGATGTTAAAAGAGGAAAGAATGAGATGTTTAAAATATAGAAATGCAAAAAGTAGTTATTCGATCTGAGTAATCAGGCATCTTGCCTCAGTAAGCATTGAGTGTTCGCGTAAAAAGGAGAAAAGACTAATGAGCATAAATCTCAAGGAAGAAGCTCAGGCCCAGTTGGTCGAGACTAAAAATTCTCGTTGGAAAATATGGAGCTTAGAAAGACAAAAAGGGATAAAGTGAAAAAGGTGCAAAAGATTATATTGTGAGACATTTAAATGCAATAAGGTCCGACTTAAAGATTTGACTTCTAGTTTAGGTTTTGGACCGAAATATCATCACAGTTAGTGAGGAGATTACTAGAATTAGTACGTATTGCTTTCATCTTAGTTGTTTGTTTGCACCTGAATATTTTTTATATATGCAAAAACTATGTAAAACTTGTATTGTGACTGCTTATTACTGCAAGGTATGTGTGCTGACTTTCTTCACTACTATGTATATAATAGCTAAGTCAAATATGTGAATATGATGTGTTAAAGATTAGTTTATTGTCTCTAAATGTCCTGCTCACATGTTTCTAATAACAAAAATATTTTTCTTAGTTTGAGCATATTGCATTCATACATTAGATTTAAGTTCATGCATTGTAGAGATTTTTGTTACTCGAGAATCTGGATATATTCTTTAGAGCTCTATGACTTAATATAAGTTTTGATTCGATTCTCTAGTTCTCTTGAATATTTTCCCAATATTTACCACTTGTGTATTCTTTTTTGTCTCTCTTGATTATTTTTATTGTTATTTCATTCCTTGTCATTTCAGTGACAAAAAGGGGAAGAAGTTTAGAAAGGGGGAGAAGTATTTAGTAAGGGGGAGAGATATACAATTAAGGGGGAGAATTAATTGTTATTGATTCATGATCATTATGCTTCATGATGATATTATTTATTTTGTTTATGATCATTTAATATTGATTATTCCTGCTATTTGTTTTTCACACTTGTTTTTCACATCTATGTTTTGTTTAAGTGTTGTGATTGCAGGATTCGTAGATCATCATGAGATCAAAAGAAAAGTCTATGTTTATGTTTGTCGGTGTGTTCATAGGTATAGATTTTATTTTATCGTGAGGATATATTTGTAAAACATTATTTTGTCTCAGAAATACCAAGGGGAAGATTGTAAGAACATTTATTTATGTAATGACATTATTCTTATCAAAAACCATGTTGAGAGTTTTGTGTTTTAGATTAGTTTGTTAAGTGTTAAATGTGTGTACAAAGTGGTAAAGATACAAATGATATTTAGCAGAACAATGGCTGGAAATGACGGTGCAAAGAAGTAAAGATTTCAGAGAAAGTTGTATGCTGTTCCACCAAGTACTCGAAAAGTTGCGAACTTTTACACGGTTTGCGCAAAAGTGATAAATTATTCCAAAGAGTTTTGCGAACTTGCGCACTCTTTCGCACAGTTGGATGTTCACCGTGTACTCAGTAGAACAACCACCAAGTACTCGGTAAATGAGTACGCATAATTATTTTTGGGAAGGTTTATTTTGATATGTAATTGATTCCTAACCACTTTGGGATGCGAGTTGAAGATATTATCAGTATATTAGACTATCATTGACATATTTATTTATATTTGGAAAATTTAAATGGTGGAAATACGAATCCTGATTGGAGAATAATTCTTACCATTAATTGAAGACTCTTCTCTTTATATATGAGTTAAACCTAAGAGAAGGGGGTGGTTTTTGGGAGAGATCTTTGAAATTATTCTACAGTTCATATATTTCTACATAGATATATATAGAGAGAAAACTATTAAGTGATTATATATTTTATACTTCTCTCTTGGTTTAGGGTTTTCCAATTGTGCTTCTACACCAAAGATAGTTATGCACAATTGGATGATCTAGTTGCTAAAAAATCATCACACCACATTGATTCAAGCAAGAGGCTTCGTGATTCTTTGATCCGTTGAGAAGCGGAGCCGTTAGAGTACGGAGATCGGAGCGAGAGCTTCGTGGAGCACGAGTGATTCAAGACTGTCAGATATCAAGTTGAGAAAGGCAGATCAGAGTGATTTGTAAGTCTAAAACTTCATAGAGTCTTGTACTTCTTGATTCATAGTGCATCGATATCCGAGCGTATCCGTGGTTTTTTACTTGGAGTATTTCCAAGGTTTTTTCACGTAAAAATATTGGTGTTGTCTCTGATTTATTTTCTACACTTATATTTAATATTTCGTAGTTTATATTGTGATCGAATTGAATTAAAATTGACTTTTCCGGAATTAAATTTTTAATTTGTCAATTAATTCATAAAAAACCTATTCACCCCCCCCCCCCCCCCCCCCCCTCCCCTAGGCTTAGTTCACCATCTTCTAGGTAATTTCAAGCACAATTAAATAATTACCAAAAACTAGAGAAACCCTTGATATAGAATAACCAATCGATCTTTTTTTTTCTCTCTCTGCAAACGAATCTGATTTATAAAAGTATTGCAGAGATCTCACAAAAGTTACTCCTTTCTCTTTGGTTTAACTCATATAAATAAAGAAGGGTCTTCAATTAATGATAAGAATCATTTTCCTTTCAGGATTCGTATTCCCACAACTAAGTCTTCCAAATATAGACTAATATACCAATATAGTCCAATCTATCAATAATAGCTTTTAATCACTTCCCAAAGTGATTAGGAGTCTATTACATATTAGTACAAACCTTTTTGGACTAGGATTCCTCCCTTATTTAATTCTCTTATAATTGGGAGTGAATCTAACCAACTTTAGTGTAAATATCCTTTATACCTAGGATATGTTGGAGTGTAACCCAAGTTGATAAAATTTGAAACCGATCAGGACTTGAATTTGCAACAAACCACTTAATCAATTTACGCATAAGCATAGGGTTTGCTTAGTTGAGCTACACTTAAGCGTAGTTCCAAGTGTAGGGTTATTTCCATAAGGGTAGCTCAATCGTAGTTTTTTATGTTTCTAGCCACTTTTAGCTACAGTAAGCGTAGTTTAAGCGTAACAAAATTCATGGAAATCACTTTTTCTGATTATTGCTCCGTTAGAACCCCCTTGACTCCATTGGAATGTTTTTTGAAGTTTCGGCTCCGAAAATTGTCATTTATGCCCTCCGGAATGCATTTTTGCTCAAACTTGCTTCCTCTTCACTATTTTAAGCTTGATTTGAATTTGACGAAGCTTGTTGACGTCTTTGCTTGACCACTTCAATTTTCCTAAACCTACCCGACTTCATAATTCACTCAATATGGTTATTGTCGAGAATATGCCAATAATGAACAATCTAACAAGTGTTCTTACAGTTTGTCTTAGGAACACTCCCTAGGTGCCCTAAGGACCCTTTGAAGATTTATTTGAGGTTGTGTTATATTATTGGAGGTTTAAAGGAGCCTTGGAATTATTGTATGATTCATTAGTGTGCACCCATAGTGATTATCTTTCTCTCTTCTTCCGAATTTTAGTACTACTTCCATGACACAACATTGATGTTGGCGTGGTGAGGTATGGGATCATGTCCCATAGTCAAGGGTTGTCTTTTCCTAACTTATTGGTTGTGATGGTTGTGGAATGCGCTGTTGAGTTAGGGATCTCGGGTTAGAATATGGTAAGGCCTAGCGAGTGTTGAGTGTTTAGGATATGGTGAGCCTTTATCTATGTGATTCTAGGTCCTAGAATATGTTCGGAAATATTAAAGCAAAAAAAATGGTGTTGGTCGAGTTTTAAAAACATTTTTCTTGAAATTTTTTGAATCTTTTGGGATTCATTTTCTTTAACTTTTGATCTCGACCTGTGTCTTTGGTATTGTTGGTTCAGTATCTTCCTTATGCACCCATTGGTGGCGTTAACTTAGAAATTAGCTTTCGGTAGTTGATTTGGATTGGTGTTAGAATCCTCCATCTTATGTCCTCTTGATCGTAGGATAGTTGTGGAAGGACTAGTGTGGCGAGTATATGTGGTCTCTTCCTCTCGACATTAGAAGTGGTTTTGGGTCTCTTTTGGGTTTCTTGGTTGCGTGTTGTGAGTACTTGATGGTTAGTTTAGAGGACTTGAGTGTTACGTGCTTGGTGCATGGTTGTGGCTGTAGCTTTGACTCCCGGAGTTGGAGCGTAATATGAGTGTCATAGGTGTACCTTGGGGTGTTATGAGACCAGAATATTCGATATTCTGGGCGTTAATTAACCCTTTGTTAGTCTTTTTATTTTATCAATAAGGTATTTTTATCTAAGTTGCGTGTTTAAGCCTGTTTTAGGGGCCTCAATGCGAATTTGAGTTAATTCCGGATTTTTAGCAAATATTTCTGATCAGGAATGACACTTAGAAGATAAATGTACTCATTCAGACCAATGTACAAGTCAGAGAACCAGAGTACAAGTGGCTAAAGCAGAAAATTACAGAATAAATAAATATTCAAATTCAGGGACCATTGATCGATCGATCGTGCCGACATTGGGATTCGTGCAAAACTTATTGGCGAAATTCAGACTCCTTGAGCAAGTATATTGAAGGACAAATTGGTCCATTCACAGCTTTTATTTGGTCCTCACACCAAGTCTTCTTGGAGTGCAAGCAAAGACATTACATACTTACACCAACTTTTGTCTATAAATATATGAATCCTACATGAAGAAATGATATCTTGATTGTCACACCCCGCCATCCGTTAACCCACACGAGGTCTCCGAATAGCAACATGCGACGCTAAACCAAATAATTAAAGTGCATAATAAATTGTCTTTTAGCCTACTGGTTATGTAAAACATATTTCTAACCCCATGTTAGGAGTAAAATAGTCATTTTATATTTAATAAATATCATCAAAGTTGCCCACGACTCGACAACAATTTAAAAAGAACGAAATGGTACTTTAAACGGACCATTCTGACACCCCATGTTTGCCTAGGGGTAAAACAGTCATTTTAGGGGCAAACGGTTCATTTACAGTTTTCCTATCTAAACCCGACATAGGAGAGGTAATAGGATCAAACAGAACGTAATTTGAGTCAACGAGGTGGGAGATATGAATTTTCAAAGTAGAGAAGAAAATCTGGAAAAAAAAACTGCAGGAAGTGAACAGTAGCCGAATGCTACTGGTCTGCAGTATAGAAATGTAAGGTTTTGAGGCCAAAATGTGATTTTTCGCATACGGCCTTTGTTTTCAACGCCACCGGTCCCTAAATTTCATAAATAATGTAAAAGTGAGTTTTTAGTTTTCAAAAATCGAAAATAGCTGTCGGGGCCCGGTGAGGCGCGGAAAACGAGATTTTCCTTAAAACTTTTGCAATGAGGAGTTTGAAAAATGTACAAAAACTGGGTTTTTGAGTCAAGACTCACAAAATACACATATATTCATATCTCAATATCGTCATTCACTTGAAAATCCCCAAACGTAAGCTCGAAAACTCATAAAACACCAATATTCCCAAAATATACATTCTTAAGCAAAATAAACTTAAAGTGTTTCAAAGTCTCAAAATACACATACACAAACTTAAAGTACAAAAGATTTTGGGTAGAAAATACATTAAGCGCCCAAAATACACAAAAGAGGACTTAGTGCTTCAATCGCCAACCCGGACCTCCTAAAGTCCATCCTTTGCAATGTCATAACCTGAAAAATATTAAGTAATGGGTGAGCTTCAACTAGCTCAGTAGGAGAATCTTCACCACCTCGATCTCGACCGTCTGAGTGGTACAACCCAACACGTGTGCATGCTACTAAACCTAGGTCGGTCCAATCATTCCACATGGCACGTGTGCCAATCCAGGACCCCGTCGTGCCCACAAACAAGCCCACATACTCAACAAATAATTTACACAAGATATCCAGAAATAAACAACAATAAATATCAATGCAAGTGATAGGATGAAATGTGTCACTAATGCACAACCTTATCACTAGGGAAACGTGGATATCAAATGTCGTCATTCTTAAAGAACTCGGGGACCACAAGCCCGACCGAAACAACCATGGGTTTAGACATAGTCCTCCCCCACCTCTCGTTTTCGGGAGATACTAGTTCCACCGGTCATGAGAACCCGACTGGCCAGTTGTTGCGACTATCCAAACGGTCTCAAAACCACAAGGTCCATGAATGCAACATGAAAATGATACCAACATTCAAATATGCATCACGTAGATCATTTCTCAACAGTTTCATCATGCTTCCATATTCATAAGTATAAATCTAATTTTTTAAATTTAAGGTCACTAATCATTCCCACAAATACATATCAAGCAATGTGTCATAAATCAAACATTTAAAAGAAAAAAGGGGCTTAGAGCATGTTTCTAGATTATGACTCAACTAGTATGTATAAATATACATACAAAGACACACACACCCACGTAATCGGGAAAGAAAGTGGAGCGTCAACCCCTACCTCAAGTCCAAGCCAAAATGTAGCCAATAAGCGAGGGCAAGCGACGGAATTCCAAAAGCTTTTTCCAAAAAGTTTCCAAAAGGTGCACCAAGTCTCTATGATTTTTCCAAAGCTAGGAAAATACCAATAATTGAAAGAAATGAGCTTATTAATATGGTTTGTCAAGAATTTACCAACAACAAGAAGCAAAACTACAATAAACCTTCTTTAACAAGAATTTTCAAGAAAAGTGTGAAGCTACCAATATGACCAAAAGAAAAGATAAAATTGTGATCAATAATGAGGTCTTTGTCAAGAACTATAACAATAAAGCCAAAATAATTTTCAAGGGCTTATAAATAAGTTTTCAATGAATTTGGAATTTATGATTTATAATGAGGGAAAATCTCAAAATGGCACACAAACTTCCCCAAGCTACCAAATATCAACAAGGAGAATAAATAAGCTTGAGAATAAGAATTTTGTCAAGAACTATCAAAGTAAGAATCCAAGGTCATTCATAAGAATTTATAAGCTCAAGATTGAGGTTTGAAATGAATTTAGCTCAAAATGGCACAAAGGCTTTCAAGAAATTGCCATCAATTTCCTTAGTGAATAATAGAGTCAAAAGAGTTGTTTTTAGCAAGTATTGACGACGACAATATAATCAAGTCTACAAAGGAGTGTAAAGATTTCCATAACCCACAAGTTAGGATTTCAACTTGAATTTAAGATCAAGATAGTACGAAGTTGGAGAGAAAGAGTTCAATTGAGCTTCAATAATGAGAAAATATTATAAACAAAGCATGTTTCTAAAGATTATACAAGACTTACAAGAATTCACAAGATAGGATTCATAAAGGGAGAAAAGCTCAAAATGAAATCAACTCACCAATTTAAGCTTCCAAATTCGAAATGGTGTAGGAGGAGTTCAACTAAGATCATTTGCCAAGATCTTTAAGAAAAGAAAACAAGATATCAATATCAATCACAAGATTTACCCAAAATAAAATAAGTGGGGATTCAAGAAGAAAATATCACAATAGTGGGGTTTCACTTACCACTTTTGGTATTAATGGAATCATAAAGATATGAGGAACAAATTGTTAGTTGGAGGTTTCACCAAATTATCAAGCAAAGGAGATGAAAAATCAGATTTTGAAGTGGAGTAGAGAGTGAGCAGGGACTGCCGAATTTGGGGCTTGTAGAGAGGAGAATTAGGTCTTGTTTGGTGTCTCTAAAAATGATCGGTTGTTATACTCATATATATGTATATGAAACTTTCCACCCCATACCCTTCTAATCCAAGGGCTCACAAGAAACATGGAGAAAATGAGATGGAGAGATGCAACATGAGCTTGACACCTAAGCAATTTCTAGATGAGTCTACCAATGTCTTTGCAAAATGACTAAAATTACCCTTTGACTAAAATGGGTAAAGAAGGGAAGAGAGGGTATGATTGACATTCCCCAATTTCACATTCTCAAATATACTCAACCAACTTAAGAGAATTTACCACAATGACATGCTCTTATAGAGTAAGGTTAGTAGGAGCAACACTTATAAAATTTTCTAGGAAAATTCACTAACACAACTTTACATGAAATCTCAAAAATATCCCTATGTGTAAAAATTCCGAAATCAATTTCTAAATTTCTTATTTAGAGTAACGAAACAAATGCAACTTTCGGATTCGAAATAGGACACTCTGGGAACCTACTTCCACCATACACTTTTCTTGGGTTCCCCGGGTTGTCAGATAACAGAAACGCTAAAATAAAATAACATCCGAATTCAGAAAAACCCCAAACTTTAAATCTCATACTTATAACATATATGAAATCATTTAATATTATTTTGGAAATTAAATAAAATAATTAAAATAATTGCAAAAAATGTACTCATAATTTTGGAAAATAACGAGACGTTACATTGATCTTTATCTTTAATCATTCTAATCATTCAGACATTGAAGTCATATCCAAAGTCTCTCTCTAGAGAGACTATTCTCCTTAAGAACCAACCAACCAATCATGAAGATGATTGTTACATCAATGATGCAGTCTTCTCCCTCTATGAGCGGCTAGTCGGTATCTCGAGTTTCCAACAAAACCCTAGTTGAGTAATGTAAAACTTTTAATTAATTTTGTTGCAAAGAGGGAAAACTAAATAGCACTTATATAATGATTATGTAGTGAGAGACCGAACATATAACATAAATAAGATTATTTGTTAATTCTCCTCTTGTCTTAGATTGAATTGATAATTAATCTTGAACAACTTTGTTTTATTGCTAGGGGCTGGAACCCCAAAGATTTAACAATGGTTTTTTACATAATGGTTCTTAATTGACATGATAAAGTCTTAGGTTTTCACAATCCATACTAAGAGAAGATGATATAGGCATGCTTTTAATTTCACGTTTTAGGAGTAGTTGTAATATAGATGCATGCACTAGTCATACTTTAATCAAAGATAGAATGTCGCGAATTGGACCAATTGCATATCTTTGGGGATTAGGCAAATGCTTGTAGTGTTACTAATCTGATTCATATAAGTTGTATCTCCCTCTTGCAATAATAAGATTAAAGGACTATATTACAAGACTAGTGGTGGAGTTGGAACAAAACCCTAGACTTGTTTATCTTGATTTAAACTAAAACAACTATCTTTTTATTTATTTCATGTTTAGTAGTTTATAAAACAAACCAATCAAACAACGTTTATAACATAATTCAATTTGCTACTTTATAATTATTTGAAATACAACTTTGATCTATGTGGTTCGATAACACTCTCTACCCAACTATACTATATATTACCCATGTACTTGGGACTGAGAGGTAAAGCTAGATCGTGTTAATTCTTCATTTTAAATATTTTTATTTTCACACGACATGAACCGATCAGGATGACTGTGTGTTGAGTACTTATATATATATGTGTGTGTGTGCCATGTAATTTGTGGTTGAGACTTGTTACGTGTTATATGCCTTGTCTACTTATGCATGGTAGGGGATTTGAGGGTTTTATTCAGGGATCTCGGATTGACATGAGGGTCATGTGAGAAAACGAACCCACCTAGGATATATGCATGCACACGGGTTAGTTAGCAGTAATTGGACAATCGGAGGATGTTGCAGTTAGGGTTTTTCCTACTAGGCACTCGTGTTCACCCCCCACCATCAGTTATAGGTTCCAGGCGGATGCAAGATGGCGTGCAGAGCGATGACAACTTAGGTGATTTAGGGACGTTTATAGAGTTGTGTCTTTCTATTTCCTTTTATTTACCACTTTGCATCTAGGGATTCTCATTGTACTTCTAGGGAGCCAGCATATTGGCACCTCCCTTTTATGTATCTCAGGACATATGTAGTATTGATATCGATGTACCTTGTTGGCACCTCCTTGTACCTTGAGTATTATATTGTATTCACTATCATTCGGTATGTATAGAATAAATCACTTTTATTATTATTCCATGTGTTTATTGCTATTGTTGATTTTAGTGGTCGCTCGCATTGACATCGCACATTGGGAATCGTTGATTCTCCGGGTTGGGGTCTTAGGAATTTTGGGGCATGACAAATCACCCATTGGCGCCACAAGTTTCAAAATACAACAAGATATACATATAAGGTAGTCCGACGCCGAAGTGCTCCCAAAAAATAATACAACACCATGAGTCAGCTAACATACTAGCCTCTCAAAAAGAATATGCATATACCATGTTAAGAGTACATATAGTCCCATAAGAGTCACCAAAAATACAAAAGTGATGGTTATATCTTCAAAATGATCACCGTTAAACTAAGGTCCAACCTTAGTGGGTTCGTCACATGAAAATGTTTAAAAATAAGAGGTGAGCTACACTAGCTTTATAGAGGAAGCTTCACCGCTTCTATCTCAGCCTTCCGAGTGGTACAACCCCAATCCCGTGGTGCATGCTTTTAACCTTAGGTCAGTCCATTGTCCTACATGGCACTCACGCCAATCCGAAACCCCAACGTACCCACAACCAAGTCCCCAACATTCTCAACATATATATATATATAGGCATAATAAATCTCAAGTATAGATAGAAATGAAAATCAATCAAGTAATCAAATGCAATATGAGACCAATGCAAACCTTATACACTAAGGGTAACGGATATTAAGTGTCGCCAATAATATCAAATTCGGGTGCCACAAGTCGTACAAAAACTTTGAGTTTGGACCAAGTCCTCCCCCGCCATCTCTAATTATGGAGTTTCTAGCTTCGTGGGTCGCGAGAACACCCACTGGCCAGTTATTGCGATGATCTGAACGGTTCACTCACATTGGGTTCATGAATGAGGCATAAAACAATTCCATTCATGAATGAAGCGTAAATCATTTTAATATATATATATATATATATTAATGACAAAAAATTTCAAAATGAAAAATAATTACATTCGGGCCTACCGTGGATGTCCCGGGTCTCTTAACGCTCTAACACAGTTTATCATGTTATTTTTTCTGAAAAAATATTCAAGTAGCGAAATTAAGCACATAAAAACACGTAGATGCACACAAAACATTTAATTCACATTAAAAATTTTAAATAATATGTCAAAAAATATTGGACGTTACATTTTCTTTTCTTAATCACCAAATATAAATGCCAATGACTTTGAGGGGTAAAACTGTAACACCCCATATTATTTTCCCTATTTTCTGGAATTATTTCCGATTTAATTTCGATTGTGACGTCACTTGTTCATGACGTCATGGTTATTCTTGGTATCTCACGTGTAAATTTTTCGCGTTTATGTCTTGATACGACAGGATGACGCGACCATTGACTTGTTGATTACTTCGTGGATTGTCGTTGGCGATTACAAGAATTGACGGTGAGTTTAATGTTTCTAACTGGTGAAATGTTGACGTGAGTTCTGGATTCGACAACACGACTTTGCGATTTCTCTTCATTGACTTCGTGGACTTCTGTGGCTATTACGTGACGGCAGTATTTCGAACTTAGTGAAACGTTAAGTCGGCTCTTATTATTGACTCAGTGGATTTGTTTTAACGTTTGACGTTTAGTGCTGTGACTGGTTGACGATACGATTTGTATATCCGACGTTAAATATTTTGACTCAGTTGTTCGAGTCCGATAGTTAGTGTTTCGAGCTTGATGAAACATTGACGTGATTTCGTTATGACAATTCGTGGCTAGTGCTCTGACTAGGTGGCAACACGCTTAGTATGTCCGACATCCGAGGCTTTGACTCAGTCTTTCGAGTTAGGTATTTAGTGTTGTAAGGGTCCGACGTTCTTGTTTTCCTTTGTAATGGGATTAGTACCTGCTTTGTTTCTCGTGTTTCTACGTGCCCTATGTGTTGATGTGAATTTATGTGCTTTAGTTGTTTGACTTACGTGCTTATGTGTATTTGTATTATCTTGTTTGTTCTTCATGTTTATACGTACGTGATAAGTGTAATGCGATTTTGTTTAAACCTGTAGCGTTTAGTACTTCGACTTGACGACACGTTTGGTTTGTTCGACATTTATGGTTTTGATTCGATTGGGTTAGTAATGACTTCGGTGATCGGGTAGTTGAGTCTCATACCCGGAGTGTTTATTTTGACTTGTATTATTTCTTGACTATCTGTAGAGTTTACGGGGGGCGCAAGATATACATTGCGAGTCGATTCGTGATTTATTTTAGTTTATATCCGACAATATAGCCGAATTATTTATTCCAGACTTTATTAGTTATTCGGAGTACCGTGGGATTTTCGGTGATTTAATTGGTTGATAAATTTTGTGCCCCAGAGTTTTATTTGGGCCTATATTATTTATTTGGAGTCCGGTGAATTTTATGGGCTCACGTGGAATTATTTGAATGTCCCCGGTATTTTTTACGGGACTTATTTTATTTATGCGAAATTTAATTATGATTATATATATATGGATTTCATACCCCAGATTATTTATTTCAGTTATATTATTTATTGGACGACCCGTTTATATTTACGGGCTCGTGTGATTTTATTTAGAGGTTCCTGGTACATTTTCGGGATTTATTACACATATATTATTAATTGGGAGAATATAAATATATATGTAGGTATTTATATGTATATATAAATAAATGGAAAAAATATATATAAATAGATATATATGATATATGCATATATACGAATATGGAACTCATATCTCTCTCACGCTCGTTTCTATTTTGGTTTGTATCCTCATCTTCTCCTTCCCCGATCCACTCACTTGCGACCTTCTTCTCCATCTCCCCTTCACCACTGATCTATTAGAGAGAGAAAGGAGGAAAGGGGCCGAATGGGTGTGTTTCAGACTCAATCTAATAGAGGCTTTGAGGTCGCTGGACAAGGAGACCGTGGTGGTTCAAGGCTAACGGCGAGGCTGGAGCATCGACGGGGTCAAGAGCTCGTGGCGGCGCCGGACTGGAGAGGTGGTCGCAGGCGGCGCAAGGAGGCTGAGCACAGTTCTCGCAAACAGGGGCGTTTCTGGCCAATTTCGGCCAGAAACTTCGACCATTTTTTCGGTCAACTTTCCGACCTCGGTTTGGGATGAAATTTGGAGGGTAGCTTCGCCTAGATTTCAGGTACAATGTGTAAACATTTCGTAATTTTTCGTTGAGCGGTTTGTCAGGAAAATTCGATTTGAAGTTTCGAATTTTCGTTTGGGTTATATTAGATCTATTCAAAATTATTAACCAATTGCTAATGGGCTTCGTATATATCATATAGGTTGTCGAGACGGACGTTTTGATATATTCAAAATATTTTTTGGGCGACTTTGGTCGGCGGGCTCTATACTCGGGCGCCGACACTGTTCACTGTCGGATAAATCGGGAGTGTTTGTAAGCGAATAAATAGGTGGGAATTTTACATATATATATTTATATATATGCATATCTGACACTCACTAATAGTGCGTAAAAAACGTTAATTAATTCTCGTTGTATGTTTATGGGTAAATAAAAATATTTAATTAAATTCCTAGTGATATACGGGAATTTAGGAATTTTATAAAATTTATAAAATATCCATAAATATATTAAATGATGTTGGAGCTGGAAATTCCTTTGGAGAACTTTAAATAAATTAATTCCCTTGAGAACTTGAATAAATTAATTCTCGGAGAATTTAGAATAATTATAAACCTATTTAAATTATATTGATATAGGCGATTTAGTACCCCTTTCAGCTTGAAATAGGTTTATAGAAAGTGTAGTTAGACGTATATCCGGTTAATAAATTTTTCCCCTGTTATTTATATTTATTGAAATTAAAAATATGTTAGGGGATCCATGAGAATGCGTGACGTTAAAACTTAGACACGGTTTTAGTTTCCTCTTTAGTTTATTTTTCTTGTAAAATATAATGAAGTTATATTATGAATTAAATTGTCCCTGGGGTGGAATAGTTTGAAAACAATTACTGAAAATTAAATGAAGATCATGCGAGTTTATACGAATTTATTAATATCGGGAAATCGAGAACCAGGGTGACCATTGAGATAGATTGACGTGATTTACTGCTTTAACTAAATTATAAGGCATGCTCTTAAAAATGGAAATGATTGTATATCGTGGATTGATTGTATAAAAATGGATTATGGGACATATATTTGTCAATTGATAAATGTTATATTTCGATTATTGACTCACTATTGAGGCATGATGTACATATTTCATACACCATGAGCATTGATATTGCATTGGTTGTGGTTTCATGTCTCATTCACATACATATTGCATTCAGTCTTTCGGGTCATCGCAACAACTGGCCAGGCGGTGTATCGCTACCGGTGGACTAGTAATCCGGGAACAAGGAGGCGTGGGAGGATGTGATCCGAACATGGTGTGTTTTTCACGAGTTGATATGATCCTCGTGGTTGTATTACTTTGGCGACATTATACCCGATTGTCCCATGCTAGATAGGGTGTCGTTGGCATTGACATTGCATAATATTCACATTGAGCATTCGTTTATTTATATGATCATTTATGGATCTTTTATATTGTTGATATTTGTTGTTATTGAGCAGATGGTATTTGTAAATCCATTAAAAATGGTGGAAAATTAACTCAATATGAATGAAGGTTAAAGATTTTAAAAGTTTAAAAGAAAGAAAATGTAACAGTGTTAAAACTTGGATTAGTGGAGCCACGATTGGTATGTGTTCTAGGTGGTTACTTGAATATAAGTGGAAGTAGGCTTTGGGGAGAAATTGTTCCCTTTGAATTGGGCTCTAGTTGAGTTGACTAGTGATGTACTGAGACTTCATTGGGTTAAGTGTGGATAAATGAAAAGAGGTTTTGGTAATTAACTACCCCTCCCCCGAGTTAGGTGTCTAGTTGCGTTGATTAACGCTTTACAAGGACTTAGTTGAGTTTGTAATGTTCGGCCAGGTAGGCCCTTGAGCATTGGTCTGTGTATGAGGTTATGGAGTGGTCGGTATACTACTCTAGTTGATTTATATAAGAATAGTTGATTTGAGGTATAACCGGGTATGATAGGTTAGCATTCTTCCCTTTCTATGGACTAGAGTTGTTTTAACTCTACATATTATTCAGCACCACATCCGTAGTTAAATGTTGGACTATCCTGTGTCTTAAGGATCCATTGAATATAAATTGAGGTACCCATTATGGTTTGAAGTATCATACTCCCGAGTGGACGTTTGATAGTAATTTTGAGACAGACTGGCAATGTTTAAGGATGGTATCGATCCTTTGTTTGTGGTATAGTGATATTGTGATCTTAGAATATTATGGAGATCTTATGGTGATACTGGTGGTATAGAATTGATTTGTTTCTAGTGCATACATGAGGCACACTTTGTTTTTTTTTTAGTTTCCTTGTCTTAGTCTCAGGTAAGAGACATGATACAGGTTCATGCACACGTAGTACAATTCGTAGTACCTTGGGTGGGTTCAGAGGCATTGGAACTAAACAAATTTGACCAGGTCCTAACTTTTTCTTAAAAATCGGTTGAATCCTTCGGGGTTCAATGTTTTTCTTTAAAAAGCCGAGGATTTCGGCATTTGTTTGGGACTAAATGACTCTGGTAACCCTTTCTTGTGCCTCAATAGGTTGTATGAATTGGAGATTTACTTGAGATAGTTGAATCTGATCTAATGACAGAGTTTGTCCACTTATATTACTTTCGAGGAATAGATGGTAGCAGTGTGAACCTACCATATGATCACTAGTTGATTTTATAAATTCTCTTTACAATAGGAGGTCTTGGAGAAAAGATTTTTTAAGTGAGCGGATTATTTCTCTGATTATTGTGGATAAGATGACAGGTTTGAGGTTAGAATTATGAGAGTGAGAATTTCTAGGAATGATTTGATAGCGGTGTTGTGTAGGCATTGTGGTTCAGTTGTGAGTATGATTTTAGTTATTCCTTTTCGGCAGTCCTAGTGAGTAATATGTTTACCTCCTAGGAACCTTGAGCAGCGTGCTAGGTGCACGATATGGTAGATACTTAGTCTGGTTGTATCTCTAGATGAGAGTGGAGTTCAGATTGGTTGTCTATAGGCCTAGGTTACAGGCTTAGTTATTTACAGGACGTTATATATATATATATATATATATATATATGTATACTTGGGTTGTTTATGTTTTTGTTGATCTATGATACTCATTATATCTGTAGTAGATTTGAGGTTTTAGATGAGATTATTTTGGGGTCTTTGTTTGGCATGGGTGCCACATGAGACAACTGACCGACCTAGGATAGATGCATGCATACGGGATGGTTAGCGTTTTCTAGACGGCTATAAGTGTGATATTTTGATATTATGGTGAGTGCGTGGTTTTGCTCACCCCCACAACAGGTTACAGGTTTACAGGTGGATGCGGTACGGCTTATGCTCGGTGGCGACGATACGGGGGATTTGGGATAGTAGTTTTATTCCTCCTTCTGTAGTCATACATGTGTGTTCTTTCATTTTCTTGGGAGCCAGGTTGTTGGCAAATTCCTTTGTGTTGTATTTTCACTCCATGTATTTATTATTTTGGGGTGTCATTGTATCTGTTCGGCACTACCATCAAGTTTTATGTATTCTTATTTGAGCTTGGTGGCTCAATCAGTACTTGTTGTTTTGGGGTGCCTTTATACCTTTTCGGCATCGCCATATGATTTTCTTTATAATTTTATTTGAGCATTCGGGGCTCTATTGATTTTAGAGGGGTTTGGAGAGGTATTGGTGTTCTTTTCCACTACCTTGGCCCTACTAGGTTCCTGGAATGTTGGGCTACGTGCCACTGTTTCTATTTCTGTTATTATGGGCAGGTCCTTTCGTTGTGTTGATTTTGGGTTGTCTGGATGTTCCATTTACAAATGGAACTCTGCCGGATTTTCGTTAGAATTCCTTTACTGAGTTTATATCACTCATGTGACATGGGTACCCTGTATTCATTCTTATTCCATGTATTTTCTTGTTATCGTTGATTCGGTTGGTCGTTTTCTATGACGTCATACCTCGGGATTCGCTAATTCTCCTGATTGGAGTCTCAGGAATAACGGGGCGTGACAAAAACTGTAATTATTCAAACAATAGTGTGGAAACTATAATATGTCCAAACAACAGGGGGCAAAGTGTAATTTACCCTAGTTCTAAAATGGTGTAGGTAACAAATTTTGCTTATCTTGTATTGTTAAATGATGGATATTCTGAAATATGAAGTACTTTTTTTAGTAATAATTTTTTTTTCTTTTTTGTAACGAATAGATCAAGTGTTTTTGTACTTTAGAAAGTCTATGCTTTATGATTGCAATATTTATCATAACAAATGTTTTTAATCTAAATAAATACAATGCATTCTAGTTAAACTATCGGAAATATAGATATTTAATCATAAAATTAAAATATTTTAAATTTGAGTGTCCATCCATCTCACTTTGTAGTTGTTGGATTTATTTTAATTATACATATTTTTTAAGGAAGATACATGCCTTTAAATAATACATTGTTAATAGTACAATTTAATGATAGTTCTTTGAATATAATTTATATTTATATTTTATAAATTTAAATTTGGGTGTACATCTATCTCCCTTATCTCTCTTCGTAATACTTAAAAATGCTTTAATTATAATTACTTTCTTGAAGAATATGCATGTATTGAAAGAATAGATTGTAATGATACCCTTTAATGATAGTTCTTTGAATGCAAATAAATGTATAGAAATAAGAAAAATGTCTTACACTTTTATAATAGCATAGATAGATAGATAATTATATAGTATAAAATAAAATATTATGATTTAGTTTAAAATAATATATTATTTATATATTTATTATTAATATAAATCTATTAAAATATATATAGATAGTAACGGATTGAACTGAATTATTAAAAATAAAAACCAGAAATAATTTGTAAAATACCCGATTCAGTATTTTCTTAACCATGTCCAATCGAATTCATAATAAAATCAATCCAATATATCCGAATGAGATTAGTTGGATTGAATTTTTGGATGCATCAGATTTTTGCAACCCGAGATGAGTATGTTCATGGGTTTTCTTGAATTATTTATATTTTGATATTTGGAGAGAGGACTTAGGGGAGGAGGAGGAGGAGGAAGAGAGGAGACTAGGATTGGCAATTCGTCGGGGAGTTGTGTTCGTGTCGGCTTAAGATCATGTCATGTCAGAAAATACCTGGTTAATATACGTGTCAAATATACTTAACCCTAACCCAACCCATTTATTAAACAGGTTATCCGTGTCGACCCATTAATCCTATTTATTATAATATATTAAATTAAATTTGACACAATCCAACACGAAACGAACTATTTAACTTATTATCAGTAAAATTAAATAGAATTTGACACTATCCAGTAATAGTTTATTGATATATTTCAACCGATAGCCAATTAGAGAAGAGAAAAAATAAAAAAATAAATATAAGTATAATCGTGTCAAACGTGTCGTGTTCGAGTTACTCGTCTCGTATTCGGGTCGACCCTTATATTCTCATGTGATGTTCGGATCGACCCTTATTCAGTTTTAATCATTTTATAATCAACATAACTCTTTTAATTCATACCATATTCGTATCATGTTATCGTATCGTATCTCATTTTGTCAGTTCTAGAGGTGCTTGAGAGTGTGGAGGGGCACAAACTTTAGGTTTCGGTGAAAATGAAAGTAGTGAGTCTACTAGTTGCACATAACATGAGTGAGATAGGGCTTTGGTGTGGGGGCAGTCACCAGTACAAATGAGGGACTTGGAAAGCGACAACACATGTGGAGGATCTTCAGGATAATTTTTGGTATTCTATTAACGGGCGGTCACAAATAGGAGAAATTATTGGTTGCAACGGTGATACCAAATAATTAGGCTGACATGGTATCACCATCCAATCAAATCAAATTTTTTTGTCATGTGTCATATGAGTTGTTAATTCAGCAATATAATATATAAGGAAAAATACAAAAAAAATACAATTCAAATATTCAGGTTTCTCTCTCTAGTTCTATTTAACAGTGTTTGTATGTATGTATGTATATATACATATAATGATCGATATATACATACTATATATATAGTATATATAGTATGTATATATATATATAATTACAAAGACTAACACAAAGCAATAATGATCGATATAAATTTCACACGATTTAACTAGTTGGGTTTTAAGGCTATGCATGCTTTTCTTTTTCTTTTTCTCTTTCCGTTTAATTAGAAGAATAAATTAACATTCTCACTTCTTCTCTTTCGATTTTCACATGTATTTTAATTTCATCCTAAAATTCCACATTTCTCCAAATAAGAGAAAAATATATATATGATTGTTGTTATTAACTTAATATATAAATTTATAATCCTCCTCATTATTCTTTATTTTATATTTATTTTTTATTAGTTTATGTGGAGAATAAATTATATAAAATATTGCAACACATATATAAAGAAATTTGTGCATTGAGAGGGATAGTTAGATTGAAAGAGAAAATATTATATATATATATATGAGTATATTATATATTATGTATTGCAGATCTTTGCTACCACGAAGAGAGAGATGTGAATGATTGATTTTCTTTTTCTTTTTTTTTCCTTTTTATTTTATCCTTCCATATATATCATAATGCTAAGTTGGGTAATTGAAATGACACATGTGTAAAAAGATTTGATTTTATTGGATGGTGATACCATGTCAACCTAATGACTTGGTATTACCGTTGTAACCAATAATTTCTTCACAAATAGATATTGGTACTGTCCTTTCCCAGCATGTTGATATTATGCAACTTCGTTATTTTTTTTTTGAATGTGCAACTTTGTTATTTCACATTATATATCTATACATATTATTTTTCTTTAAGGAAGAAAGGTATTGTTGTCCATCAGCTTTTGATCCCTTCAAGAATTTCTTCTCATCAATCATTTTCCGTGACTACCATTATGTGTAGTGTTGTAACGTTTGTTTACTTAATTTAAGTCCATTGTTAAACCTAATTAATCATGATTATATATATTGATTTCGTAGAAAAAACAATAATTGACTCAAATGGTTGGTTTACTTTTGTCATTGGACTTGTGTGGTGACAATTAACAACAAAAACACACCTAAAATTATATTGGCTTTAGGTGCTCATTCAAAATTAGATTTTTGTTCACGAATTGCTGCAATTCACTTTACAACAAAAAGGATACGTAATACAATGAGTTAAGAATAAATGAAAATTATCATCTTAACAATAGACCACCACAGTAATTACAAAAATTACTAAAAAATACTCTAAAAAATAGATCGCAAAATAGCTAGGTTGTACTATGTCAATTTATGCGTGAATCCTAATCCTATTGTTATTATTATTTTCTCCATTTAAAGTTATGAATAATGAAACAAGGGTAAAATGCAAAAAACCCCCTTAACATTTGGCATTTTGCAATTAACCCCCTGAAACGTTAAATAACACCCTTAAACTATTAATCTGTTGCAATTAATCCCATTTTATTTTAAAAGACTATTTTTCCCTTTCTTTTTAAACTTGTTCCTTCTATAAATTATATACCAATATGTTTTTTTAATCTTATTTAATATATTAATACTAACATTCACCTTAATTGTACTAGACTAAATGCATCCTCAAATGAAAAAAAAATTTAAAAAGTTGTAAGTTGTAATTATTTTTATAACTAATGAACTTGATATTAAAATTTAGTTTAATTTAAGTAATAAAATATTTATCTTAAGTTTAAACTTTTTTATTGTAAAACAAAAAAAAAAATCATAAAATATATCTATAAAAATCTTAAAATTACTTAACTAACAGACACCTTTTTCCCTCATGTACATAAAGTTTGTTAACTAATGATTTAATCATTTTAAATATTTTGTTTAATTAAATTTTAAAAAATTAAAAGCGTGATTTAATAAATAAAATTTAAAAATTATGTATTTATTTATGAATATTTAAGTGGTGAATATGCTATCAAATTATTATCAATTATTTTGCAATCTATGTTAACAACTAATAAAAAACTTATTAAGCATAATTCAATAAAAAAAAAAGAGGGTATTTCGGTCATATTATAAATAATTCAATACAATGGAGCATTTTGCATCAAATTGTTATAGTTTAGGGGGTTTGTTGCCAAAAATATTTCTGGGGGGTTCTTTGCAAGAATGGCCAAAGTTTACGAGGGTTTTCTACATTTAACCCATGAAATAATAAATCAAAGAATGAAACATATTTTTCTAAAAAGAAAATTGACAAATAATATGTTCCTAAGTTATATATTATGTACTTCTTTGAGATTTGTTGTTCGGATTGCAGTTCTTCTATACAATTACTCTTTACTTCTAAAAAAAGGAAAAATAAAAATAAAAGACTAAACACATATCCCTAAGGGCCCGTTTGGTAGGAGGTCCGGTCCGGTCTTATTTGGTCTGGTCTGGTTTGGTCTTATCTGGGTGGTGTTCTGAAAGTCTGTTTAGTAAAGTTGTCTAGTCTGATGGTCTTATTCAAGCTGTTTGGTCTTATGTTTGAAAAATAATACAAAAAATAAAAAAATAATATATAAAATTCAAAAAATATATTAAGTATGAAAAATATAAAAACTTTGAAAAATATAAAAAATTTGAAAATAATATAAGAAATTCAAAAATAATATATATTTCAAATTTTATAAATTATTTCGAATTTTTATATTATTTTTTGAATTTTATATATTATTTTTGATTTTTTATATTATTTTCAATTTTTTTATATTTTCTCAAATATATATATATATATATCTAATTTTGTATATTATTTTTGAATTTTATATTTGTTTCAAATTTTATACATTATTTCAAATTTTTTATATTATTTTTCAAAACTTATATATTATTTTTTAAATTATATATATATTTAAAATTTTATATATTAATTTTGATTTTTATATATTTTTTTCGAATTTAATGCATTATTTTAAAAAAAATATATTATTTTTCAAATTTTATATATTATTTTCGAATTTTATACATTATTTTTGATTTTTTCTATTATTTTGGAATTTTTTTATTTTCCCAAATTTTAAATATATTTTTTTCATTTTATATATTAAATTTGATTTATATATATATATTTCAAATTTTATACATTATTTCAAATTTTTTATATTATTTTTTTAATTTTATATATTATTTTCAAATTATATATATTTTTTAATTTTATATATATTTTTCAAATTTTATGATCCCATGTGTTAAGACAATTGTATATAAGACCACTTGAGACCACATGAGACCATCATTTTTGGTTGTCTCAAATTACCCCTTTTTGTCCCAAGTGGTCCTTATTTTTTTGGAACCGTTTTTTTGGAACCGTGTTGCCAAATTTTGGAACCGTTTTTTTGGAACCGTGTTGCCAAACAGTGTCTGGTCCCAAAAAAGCCAATATGAGACCGGACCACATGGAACCGGACCGCGAACCAAACAGGGCCTAAAAGATAGAGCTAGAAAAGACTGTGCATGGCCAAACATCCTTTGCGTGCATGTACTTATTACATTAGAACTCCATTATTCTTTATAGGGTTAATTACAGCTAGATACCCTCGAAATATGTCAAATAACAGATAGATCCCTTGTCGTTTGGTAAATGACAGCTAAATTCCTTTAAGTTTGTAAGTTATAACAAATACCCCCTACCGACGTGGTCAAATTCGGTCAATGTTGATGTCAACATTTTTTTAGATGTGAAATGTCTTAAATATCCTCAAGTAGATGCAAAGGACATGTGTCACGCCCCAAATTTCATAGGACTCCGAAACCCGAGCCTAAGAGCTAAGGGTGTGAATGCGGAAATAAAAAGAAACGAGCACCAATGACCTTCAGTCATCAAACACCCACAAAAGGGTAAAAATGTCATTTCACCCCTACAATATGACAAGAAGACCTCTCGGGATCAAAATAGGAGTAAAATGAAACAAACGGTACCTTAAACGGACCATTTAAGCACCCATGCCCACCCAAGGGTAAAATGGTCATCACAGGGATAAAGTAGTGATTCCAAGGTATAAATACAAGGTTTGGACCTAAAATAAGTTATAGGAACAAACGGAACCGAATTTGAAGGTATGAGACGGAGACTACAACATTTTGAGAAAACGGTTGTCGTGATGTGTCGAAGCTCAAAACGTACCGTCACCTTGAAACGACCATTGCACCCTCAAAAACGACTCAAATGAGGTAATTCAAAATCCTAACATCAAGATCTTTAAGTCAGGTTTCTAAAAATATAAATAACACCTCCATCCGACACCCGTAGTTCCAGATATGAGCGAAACAGTAAAACAGGGTTAGAATAGGGTTGAACCACCCAGTCGACTGGCTAGTGACCCAGCCGATTGGCTGAGTGATCCACTCGCCTGGCTAATGACCCAGTCGACTAGATGAGACAGAGACCTCAAAGTTTTGAAAAAAAATTCCTTCGTTTCACCCAGTCGACTGCCCAAAAGGGGCCAGGCGACTGCCTCGACTAGAAAACCTCAAAATTGACTCCCATACAGCCCCAAGCCCTTAGAAACTTGCAAGAAAGATCTCAACTGGTACTTGAGACCTTATAACTGGGGAAAAATCCCCTACCTTGGAAATGAGAAGAAAAATAGTTATTTTCATCAAAGACGCTTCTTAAAAATCCGTAAACATAATCGTCTTGCCCCCGATCTCCGTTTTAACGACTACCGGTTTGTAAAGATCAAAATATTCTTAAAATGAGTTTAAAATCATTTCTAAAACAATAAATTTTACTAGGGCCACGGGGGTAGGCGAAAACGGGTTTTTCCATTCAAATCGAAAAGGGTTAGTTTGAAAACCTAGAAAAATGTCATTTTTGGCCGAACACCTAATACTCACATTTCATGGCAAATAATCCATTTCACATTCACAACTCCAAATGAAAGGATTCAATAATGACATTAAAGCGCTCTAAGGCGAAACATGTTATAATTTGTTCAAAATACACATTTGCACAATCCGGCACCGAAGTGCACCAAAATAATAAAATCCCCGCGCATAGCGCTCCAAGGGATGTACATAGACAATAACACCTCGACTAACATGCTAGTCGGATCAAAATAACGTATTTTTACGAGTTTGATTTACATGGATAAGAGGAACATATTAATACATGTTTATCGACCTAATGCCCAACAAAATAAGTATAGTCCGCCTCCCATGCACAAAAAGGGCGGACATATAACCACACATCCATGGAGAGACTCTGGAACTCTCCCAACAGAATCATCACCTGAAAAACATATAAGGCGTGGGGTGAGCTCACTAGCCCAGTAGAGGAAGAGTCATTGCCTCTATCTCGGTAGTCCGAGTGGTTCAACCCAACCAAGGTTCATGCCACTAACCCTAAGTCGGTCTCTTGTTCCACATGGCTCTCACGCCAATCCGGAACCCCATCAAACCTAACAAATAAGTTTTCCCCAACATGCTCACAACATAATTTTCATCAATTATAGCATGCTTCAATATCAATATCATAATTATACATATATGATAGATCAAGTGCAATATGACTGAACACACCCCATAATATACGCTTGCCCAATATAGGTTAACGAATACGCACCCTACTCATTTATAACGAGAAAGAGTACCGCACCGATTCTTCCCGAGTGATTTTGAAACTTCTCACTTCAACAAGGAAGGCGGTCACACGAGAGCCCCACTAGAAACTCTCATGCTTCAAAGATCTGAGAGTGGCGCATACCACCACGATGGGGCAGCAACCAACCCTATATCCCCATTTCCCGGCTTATTAGTCCGGAGGTGGGAGTCACATTTTCCTGGCCAGTTGTTGCGACGATTCGACACAAGACTATGTACATACGTTTACACATCTTGTATAGCCCAACACCCATGTTTTGACACTAAATAATGTAACCAAAATGTATAAAGGTTTTTTATCCCAACTCTATGTCATCACAATACATGCTTACAATTCACATTTATAAGCCATAAAATACAACATGCATACATATCACAAAATCATGTTCTCAAAGGCTTAAATCATAGTCTAAGCTATCAAGACCAACTCGTATATATATATACGGCATATATACACATAGACGCACACACCCTCATACAAAGACGAACACAAATCATTTTTCCCCTACCTCAATTCCAAGCAAGAACACCAAGAACGAGTAAAGGCTCCCAAGAGTGAGTCGAATCAACCCAACCTCCTCCAAAGCCAACAATAAGTTCAATTCACCCGGTAGCTAAGCTTCAATAGAGTCTTAAGAAAAAGCTATAGATAAGACAACCCCATAATCAAAATTTGAAGACAAGGATTCAAGAATAGAAGTTAGGGTTTGAAATTAGAACTTCCAAAAGAGGAGAAATCACTTACCAAGCTTTGGCTCAAAAGGAAGCTTAGAGTACCAATAACAACTTTCATGCACAAACCTCCTTCAAATTCCCATCCAAAGGAAGAGAGAATTTCACAACTTGAAGAAGAATAAGTGAAGTGAGGGAGAGCTAGAGAGAAATGTATGAGAGAAGATAGAGATTTTTGGTGAATGATAGAAATGTCTTGCAAATGAGAGAAACACACAAGTGTAGAGATTTCCCACTCACCCTTCTCACCATCTAAGGGTCCAAAATGAAGATGGGGAAAAAAGAATGAATTCAAGGGCTAGGAATAAGTCTTGCCAAGTGGAAGACTTATTACACAACTCACAAAACCCATTAATTTTCCAAATAAGGCCTTATCATCCAAGGGTTTAGAATAAAGATGGGAATCAATAAACCATCCAATGGTTGATAAAAAGTCTTGCCAAGTGGAAGACCAACAATAATGGATTATTCCATTTAAGTGACAACCAAACAAGGCCTTATGATCCAAGGGTCTAAAACAAAGATAGGAGAATGAGATCAAGGGCTAGGAATGAGAAACCACATGAAAAGTGGAAATGACTTAATTCTTCCAAAGTTAGGGTTAATTACAAGAGTGTCATCAAGACTATTAAATACCCTTCTACCCCTTGTCATCATCTCTAATTACCAACATGCCACTCATGCCCTAATTCTTACCCAAAATCTCTACACTTTCCATTAAGTGCTCAAAATGTGAAATTACTCATTTACCCCTCGGTCATTTCTTTTCCGAAATCGTTTTCAATAATTTTCATTATTTTAAAAATGAAAATTTAACATGCAACTTATAATTTTTATATCACATACAACATGTAAGGCATGCTAAAACACATAAACACATTAAGCACATAATCACATAAGTACTTAATTATTGAAATAAAAATTTTAAATTAGCACGTAAAAATACCGGACGTTACAACATGTGAAAAGACCAAAATATCCTCATTTAAAGTTTATAAGAGGACCAAAATTACCTTTGTAAATAAGTAACTGACAAAATGATAATTTTTAGATCTTTTAAATGAAATATATGCATGGGTAAAGATATAATTTCATATTATCAGCCACCGAAAAATATATGCCGATCGGCTTGAAGGGTCTAGCTGTAATTTACCAAATTACAGGGAATCTACCTGTTATTTAACATATCTCGAGGGGGTCTAGTTGTAATTAACCCTTCTTTATAATAATAGAAAACGGAGCTATAATAGCTTTGACAAGAAATTTGGTTTTGTAGCTTGTTTTAACTCATGATTTTCAAGGAACAAAAAACAAATTTTTGAAAAATCATATTTTTTTAAACAAATCAAAATAATTCTTGAAATCACTATAATGATAAAGGCATTTGTTTTCTATACACACACACATATATATATATATATATATTAGCTCTTTAGTGCAGTTGTATTCATCTTAGATTGACAATGACAGTGCATGCGAACCTTTTGTTACAAATAAAATTGAGAGATTACATATGGCAAACAATTTATATGTACTCATTTGAAAACGAAGGGGGGACAAAGGAGACACTACAAGAAATTGAAGCTTTTCCGACGGATATTTTCCAGGGCTTTTGGGTAGTACTGGAAAAACATAGCTTTTACCGGCACTATGAGTAAAGTCCCGGTGAAGAATGGCTTTTAACGGTATTTTTTCCCAAAGCGCCGGTGAAAAATGTGAATGATGGCTTTTAACAACACTTGTTTTCAAAGCGTCGGTGAAGGGCAGCTTTCAGTGACACTTTTTCCCAAAATGCCGGTAAAGAATAGCTTTTGCGACACTTGTTTGTAAAGCGTCGGTGAAGGATGGCTTTGCGACACTTGTTTATAAAGCGCCGGTAAAGGATGGCTTTGCGACACTTGTTTATAAAGCACCGATGAAGGATGGTTTTGCGACACTTGTTTGTAAAGCGCCGGGAAAGGGCAAATTTTCTAGAAATTTGGATTCATATTGTACCAACACTTTTGTAAAATAGGATAATAGAATTGTTATCTGCTAGATAGTTTATAACGTAAAAAAATAAATGGAGTCAATAATAATGTAAAAAAAAATTAAGTGGAATAATAGTCAAAATAAAAAGTAGATTATTGCCATGATTTGAACCCAAAAATCAAGGGTGAGTGACTAACAAGCTAAACATGTAGACTACATGACATTTTCCTATTGATTTCACATTCATTATCTCTATAGAAGTACCGAAAACTGTATTTTGATTAAATAGTCACAAAGGTACATCTCCAACCTCACCCCCACATCTACCCTTCCTTTTAGGTGCGTATGAGAGAAAAACTTTATACATATATATTTATATTAATATATACATATCTATACACAAAAGTCACTCTTAGGGACTGTTTGGTAACGCTCCTGCTTTCAAACGGGTTTGGAAGCTGAAGCGTAGCGAAACAAGTTTTTTCTGAAACGGAAGCATGTTTGGTGTCAATGATTCTGATATGAGAAAAATGAAAGCTAAAGCA
Organism: Cornus suecica; assembly: GCA_963922005.1. Classification (NCBI taxonomy): domain Eukaryota; kingdom Viridiplantae; phylum Streptophyta; class Magnoliopsida; order Cornales; family Cornaceae; genus Cornus; species Cornus suecica. The sequence continues at coordinate 27,486,028 of OY998238.1, forward strand.
TGCAGAGCATGTTTGGTGGAACTGCTGATTTCCTAAAATGTGAAAGCAAAGCATGTTTAGTGAATTCAAATGATTTGAGATTCTGTTTTTTTTTTTTGGATTTTAGATTGAATATAAGAAATTAATAAGTTATATAATTAAAAAAAATTTGTATTGCACAAGGCCTCTCATTTGGATATTGTAAATAATTTTTTTATTTTTTGTAAACAATAATTTTGGATAAAAATTATTATATTTTTGTAAACTATAAAACATTTTGTAGGTAAATTCTAAATTATAATATTGTATTGCACAAGACCTTTGGTTATAATATTTTATTTTGGGTAAAGTGCATAAAACCCTTCTCAACAATTGCCCCATGAGCACAAAACCCCCCTCAATTACAAAAGGGGCAAAAAACATCCCTCAATTATCCCAATTGGGAGGAATTTATCCCATCCTTATTGCAAAATTACAATTTTACCTTTGAAAAAATAAAATAAATTATTTTAAGCGATAATTAATATATATAAAATTCAAAAAACAATATATTAAATTTTGAAAAATAATTAAAATTTGAAACAAATATATAAAATTAAAAAAATAATATATTAAATTCCGAAAAAAAATAAAATTTGAAACAAATATGTAAAATTTGAAATATATATATATATATAATTCAAAAAATATATATTAAATTTAAAAAATAAATTCAAATTCAAATTTTATATATAATTTTCAAATTTTATATATTTTTCGAAATTTATGTATTTGTTTCGAAATTTATTTTTTGAAATATATATATTTTGAATTTTATATTTTTTTCGAATTTTATATATATTTTTTGAAACATTTATATATATATATTTCAAAATTTATATAATTTTTTCGAATTTTATATTTCTTTTCAAATTTTATATATTTATTTAAAATTTTATATATATATTTCAAATTTTATATATTTTTCGAAATTTAAAATATTTTTTTGGAATTTTATATATTTATTTCTAATTTTATATATAATTTTCAAATTTTATATATTTTTCAAAATTTATATACTGTTTTCGAATTTTATATTTTGAAATATATATATTTTGAATTTTATATTTTTTTTCGAATTATATATATATATTGAATTTTATATATTGTTTTCAAAATTTATATATATATTTCAAAATTTATATACTTTTTTCGAATTTTATATATTTTTTGAAATTTAAAATAATTTTTTGGAATTTTATATATTTATTTCTAATTTTATATATATTTTCGGAATTAAAAAAAAATTTGAAATTTTATACACCTTGAAGAAACCTAACATGTTGCAAATAATTTTGGAGCAATTGGGAGAATTTGGGAGCAACTTATAATGGGCCCCACTAAAAATAATGATGGAAGCAAGGTGAGTCTTGCTTCCATATTTGAGGTTTTGCTCTAGCCTGCTTCCAAAATTTGGAAGCGGGAGCAACCAATCAAACATGCATGATCTGTGAACAGTAATAAAAACAGGAGCAAAAGCAGGAAGCGAGAGCGTTACCAAACAGGCCCTTACCACGCACAAATTAATACCACTGCCGATATCTCTCCCTCGTCGTTATCGATGTTTCCTATACTCTCCAATAATCCCTCATTTCTTCCTTCATTCTCTCTCTATATAATCCCTCATTTATTTCTTTGAATTAGGTATATCTCTACTCTATTTATATATATATAGATAGATATGCATACAATTTATAACTAAATTAATAAGCTGATGGGGCATAATTAAGAGGTGAATCATGACTCCTCGCACGAGAACACCGAAGAAACAGAGTTCTTCCCGAAGCATAGGTGGGCGCAGACGACTAGAGGGTGTGGCTAAAGTCCCACATCGCTTAAAACTGAGTTAAATTTGGGTATATTATGGAGAGAGAGAAAAGGAATTTTGAATGTATTATGTAAAGTTGCAACAAGGAAATTAACTTAGTGATGCAGGGTGCTTCTTTCACAGTTGGTGATGGAGGGCTATGTGAATCTCAGTGGTCTCCCAAACAATGAGACTCACAATGGGTGATAGAGAGGTGTCTGGACCTCAATTTTGGTTTCCAAAACAAGTTGACTCATAGTAGGTGATACCGTGATGGAGAGGTGTGTGGGTCTCAATGGTGTAGCCGGAATGAATTCTCTTGTTTTCACCGGCGTTTTATAAAAAATGCCTCTAAAATACTCGCAGTTTATGAGCATTGCCGGAGATACTTACCGGTGGTGGCATTGCTGGCGGAAAAATTAACTGCCGGTAAACCGCCGGTGAAAACTTTTTGGTGGTTTTTTGAATCTTTACCGGCACTGCCAATAAAACTAATAATTCTTGTAGTGGGAGAGAAATGAAACAATATTGTTCTTGATCGGGGCTGAACTCATTAATCTGATATGTTTTTCTATCGAGTTGTTACCTCATATTTTATTTCAAAAATTATATATCAGTCTTCTATGATATTATGATTTTGAATTTAAATTGGTCAATAAGTTAATTTGATATGATTTTCTATCTGAGTTGGGTAATTCATGTGGTAGATGAGATGTATGATATTATGTTTCTGAATTTAGATTGGTCAATAAGTTGATCTGATATGCTTTTCTGTCTAAGTTTGGGTAATCTATGTGGTAGATGAGAGGAGGGTGTCATACAGAGAACCTGAAAGAGAAGGCTCCAATGGAGGAAAGAAAGGGACCCACGAACATTGTGCGCTTAAACACAGTTGTCGCGAGATGTGGGCTTTTAACCCCTCACTCGCCAAAGGGCAATATTTGTCGAATATAATAAGGGTGGTCCATTCATTATCCATAATGTCACAATCCATCACCATATAAGTTAAGTATCACATGCACTCCATCAAGTTTCAAGAGTTATCACTTAGAGCCTTAAAGATTTTAATGTATTCTTCTTTTTCTTCTTCTTTAAGCGTGTGAGAGCATTAGTAGTCAGAAATCATCATGTGTTAATGATAGGTGCTCAAAAGTGTCCATTTTAAGCACCTATCTTTCATTTGTTACGTCTCTACATTCCATTATTTGGTATTTTTATGTCGTCTGTGTGTTTAAGAATGTTTCAAGAGCTTAATAAAGAAATAGAGCTAACTTTGGTGAATTAACCAAATTCATGTTCGTTTCTATCTAATAGGAGAATCGAAGAGGTGTTTCCGAGCTAAAATGGCTCCCGAAGGGCAAAAATGTCATTTTCCGAAGCCGTCACTTCAAGCAAAAAAGTATCATAGGTTTAAGATGGTCATTTTGGCTCAGTTGCGGAGAAAAATGGTTTTCACCAAAATCCATACGCTTGATCATACGCTTTCAGACTCAAAAAGTGGCCAAAAACTATAAAATTACGCTTCATCCTACGCTTGGAGAAAACCAAGCAAAGCTTGGAGCGTAGCTACGGAAAATTTGGAGATTTTCTGCGGGGTTTTACCTGTTTAGTCCTTGTTTTAAGTCCACGATACATCTACAACTGCAGACCTCTACAGACATGTATATACACACATATATATATCAGAACTTAGGGTTTGTATTAGTTTTAGTGTGAAATTACCAAAAAGGGCAACTATTAGGGTTTCCCTCGACTTGTCTATAAATACAGAGTTATACATCAAAGGGAGGTTCATTTATTAAGTTTTCTCACATATACATTCAGAAGAGCTGCTGTAGAGAATAAGAACCATTCAAGACCTAGAGTTCCGGAGAAGAAGACCATGGAAGTTGTCTCTACATCACCGATGCAATCACCTCCTACAATGAGCAACTAATTCGGTATCTAGGGTTTTCTAGCAAAACCCTAGCCAAGTAATGTAGTTCTATCTTTGTATTCAATTGTAACGAAGGGAAGTTGTGACCGTACTATGATGATTGTAGTAGATGAGAGACTAGTTTTATTTTTGAAACAAGTTTACATGTTTATTTTGATTCTTGTCTTAGACTTAATAAATATGTTTATCTTACATAATCACAATTATTCACTATGAGCATGAACTCGGATGCTTAATTTGTGATTTTCTACACAATGATGGTCATGAAACTTGAAATCCTAGGTTGACACAAGTCATGCCTTAGCGACTTAGAATAGACATGTTTTAGTTTATTTTCATGTTTTAGGAGTAAATTAGAGTAATTTAATTGGCATGTACTAATTAATTCAGTCATGAGATGGGTTGTCGTTATCCGGTTGATGGTAATCCTTTTTGGGGTCGTATTTTGCTATTTGCGGTACGACCTGATTCACAGTTTACGGATTGTCCTCTTGCAATTGTTATATTGATAAAACCATATTATGCGGTTAGTGGTGTAGCGATAAAAACCCTAGTTTTCTCTCTCTCTCGAATAACAAACCAACTAACTTTGATTTCTAGAATAATTTAGATAATTTGTTCTTCGACCACTCAAAACCAAACAACTTTGCAAAAAAATAACTCATTATTTTTTTACTATTAAAGTGAACAATCTTAGTCTCTGTGGGATTGATATCCCTTACTCAAGCTTTACTATTCTATAATTGATACGTGTGCTTGCGTAGGATAAAATAGAGCACTGTCATAAGAGGTTATTTTTAACACATTTTTAACCCCTCTAGACAGACATCAGTTAATATTTACCAAAATGGTTCATTCATGAATCAAACCTAAATATTCTTTAATTGGTGGGGGCATTAGAATCAACCAAAATCAGTCATCATTAATGCTCTCTTTCACACAAGTTCTTGAAAGCAAACCTATATCCAAGGATAATTGAATTATGCTACATTCATCCACTACAAGAATTTGAAGTTTTTTCGACGGATATTTTCCAGCGGTTTTGGGTAGTTCCGGAAAAACATAGTTTTTACTGGCACTATGAGTAAAGTGCCAGTGAATAATGGCTTTTAACGGTAGTTTTTCCCAAAGCGCCAGTGAAAGATGTGAAGGATGACTTTTAACGGCACTTGTTTTCAACATGCCGGTGAAGGGCAGCTTTTGGTGACACTTTTTCCCAAAGCGCCGGTGAAGGATAGCTTTTGGTGACACTTTTTCCCAAAGTGCCGGTGAAGGATGGCTTTGCGGCAGTTGTTTGTAAAGCGCCAGTGAAGGATGGTTTTGCAACACTTGTTTGTAAAGCGCCGGGAAAGGGTAGATTTTTTAGAAATTTGGATTTATCTTGTACCAGTACTTTTGTAAAATTGGATAATAGAACTATTATCTGCTGTATAGTTTATAACGTAAAAAAAATTAAATGGAGTCAATTATAACGTAAAAACATTAAGGTGAATAATGGTCAAAATAAAAATTAGTCTATTACCATGATTTGATCCTAAGACTCAATGGTGAGTGACTAACAAGCTAACCAAGTAGACTACATGATACTTTCCCATTGATTTCACATTTATTATCTCTATAGAAGTACCAAAAGCTGTATTTTGTTTAAATAGTCACAAAGGTACATCTCATACCTCACCCCCACATCTACCCTTCCTTTTAGGTGCGTATGAGAGAGAGATTTTATACATATATATATTAATATATACATATCTATGCACACATACACAAAGTCACTCTTACCACACATAAATTAATACCACCGCCATTATCGACGTTTCCTATTCTCTCCAATAATCCCTCATTTATTCCTTCATTTTCTCTTTCTACAATCCCTCATTTCTTATTTTGAATTAGTTCTATCTCTACTCTGTTTATATATATATACATATATATAAAGATATGCATACAATTCGTGGCTAAATTAATAAACTAATGGGGCATAATTAAGAGGCAAATCGTGATTCCTCGCACGAGAACATCGAAGAAACAGAGTTCTTCCCGATGCAGAGGTGGGCGCAAAAGACTGGAGGGTGTGGTAAAAGTCCCACATCGCTTAAAAACTAAGAAAAAATTGGGTATATTATGGAGAGAGAGAAAAGGGATTTTGAATGTATTATGTAGAGTTGCAACAAGGAAATTAACTTGGTGATGCTGGGTGTTTCTCTTACAATTTTTTATAGAGGGCTGTGTGAATCTCAATGGTCTCCCAAACAAGGAGACTCACAGTGGGTGATAGAGAGGTGTGTGGGCCTCAATGGAGGTTTTCGAAACAAGTTGACTGAGACTGGGTGATGCCGTGATGGAAAGGTGTGTGGGCCTCAATGGAGGTTTTCGAAACAAGTTGACTGAGACTGGGTGATGCCGTGATGGAAAGGTGTGTGGGTCTCAATGATGTCGCCGGATTGAATTCTCTTATTTTCACCAGTGTTATATAAAAAGCGCCGCTAAAATACTCGCAGTTTATGAGCACCGCCGGAGATATTTATCGACGATGGCTTTGTCGACGGAAAAATTAACCGCTGGTGAAGGCTTTCTCGGCGGTTTTTTGAACCTTTACCAGCACTAAAAAGTGCCGGTAAAATTGATAATTCTTGTAGTGAGAAAGAAATAAAACTACATTGTTCTTGAATAAGGCTTAACTCATTAATCTGATATGTTTTTTTGTCGAATAGTCACTTCATATTTTATTTCAAAAATTATATATTGGTCTATGATATTATGATTCTGAATTTAGATTGGTCAATAAGTTAATCTGATATGATTTTCTGTCTGAGTTGGGTAATTCATGTGGTAGATGAAATGTATGATATTATGTTTCTGAATTTAGATTGGTCAATAAGTTAATCTGATATGTTTTTTTGTCTAAGTTTGGGTAATCCATGTGGTAGATGAGAGGAGGGTGTCATACAGAGAACCTGAAAGAGAAGGCTTCAATGGAGGAAAGAAAAGGACGCAAGAATATTGTGCGAGGAAACACAGTTGGCGTGAGATGCGAGCTTTTAACCCCTCACTCGCCAAAGGGCAATATTTGCTGAATATAATAAGGGTGGTCCATTCGTTATCCATAATGTTATAACCCATCACCATATAAGTTAAGTATCACATGCACCACCGTCAAGATTCAAGAGTTATCACTTAGAGCCTCAAGGATTTTAATGTATTCTTCTTTTTCTTTTTCTTTTTCTTCTTCTTCTTTAAGCGTGTGAGAGAGTTAATAGTCAGAAATCATCATGTGTTAATATTTACCAAAATGGTTCATTCATGAATCAAACCAAAATATTCTCTAGTTGATGGGGGCATTAGAATCAAACAAAATCAGTCATCATTAATGCTCTCTTTCACACAAGCTCTCAAAAGAAAACCTATATCCAAGGATAATTGAATTGTGCTACATTCATCCACTACAAGAATTTGAAGCTTTTTCGGCGGATATTTTCCGGCGGTTTTGGGTAGTGCCGGAAAAACATAGTTTTTATCGGCACTATGAGTAAAGTGCCAGTGAAGAATGGCTTTTAACAACAGTTTTCCCAAAGCGCCGGTGAAGGATGTGAAAGATGGCTTTTAACGGCACTTGTTTTCAAAGCACTAGTGAAAGGTAGTTTTTGGCGACACTATTTCCCAAAGCGCCAGTAAGGATTGCTTTTGCGACACTTGTTTGTAAAACGCCGGTGAAGGATGGCTTTGCGACACTTGTTTGTAAAGCGCCGGGAAAGGGTAGAAATTTGGATTTATCTTGTACCAGCACTTTTGAAAAATAGGATAATAGAACTGTTATCTATTGTATAGTTTATAACGTAAAAAAATTAAATGGAGTCGATTATAACTTACGAACATTAAGGTGAAAAATAGTCAAAATAAAAAGTAGACTATTGCCATGATTTGAACCCAAAAATAAAGGGTGAGTGACTAACAAGCTAACCATGTAGACTACATGACATTTTCTTATTGATTTCACATTCATTATCTCTACAGAAGTACCGAAAACTGTATTTTGATTAAATAGTCACAAAGGTACATCTCCAACCTCACCCCCACATCTACCTTTCCTTTTAGGTGCGTACGAGAAAGAGATTTTATACATATCTATATACACATACACACCGTTATTCTTACCACGCACAAATTAATACCACCGCCGATATATCTTCCTCGCCGTTATCAACGTTTCTTATTCTCTCCAATAATTCCTCATTTCTTCCTTCATTTTCTCTCTTTATAATCCCTCATTTCTTCCTTTGAATTAGGTCTATCTCTACATTGTTTATATATATATAGATATGCATACAATTTGTGACTAAATTAATAAGCTAGTGGGGCATAATTAAGAGGCAAATCGTGACTCCTCGCATGAGAACATCGAAAAAATAGATTTCTTCCCGATGTAGAGGTGGACGCAGAGGATTGGAGGGTGTGGTGAAAGTCCCACATCGCTTAAAACTGAGTAAAATTTGGGAATATTATGGAGAGAGGGAGAAGGAATTTTGAATATATTATGTAGAGTTGCAACAAGGAAATTAACTTGGTGATATAGGGTGTTTATTTCACAGTTGGTGATGGAGGGTTGTGTGAATCTCAATGGTCTCCCAAACAAGGAGACTCGCAGTGGATGATAAAGAGGTGTGTGGGCATCGATGGTGGTTTCCTAAACAAGTTGACTCACAGTGGGTGATACCGTGATGGAGAGGTATGTAGGTCTCAATGGGGTCGCCGGACTGAATTCTCTTGTTTTCACCGGCATTATATAAAAAGCGCCACTAAAATACTGGCAGTTTATGAGCACCGCCAGAGATACTTACTGGCGGTGGCTTTATTAGCGGAAAAATTTACTGTCGGTGGAGGCTTTTCCAACGATTTTTTGAATCTTTACCAGCACTAAAAAGTTCCGGTAAAACTGATAATTCTTGTAGTGATCGTCTTTTAATTTTTATTTTTAAAGTTCAAAGTAAACTAATACTAATACTTGTTCTTTAATATGGAAAAGATTGAGAAATTTTATGAGGCAAAACATGATCAGTACTGTTCCTATTAATCCTGAACATATTTGCTTAACGTTCCTATAAAACTAAATGTTTTGGTCAAATCAAATTAAGTTATGATTAAATGAATAGTTGGTAATGATTTTATTCTCAAGTATATTGATGTGATTATCTGAACAACAGTATCTTAGTGTAACATGTGGTCATTGGTTCAGCCATAATTTTTCGCGCTTAAAGCAAGAAGCGTTAGCATTCACCATAAGAAAAAGGGTCTTTAGAGACGGTCCTTTAGTGACACTATTAAAAACCGTCACTAAAAGCCTAATTTTTAGTGACAGTATCTTCAAACCGTGCCTAATGCCATCAAAATTGAGGACAAAAATATTTTAGTGCCACACATTACCGCCAAACTAAAAAGGAAAAAAGTCAAAAATAAGAAGAAAAAAAAAGACTTGGAGCACAAAGCTCCATGTCATCAACCCATTAGTTGTACAATTATGAGCACATACAAACTTTTATATTATTCACTCTCTAAGTCCCAAAATCATTTCAGGCCAAAATCCATATCAGAGTCATAAACTCATACACACATCTTACCCCAAAATCATTTCTCAACAACAAGTGGATGTAGTTGATCTCGCTAACCACTGGTAAATTGCGTCTTTCCGGGATCCATTTATAAGAAGAGGAAACTGGAATTTCTTTACAAGTTCACACCAATTTCTAATCAGGTACACCTTTCTTGTAATTTTGAATAAATTAGAAATTTATTTTTTCAAGTGAATCTGGAATAATGATATTTTACTCATGTTCTCTTCTTAAAGAGACAATTTTGAATAAATATTCTCTATCATGCAGATTTAGGATTTTTATTTTTTGTTTTGCAGAGGGCTTTTAGATTGGGGATTATTTCACTTGGCTGGTGAGATAGTTGTTCGTCTCCATATCTGGTATAATATCTTTGAACTTGGAAAGACTTTTTTGTTCTCTCTCTTTTGAAACGTATTCTCCCCAAGCATCGCCCACTTTCCTCCCTCATACATATATTTAATATTTAGAAATTTCTTATGCGAGAAAAAAAAAAAAAAAAAAAATTAGATGTGTTTGTGTTATCTCTCTATCCTACAATGCTAAGAATTCATGTCACTGCATCACCTATAAGAAAGAAAACAGATAAAGTTGTTCGTTAATCTGAAGTGAAGGTTTAGTACATTGGTGAACCTGACACTCACTTGAAATTATATACACTAACTTGAAGATTTGATTTAAATTAATTATTGTTCTTATATTTTTTTTCCTTTTTGCAAAACTAGAATTTATATATATCTTAGATACTTTATGCAACTTAATATACATTGCGAATCTGGTTCAACTACTTGTTATATTTGCAATTTACTATATTATACAATCTTGGTTTCCATAACCCCTAAGTTTTATATTGATTTTGGAGCATTTCTCCGGATCTCCGGTTTTGAATTTTTTTCTATAGTGTTTCAACTATCAGAACAATAATCTTGGTGCATGTTCCTAATTTTAAAAAAATAAAATAGACGTGGGTGATATTGAGGTATCAGAAATGATATATGATGTTGTAGTTAATGGATACATAATAGGATTAGGGCAAGAAGGCCTACCCAACAATCCCACTGAGTCCTTTGGTTTGGGAGAGTCTTTATGGCAGTGCTACAATGTACTAGAGCATCGTCCATCATGAAAAAGATGAGATTTTTTCATAGATCTTTTGTCTTTAACTAGAGCATCATCTATCTGTACTAGTCATTTGTTTAATTACCTAATTTTATATGTGCAGTTAATGATTGTGAACAAGAGCATTCATGACGATTATGGATGTAACTACTAAGGTCCTATGTCATTTTTGGATTGAGAACAAGAATGGTGTTCCACATATTTCTGGAATGAGGTCATATGTCAAACGTTGTGATGTTTTGGTAAGTAACATTTTGGAATAATATTTATCAATTTTTGATTTATTATTTGTGGAAACATGTCTAATATGAATAAACAATTTGTATTGCAGCTCAAAAATAGAATGATCATTTAGATGAGGAGACTGAAATTAAAATTGGTCAGCCTAGTCTTACAATCTCCATGTACAAAAAGACACGCTTTAGGCAAGATACCGGATGGGTAAATAAAAAGGCTAAGCGAATTTGTAAGTATTTCTTTTTCTTTTGATATGTGAGGTCGAGTCTGCTTGATAAATTTTTTGTTTAACATGTGGAGGGTGCTTTGATTGAATAATGCTTCTGGCTATTGTTTGCTTGATAAAATAGTATATGATGTGTGATGTTTGTGTGTGCTTATGAATGTAAATCTATCTCAAGTATAGTATTTGAAGTGAAAATTTCAAAGTTTATTAACATGATTTTGTGGTTTTTGTTGGAGGATTACTTTGATGATCATGGTACATTGAGGGACTGAGCTAATGGCTATTTTCTCTGTTTTAATTCCTGATTTTGTATTTTCTCAACACATAGAGTTGATGTTGTAAACATTTAGCTTTTGAGAATTTTTGGTAGGATGAAATGATGGAAAAGTCGACACAGTTTTCTCAAAATTCTGACCATACCAATTCAAATGGAGATTATGTCAAGATAATCCTTGGGCATATGGGTGTCAAGAAAGGATATCCTCGTGGGTTCGGGCATTGTTATGTCGTTTCAAGTCATCAACGGGCATCATCTTCTTATGAAGAAGAAGTGTAGCAAAGGAGTGCAGAAAAAGCTAAGGAAAAAAGTGACAAAATGCCCTTCTTTTTAGTCATTGTGATATTGAAACGTTACTGGGCTTCAATTTTTATTTCTTTTATAGTTGACTTTTGTTTATTAGTGTTGGATGGACAAGCTTGGTACATTTTGCTATGGACTTGTAAAATATCTAAAATTTGAGCTTAATATATATATATATATATGCATTTTTTCTTTTTTTTATGCTTTGTCCTATTGTTGTTTCTAGTGTAAATTAAAATGATTAAAATAGATCTCTAAATAGCTCAATAAAATAGAGACAAAAACCACTTATTAGTCACAGTATAATATTGACTAAATTCAGTTCAAAGTGGCCCTAAAAAATAAAGAATTAGCGACGGATCTACATGGTATTAGTGATGGTTAGACCGTCGTTAATACTCCAATTTTTTAGCGACGGTTTGGGGGCATTAGTGACAGTCAAACCGTCTCTAATACCCCACTTTTCAACGACAGTCAGATCGTCGTCGCTAATACTCCAATTGTTTTGCGACGGTTCGCTTCAACCGTCGCTAAAAACCTTTTATGATAGTGTTTTTAGTGACGGTTTTTTGACTTTTTGCGACAGTTTTGACTGTCCCAAAAGACAAGATTTCTTGTAGTGATTAAACATATATATTTTGCCATCTTTCATGTAGACAACAGCAAATAGATACGTTGCAATCTCTATAAACCAGTCGGCTAACATAGATCAATCTCTTTCATAAACATGCAGCTAGCGTATGATTAACCGAAATGACCATTGAACAATAAAAAATGACACCCTTCTGCAATTTTAAATAAAATGTTACTACTACAAAATTTAAATATTAAATATTTTGTATTTTACATATTCATAACAATTGTGTATTTGAATTTACAGAATACTGATTCCAATAATTGTTCCCCAACTCAGTCCCTCGACTCATCCAAATTAATCAATCATCCAAACTAAACAATCCAAGCCCAACCCATTCTTAATTGACCAACTTAGGTTAATACAACATTGGTTCTAGGTTTCAACTTCTAAAACCCAAACGCTTCACGTGAAAATCAAAGTTTTGTTTGATCTGCACCAAAAATTCCTATTGAAAACCTGATGCAATTTACATAAAATATATGCAACCAAAGTAGAACAGCTCAATAACATATTTTCTACATATGTAAATTTACTATATTGCTTAATCTTATTCCTTAAAAGCCCTAATCTTAAAAGCACTAATAGCAATTAATATATGTATATATATATATATATATATATATATATATATATAATACAGTAGAAATGGTGGCCACCTGAGGCAGCAGTACTTCCTTTTATGGCATGTACGAACTCCAGTTTGTATTGTAAGGGTGTCATTGCCCGCACTTCAAATCATACAACATTTGAAATGTGAATTTCAATTTGGTCAATAAGTATCCGACTAGAAAGATCGATATTTTCACATTCAAGTCTAACAAGAATCTCAATCTAAACCAGAATATATATCTTCTTCAATTCCCTGGCAAAAAATAATGATGTATATTCACTATTTTGCTTGTAAAGGCACGTATCTCCACTTCGATCCATGAATTTGACGTTTCTTTTTCTGCAAGTTTCTTATTGTTGCCCATCGAAAATCACAGTGGTACGGAACTTGTTACCTTTTAGTTCTTTTGTTTTGTAGGTCGGAGATCCATGTCCTGCCCTTACAAGCAGGCACCGACCTGCCTAAGGACGAGTCGGGGCAACTGATTTATTTTATTTTTTTACCAAATTTGTCTTAAAATTTTAGATTTTTACAGTAGTGCTCCCACTGAATTTTTAAAAAATTACCCTAAAACCCCTACTGAAATTTTAAGGTAACAATTATGCCCCCTACTTACTAGAATTTCTAAGTTTGTCACTGCTTGCAAGCAATGTTTGCAGTTGACTCTTGGAATTATCACCACTGCTTCCACTACCACTTTTCGAACTTTTCGGTGTATTTTTTGAGGTGCAACTACCTGGCGGCAACCAAAGACAAATCTACCGTTACATTGATCTTCTGAGACCAACAATCTTTTGTCTTTCATGATCTTTTTCTCCGGATCTCTAGGTCTTGAATGGCTCCTCCTTGGAATGATAGATGAATCTCCAAAATGTATTCTGAAAATTATGTATTAAAAAAGTCCCAAAATTATGTGAAGAGAAGTCTCTTAGATTTGTAGCAGATTTTAGTATATATATAGGCAAATGTGAGGAAAATCCTAACTTGTGTTAGACTCATATTGAGAATAGGATTCCCCTTTAGTATAATTTCCTTCCAAACTGAGTCAAACCCTTAAATGCTAATTAAAGCTCATTTTGGTTGTGAATCTCCAATTTGGAATTAAGGAGCTGCCACAAAAATTTACCATCAAGAAAGAAAGGACTATTTTGTGGTATTTTGAAGTTAAGTGTGAAAAACCGGTGCCTGTATATGTCTCACAAAGAGTTCAACTTCAAACAAACAGGGTTGAAACATGACAATAAAATCTAAAATAACTAATAATTTAACATGTTAAAGTAGATACAACGGTTGAATCACGGAGAAACACCGAATTCACTTTCACATTTTCATTGAAAACTAGCCACGGATATAGAATTTTAAGTGCTTCTGCATTTACAGAATTCTGGGAGGAAAAAAAAAAAGAAAAGAAAAATGCATTCCATAAATGAAATAGAAATCTAAAACCTCGATTTCATACTTGTTTTAAAACTAGAGGGATTTATACGAAAAATTATTCATCAAACACTGGAACATTGAAGTAAGCTTACTGAGTACAGGAGTATAGACATGTCAATTGATCGGATTTTGATCTGAATCCGATAATTCGATTTCTTAACAAATTGAATTTGAATTTATGTTAATCCGATCCGATTAATTATATTTATACACATATATATTATGTTATTAATATATAAATATTAAATAGTATACTTAATTATATTTCATCTTCTTTTTTTTCCCTTTTTCATTTTTATGTTTTTTATATTCATGTATTATAAGCATTGATTGTAAAATATATAATTAAATGTTTAATATTTTTTAAAAAAACAACATAAAAATCAATCTTGTTTAATAATTTTTGTAAATTTTTTTTACCTAATCAGATCGGATATTCGAAAATGAAAAAAATTGGATTTGAATCAATTAACTAAAAATCCGTCGGATTATCGAATTCGGATCGGATCAGGATAAATCCGATTCGAATCCGACACAGGTCTACAGGAGTACAGGACCATCCTCCATTATTTTCAGAGCTATCGACTTTTCTTTGTTCTGTAAACATACCATTCTCTCAGCGTCCATGAACAATATAAAAGAAAACGAAGTATTTACTAATAGACTTGTAAACGGATCGAATTTGGATCGGATTTGTTCTGATCCGAATCCGACAAGTATAATCCAATTCAATTCGATGAATTTTTGTTTCCTTAATCCGATTTCTTCGATATTCAGATCCCGATCCAATTATGAATTTTTAAAAAAATAAAATTAATAAAGAATATTTATTTTTTATTATTATTTTATGAACACTGAAAATAAAATTATGTATATATATTTGTAATAAATATCCATGATAAATATAAAAGTCAAATAACAAATAAAAAATTAAAACATAATTAAAAATACTAACTACCATATACAACTAATAACATAATTATATATATATTAAATATACAATATTTACTACTCAATATTTATCTATTAATAAATAATAATATAGTTAATCAATTATTATTAATATATATAACAAAATAATTAACAGTTAATATTTATATATATGTACAATACTAAATATATATACACATAAAAAAGTTGTATCAATATTGATATATATATATATATATATATATATATATATATGTATTATATGATTCGGATAATATTAGTATAAATCTATATCCAATTTGTTAAAATTTCAAATTATTGAATTTGATTTCTAATCAGATCATCAAATTTTATTTTAAATACATATCCAACAAACTCGATTCGATTCGGTCTATTTACTACCCTAACGTTTGGATAGAAAGGTAATAACTCATCCCTCCAAAGCATAAGAATGCATGTTCAAGCACAAAACAGCCATTCGAAGCAAAATTATTCAGAAGGTAAAAAACCCTTGCAAGATTCTATAAATATAAGTCAACAAAAGCTAATTTTAATGCATTAAAACTTAAACACTGCAAGAAAGAACAAGAAATGAACCTTCCGCAACAAACAGACAAACTACCACAAACTAGTTCTTTCTTGCCAACTCAAAAACAGAAAACATGCTAAAATTTAAAAAAAAGTACTAGATGATATATTATATGATCTCCCCATATAGAGGTTCCCGAATCATGGCTGAGATCAAATTCCATTTTCACAAACACTTTCAAGAATCACCCCTAGCAACAGCTTTGCAAACCAAAGGCTTCTTCATTTCCATAGATAGTTTGAGGCACTCAGACAAGTCCACCCCATTTTCAGAACCCACCCATTTGAAGCTCTGGAGCAACTGGGCTAGCCACAGCTGGACAGTGGCTAAGCCCATGGCCTTACCAGGACAGACCCTCCTCCCAGACCCAAAAGGAGCCAACCTCAAATCAGACCCCATAATAGGGACCTCCTCTTCCATGAACCTCTCTGGCTTGAACTCATCCGGGTCGGACCACACTTTCGGGTCATGGGTTATGGCCCACATGTTCACCATTGCAGTAGTCCCAGCTGGAATGAAGTGGTGGCCCACATGGGTGTCATGGATGGCTAGTCGAGCCCATGACAGCAGAGGCCCTGGTGGGTGCATTCTCAGGGTCTCTTTGACAATGGCATTGAGATAGGACAGGTGAGGGAGATCGGAGTCGGATACTTTCCGGGTTGGCCCGACGACGCCGTCAATTTCGGATTGGGCTTTGGCTTGGATTTCAGGGTGTGAAACCATTCTTGCAAGTATCCATTCCAAGAGTATTGCCACTGTATCAGTTCCCCTAAAGATCATTTCCTATAATCAAAGAATTAACAGTTGAATTCCACACACATCTTAGTATATGATAACAAAATAATGTATATATTTAGTATACTAAGCACACATGATATTCTATTAGGAAAATAACAAAGTATCACAATATATCTAGTATATCTCTGCGTGCCCAAATTTGCATATTTTATTTCATTTTTAGATTATTATTGAAAAGATCAGAACCAACTTCTGTTTGTACAACATACATAAATGAGTACAGTGACGCTATATACACATGACAAATACAGACATTCATAGAGAAATAAATACATATATATATACATATATATAAAGGGAAGGGAAAAAGAATAATTACCCAAAGAACAGCAATTATGTCAGAATCAGTGAGCCTATTTTCTTTCTCAAGATCAAGCAAGACATCAACAAAATCAGCAGAGGTCTCATCATGACCACCAACACCAATTTGAGCCCTCTTTAATCTATGCTCATCTATAATCTTCCCAACAAAGACATTGACCTTAGCAACCAAATCTCTACATCTCTTCCTCACAGCCTGCAAATCCAACAACCCCAAAAGAGGAAAATGGTCACTCCAGTTGAAAACCCCAAGCAGTTCATACCCTTCACTCACCAAACCCTCAAGCTCAAACCCATTGTTACTAGACTCACCAAACTCATAACATTTCCCAAACACACTCATCATCACATTGTTCAATGACCCAAAATGCAAAACCCTCTTAATCTCAACCTCCCCATTTTTCTCCATCAAACCCATGATTTCGCCCACCATTTTCGCGCCAATCTCCCTCCGGAACTCCCCGAAACCGGCGATTCTTTTGGGGCTAAACAAATGGGTGGCCGAAATCCTCCTCAGGTTCCTCCAGTACTCGCCAAACGGCGCGAAACCCATTGCTCTGTGGAATAGGAGTTCGTACGCCGACTCCTTCACGGGCCGGTCGGCGAAGGCCGAGCTACTCAGAATCTCTTTGGCGGTCTCGGGTTGGCTTGAAATGATGAAACGAGTGAACCCAATAGAGAACGCCATTAACGGTACGGCCTCGAAGCTCCGAGCGAGCTTGGCGAGGACTCGGTGAGTCAAAGAGCCAGTGAAAGCGAAGAGAAGACCCAGAAGAGGGAGACCCGAGGGTCCTGGAATAGATTTCTTAGCTTGGGCTTTCGCGCCAAGCTTGGAAAGAGCCCAAGCGAGTCCACCAGGTGATAACCAGAAGCCAAACAGAGCAACGAAGAGAAAAACGCAGAGAAAGAGGTGGAAACTGAGAAGCGAAGAAGATCCGGTTGGAGGAATGAGCAGAGAATAGCATTCGGTCGACATTTTTTGAAAGTTTTAGAGAGAGAAAGAGAGAGCTGAACTAGAAGAGAGAAATATTGATAGACAGGTTTTTCGAATGAAGAAGATGAGCGGACAGAGAAGGTGTATAAATAGAGAGGTTTTAACATTTTACCATGGTAAAACCCCTAGAATATTTTTTACCGTGGTTAAAGGATGACTTTGGAATACTCCTGTTCTTCTTTATTTTCGGAAGGATTCCATGTGGGGACCACTCAGCTGGGGGCAAAAATTTTCTGTCCAATCAACTTGGGTATTTGGGCTGGTATGAAAATATATAAATAGATTAAATAAGTGATGTTTTACCATTATGCCATTAAATGACAATTTTTATTTTCTCTTTTTTAAGTAGCTTTATAAAATTTGCTAACAGGAAGTTATCAAGATTTTTGTGTGTCTTTACCTATATGGATTTGAATTATCGTCAACCATTTTTTCTTTCTTTTCTTCCAAGTAAATGAGTCCAGCCATTTTTTCTTTTTTTTCTTCCAAGTAAAGTAAATTATATTAGTAGAGATAAAATTTGAATGGTAAATATTGTAAATATCTTGATCATTAATCATACTTTGGATAATATTTACCTACTGTAATGGTTGAAATATTTGGACCAATTATAGATGGGCCGACGACGGATGGGCCAAAGACCGATGGGCTGAAAACAAGCAGACCGAAAACAACAATGGGCCCATGGAAAATTCTAAAAGCTAAAGTGTGGTCCACAAGGTAAGGAGTAATCCAATTATAGAATAAAGAGTCCAAAAAAGGGTAGAGTTTATCAAATCCCTTGATTTGAGGGATTTGATTAATGAGAAGGGGTCCAATTTTTTATCCCGATTTCTATTGTGTAACTTTTCTGCATTTACACATACCGTAATTAGTTTTTTTGATTTAATTAGCAAAATTTGTGTAATTAGTTTGATTTGATTAGCATAATTTGTATGATAGCATAATCATTGGGATTTATAATTCCTTACTTGTAATTACATTTTTTATTTTTACTTGTGATTAGCATAATTTATGTGATAGCATAATCATTGGGATTTATAATTCCTTACTTGTAATTATTTTTTTTATTTTTACTTGTGATTAGCATAATTTATATGATAGCATAATCATTGGGATTTATAATTCCTTACTTGTAATTATTTTTTTTTCTTACATGTTTATCACTCATTCTTTGTAATTACCTTTTTTATATTTTGACTTTACGACTTATTATCTTCTATATATAGAATGTGGTTCTATTGTAATAGACATATTTCATCAAATATATATATATATATATATATAGTATCATTGTATCTTGTTTTGGATGAAATTCAATATTGTGATTTATTATCATATAATTTTTAAAAAGTCTTTATGTATGAATAGAAGTCCTTTAATACCCCTCTAATTACCCAAAGTTTTCTAAAAATCTTTATGTATGAATAGGAGTCCTGAAATAATCTTTATGTAGGAGTCCTGAAATTCCTCTTTAATTACCTAAAGTTTTCTAAGAATCTTAATGCATTTAGAAAACTTTGGGTAATTAATAACTCTTACTAGTATATTTTAGTAGATTCCTTATTATGGTTGCTTTTTCTTTCAGTCAAATATTCAGTGTTATTTAAAATATTTTACAAATATGTAGCTAAATGAATGTATGAAACTATAGAAACATAGATTATTTCAATAAAGAGACTAAATGACGTAGAAGGATTAATTTGATTTTATTAATACAACCAACAATAAACTTAAACCAAACAAAACCATCCTTGTCTTCCAATTCATAGATCATTCTACTGGATATACTGTTATAAAGAAAGAAATAGAATTACTCTTTTTGAAAATTAATTCCACTCAATTCATTATCCTTGATGATTTTCACACTTCTGATTCGAGGGTAACTATGTAATAAACTTGATTGCTGAAAAAAAAAAAAATTTGATTATATTTTACAGCCAAACCATGGTTAAGTTTGACCATTAACTGCTCAAGGAACAAATTGCTACAACTGTACAAGGACTACGTTTGAATAGTACACTGATGGACAGTAGCATGCACCATCACAAAAAAAAGTCTGCGCAGCCCAGCCAGCCTATACATATAGACGTATATGATTATACATTTGTGTATATACTGCATATATATAGATATTTATGTATGTAGAGGTGGTGTCGTGGTGCAGAAGCTATGGACCTCGTTATGACGCCGCCCTCTGTCTCAGGGTTTCAGTGGTACGACCACTTGATGCGGGTGTGATGATGCCACGTGGATATTCCCTGTTGTCTCTCTCCTATCAAAGGTTGATACTCAATCATGAAGCTTTTCATGATTCATTGATTCTCTGCTGATATAGCTGCTTTACTGTCTCCCACACATTCACACAGTAGTGTGTGTATATATATATGGATATATAGCATTTGATATGAGAGAGAATCAAGGCGAAACGTAACCAGATGAGGCAACTAATTTAAATGTGTTGGTAAATGGTACAGTGTCATTGCAAAAGAGATACGGAGTATCTCATATTCTTGGACAAAAGATTTTGTGCCACGTCATTCTATATTAGTTTTCAACTACGTATTCATTCTTATGGCTAAACCTCTTTCCCATGGAAAAGAAAAATACATTTTTATTAGGGCTGTAAACGGTATGATATGATACGGTTCGGTAACCGAAACGAATTGTTTCGTTCGATTCTTTAATAACACGAACCGAAATTGAATTGTTATTAGTATTAGGAATAGAACTGAACCCAATCAATTTTTTTTTGTTCGGTTTTAGTTTTTATAATTATTTTTTATGATGCGTAGAATGGTTGGGTAAAAAACGAGTGACCGGAAGAGGTACCGGCCAAATAGGTTCCGACAGTCAAGTTAGAACTTGGATTGTTGAGAGAAATATAACAGGAGTAATGGTGGGTGATTATTGCGTACCTCTTTAGGTTGACCACGACCCTCTATTTATAGAGTTTTTAATGCGGTGGTGTTGATATCGTGATAACTACCCGTAGGTATCCTATTGAGATAATGACATCTACTCGTAGGTATCCTATTGAGATAATGACATCTACTCGTAGGTATCATGGTGAGATAATGACATCTACCCGCAGGTATCCTGTTGAGATAATGACATCTCCGTATGTATTCTGGTGAGATAGTGACATCTACCCGTAGGTATTCTGGTGAGATAGTGACATTTACCCGTAGGTATTCTAGTGAGATTGTAGAGTCTTGGTAGAAAGCAACCGGTTAATACCCTTATCTCCACGTGCCGTACAAGTTACACCTATCAGTTGCCCCCGTTCCCGAATTCGTTTGCCGGATTTAGGGGATGTAATCATTTCCGTTGTGATATATGTAGATTTTTATTTATGAATATATATATATATTTCAAAATACGATTTTGTTTTTACCCACTTTGTAATTATTGACTACATGTATACTTTAATATATATTTAAAGCAAAAATGTAACCCTAAAATTTTCTTTAAAAATTAAAGGGTTATTTTATTAATTATAAAAAACTTTCAAAATGAGCATTAAATGATTATGTAAAACATGGTAGGGAGGAAAGCTAATTGTTTTTCAAATATATATATATATATGAAAATGGCATGGAAAGTCAAAATCAGAAAGCAAACTTTTCACCTTACTGGCTACATCACCCTCCAACGGTTATAATTTCAAAAGCGCCCCAACTTATATGAAATTTTCACACACATATATATATATATATATATATATATATATATATATGAAATTGGCATGAAAAGTCAAAATCAGAAAGCAAACTTTTCACCTTACTAGCTTCATCACCCTTCAACGGCTTTAATTTCAAAAACGCCCCAACGGTAAAAAAAACTTTGCTTTATAAATTTCTTTTCATCTCCACTTTCACAATTCATCAGTTCTCCTTCAGGCTATACAAGGATTTTTGTTTGCTCCATTAATTTCCACTTTTATTTCCTTTTTTGTAGTTTGCATCTTCCTCTTTTTTGGTCTTTTTTTTTTTGTAGAATTTGACCCGAGGCAGATACATAGCCCATAAATGCATGCGAGCTGAGTCTGAGAAAGATCAGATCGTTGTCAATCACCAAGCGGAGATCAACGAGCTTCAGGGCCACTGTGAGCATCAGCACCAACAGCTTGAGACTGCCCGACTGGAGGAGATCAACAAGCTAAAGGAGACTTATGAGTCTGACCTCAAAAGGGTAGAAGAGGAACATGCCTCTCTTTTGGCCCAACAGTTGGGCGAAGCAAGGATTACTGCAGTTGAGGAATTCAGACACTCTCCTGAGCTCCAGGAGCAACAACTGGTGTATTACCTTGGTGGTTTTGAGGATCTCCGCGAGCAGGCGGCTGCTTTTTATCCAGCATGAGATTTCACAGGATTCAATCTTAGTGGACGTCGTAGGCAGTAGTTGTTTCTTTTTCTTTTTCTATGTTGAATCCTTGTAGTGTCGCTGTGATGTTTCATCTTTCATTTTCATTTGATGTACTCTGAAAGTTTATGAATGAAACGATCTTTATGGACCTTGTTCCTTGATTTATGTAGGAAAAACTTGACCCTTCATATTAAGACAGTTTTTGTGAGAAGATGAGTAGTAATTTTACTCTCTTTTATTTATAGGATTTGGGCTTCACTCAGCCATATCCTTTCAATAATAAGATTATAGCCTCGAGCTTTACTCAGCCCCCCCTCCCCCCCCCCCCCCCCCTTCTGTTAAGGGACCCATTTTTTTGGGTGGAATAATATGTTTATGATAACATAGTAGGTGCTCAAGAATTATAAAAAAAAATTCTCTTTATTGATAATTGGCGGGATAACCGCTCTAACAATTAATGTAAATTAAATAAATTCTACTGTAGAATGCTCAATGGCTTATTGCAAACTAAATCTAAGTAAACAAAACTACTCAAAATGATGTTAAAGAAAAGAAAATATAGGGTAGCCTAAACTGACCCTGATGTTACCTTTCCGCTTTTATTGGTGATACTTCCTCAACTGTTGCGCATTCCAAGGACGGGGTAACTGTTTTCCCTGGAGGGTCTCTAGCCAGTATGTTCCCTGCCGATATGTGCGGATTACCCTGTAGGGGCCTTCCCAGTTGGGAGCCAGATTTCCCATTTTCACAATTTCACGGTTGCTAGTGAGTGGGGTGACTTCCTGTTAGTCACTAATTATCCCTAGAGGGGGGTGAATAGGGATATAAAAAATATTTCCTACTTTTTCGTTTAACTTAGCTTAACTTTAACAAGTTGATTTAGCTTGAATAAATCAATGAACACTTATGAATGATGATAATAGATATTTTCCAAGTGAAAGCAATTTTCAAATAATATGAATCAAGATAAGGTAAGCATGCAAATAATCAAATGAAAGAGCAAGAGAGAGAGAGAGATGATACCGCGATTTTTACGAGGTTCAGTAACTCCTACTCCTCGGCTTAAGGATCCCCCATTAAGACTTTCCCAATCTCACACTATGGCTTTTCCTTGCAGGTGGAATAGCAAACCTTTACACACGAGCTAACGAGTCTGTCACACGAAACAAGAGGACAACCCCTCTTTTGGATCAATGAGCTTCACTCACTCAAGGATCTCTTCTCCTTTTAAAATGAAAGGATACACTTAATAAAAACACTCAAAACCCTTAGGGTTTATGAAAGATTCACAATGTATAAGCTCAAGTGTTTAATGTGAAGTGTTTGGTTCTCTCAAGATCTTACACACTCTAGGAATCAATGATTCAAGAGTTGAAACCAAAGATCTTATCTCACTAGCTTCTCACAAGAAAAATGATTGGAAATAAATGAGAGGAGTCTAGCTTTTAATGCTCAAGCTTTGCTTGCTATTTAATGAGAAATGAATAGCAGATTTTCAGAGAGAATAAGGATTAAGGACAACTTTTTCTGCAGTGTGGTCAAGAGAGAGATAGTTCAATCAATATCTCTATATATATATATCTAGGGCAAGGTTTGGGAGAGTGAGACTCACTTTAGGAGAGTGAACTGAGAGTAGTGGTAGCTGAGGACAGGTGAGAGCCATTAATGCTCTGAATATAGCCGTTTTTAGTTCCGTCGGTCGACTGATTCCTGTCTGTCGGTCGACTGACGTTACAATGTCGGTTGACTGACGTTACAATGTCGGTCGACTGGCAAATAACCAAAATTCTCTCTGACCAAGTCGGTCGACTGGCATGAACTGTCGGTCGACTGGTAACTCCATCGGTCGACTGAATTTTCAAAGTCGGTCGACTGGCAAATACTTTTAAATTCTCTGCGAGGTCGGTCGACTGACGTGTTAATGTCGGTCAACTGAATGTCCGTCGGTCGACTGACTTTTCAATGTCGGTCGACTGGAAAATAACCTTAAAACTCTCTGACGAGGTCAGTCGACTGGCATGAAACTGTCGGTCGACTGGCAGTACATTGAGTCAACTGATTTGTGTGGTCAGTCGCCTGATTTTGCCATTTTATTTCTTTTGAATTAGGATGAGATTATAAATGTGAAATCCTTGCATAAACCCTTTGATACAATTCACTCACCATCCTATCTACCCCAATTCTTGATTCGTCAATCTTCTGAAGCATACGCGTGAATTGATCTTTTTGTCCTTTCTTTAGCTTTCGATAAATATCCTGTTAATCTGTAATGCTCAACTGGATAGACATATTAGTACGAAACACGTACTTAAAATTTTGTTATCATCAAAACGGATAATTGTTCTTTGATTGACCCTTTGGCCAATAATCTTCCCCTTTTTT
Organism: Cornus suecica; assembly: GCA_963922005.1. NCBI lineage: Eukaryota > Viridiplantae > Streptophyta > Magnoliopsida > Cornales > Cornaceae > Cornus > Cornus suecica. The sequence continues at coordinate 27,510,623 of OY998238.1, forward strand.
ATGATGACAAAATATTGTGTGTTTGATAATGAGGGTGGAATTAGTAATATGCTCCCCCTGACTTTATGCATATAACAACAGTGGAATATTTCAAACATAAAAAAACATATTCTCATTTTAGATATCTTCGTTAAATAATACATGAGAATTTGAAGTAAAAGCATAACAGTACCACAAGGACTAAAAGCATAAATAAATGAAAACGCAAGACGCAAACAAAAAGAAGGCTAAGACAACACCGAACAACCAACTACTAAGCAGCCCCACCAAACACACATTTCTCCCCCTTTGGCAACATCAAAAAGGAAGGATGGTGTTCTTAATCTCCTCGAGCGTGAGATTGAGAGTAACAAAACGAGTGCTGAAATCAGTGGAAAGCTCCGCAATTTTCCTTTCATTGCGAGAAATCGATTCAACATTGCGAAAAATACCTTCCTCGTTCCTTTTGACACCGCTGAAAATTTCACGAAGAAGTACAGTGTGAGGATCCGGGTAAAATGGCAAGGGGCCAGCCGGGACCATGGCTAGATCACCGAGAGGAGCCAAGGACGAAGAGGCTTAACCTTGAGCAGGAGGGACATGTTGCTGGGCATGAGGAGCTTGGCGAGGACGACGGGTAGATGTGGGTTCAGTCTTTTGTATGAGAACACCGTCACGGCTGACTGTTAAACCCATTTGGCTAAGACATCGACCGTCCACAGGAAGAGTTACATTAGTGATAGCTTCGTGTTCAGTTGGAACTTCGTAAAGGTGAAGGATGTGGGTGATTGGAATAGGGTAGAAAATCTTCTTGTTCCTTGATTTTTTGCAAGCCATTACATGCTTACGAAAAATATGGGCAAGGTTGAGAGGATGGTTGGTGAGAATACAAAATACGATGTAGGCTTCAAAATGCGACACATGATCGCGGTCGCCGGATTTGGGCAAAATGGAATAGGTGACCACTTTGTGAATTAATCGGGCTTCGAGAGTGAGGTGCTTGGTCTCAAGCAAGGTGGATGGATGAATGCTCTCCGGAGAGTGACAAATGATGGCAATAACGTCTTTTGGCTCAAAAGTGCTACTTTGATACCATTCATAATGAAGATAAATGGTTTGGCCAACGCTTGGAATATGAAACCAATTATGAAACTGCGCATCAGTAATGGTGATAGGTATACCGACAACAGTGGCAACAAGAGAACCAAATGAGGATTCATCAACAGTAGTGTAAAAGGCTTGAATCAGACGTTCGTGAGCAGGATAGTCGAGAGACACGAAATGACTCCAGCCTATAGCCTGAAAGAGAGAGAAGAGTCGAATGTTCAACTCTCGGCAGAGGGAGTTTTTGACGATCCGGGTTTTGCAAAGTTCTCGATGCTCAAACTTTCGAAGAAAATCGGCACGATGACTTGCATCGGGAAAGAGAGCATGAATACCCATTGGTGCATCATCTTCATCGTCATCCACAGGGCCATGGTACCGTGAAGGTGGAGATGGAGATGGGGACGGAGAAGGTGAAGGAGGTGGTGATGGAATACGGCGATTTCGCTGAAAGGAGGAACGAGGACGCTTTATAGGAGGATTAACAGAGCGAGGTGGTGCCATGAGAGTGGAGAGAGCAAGAAAAAACGGGAGGATGAAAGTAGATTGTCAGTCGACTGAAAAACTAAAATCAGTCGACTGATTGTTCAGTGTCGGTCGACTGACCTGACCAGAAAAAAACTGGAGAAAATATGTTATTTGTCAGTCGACCGATTCTTCCTCATCAGTCGACTGATTTACAGAAATCAGTCGACCGACAGGAATCATCAGTCGCCTGACATGATCAGGTGACAACGATGATGAACAGGGTGACTGTCAATCGACTGATGAATATAAGTCAGTCGACTGACCCCAAAAGAAAATTTTAATATTTCTAAATAAAATAGAAAGTAAACCTAAGCAATGTAAGAGATATAAAAAACTAGCCACCTTCAATAGTGAAAAATAAATTACGATCATTTAACAACATCATTTTCCATTGCCATACCAAGTTCTCTACGGTTTCTTGAAAAGTTTTCTTCTTGAAGAGGTTTTGTAAAAATGTCAGCTAGTTGCTCATTTGTTTTAACGAAGACCAACTCAACATCGCCCTTAGATACATGATCACGTATAAAATGATGTCTAATTTCTATGTGCTTGGTGCGAGAATGTTGAATGGGATTTTTGGAAATACAAATGGCACTTGTGTTATCACATCTAATAGGAACATGATGGAAGGTAAGACCATAATCTAGCAATTGTTGTTTAATATAGAGCGTTTGAGCACAACTACTACCGGCCGCAACATATTCGGCCTCGGCGGTAGACAATGCAACGGAATTTTGCTTCTTACTAGACCAAGAAACTAGTGAGTGCCCTAGAAAGTGACATGTGCCACTTGTGCTCTTTCGATCAACTTTGCAACCGGCAAAGTCGGCATCCGAATAACTAATTAGATCAAGAGAGGTGTCACGTGGATACCAAAGTCCTAAGTTAATTGTACCGCTAAGATAACGGAAAATTCGTTTAACGGCATAGAGATGAAATTCCTTAGGGCAAGATTGAAAACGAGCACATAGACAAACACTAAACATGATGTCCTTTCTACTAGCGGTAAGATAGAGCAAACTACCAATCATGCCTCTATATTTAGTGATATCAACACATTTACCATTTTCATCTTTATCTAGCTTGGTAGTTGTATTCATAGGAATTATGGCATGTTTGGTATCCTCCATACCAAATCGCTTTAACAAATCTTTAGTGTACTTGGATTGGCAAATGAAAATACCATCTAAGTTTTACTTGATTTGCAACCCTAAGAAGAAGTTCAATTCACCCATCATACTCATTTCAAATTCTTTTTGCATTTTAACCGTGAAATCTTTACAAAGTGATTCATTTGTTGATCCAAAAATTATGTCATCAACATATATTTGAACAAGCAATAAATTATTTTTAATGGTTTTAGTAAAAAGTGTGTTGTCAACTTTTCCTCTTGAAAAATCATTTTGGAGCAAAAAGCTACTAAGTCTTTCATACCAAGCCCTAGGGGCTTGCTTCAAACCATATAAGGCCTTAATTAATTTGAAAACATGATTATGGAAATGTTCATTTTCAAAACCGGGTGGTTTATTAACATAGACTTCTTCCTCTATGACACCATTTAGAAAAGCACTTTTGACATTCATTTGATAAAGCATGAAGTTTTTAGTTGATGCAAATGCAAGAAGCATTCTAATTGCTAATCTAGCCATGGGCGCAAAAGTCTCCTCATAGTCAATGCATTCCTCTTGATTATAACCTTGGGCAATAAGTCTTGCTTTATTACGAATAATCACACCATTTTTATCCTTTTTATTTCGAAAAACCCATTTGGTGCCTATTATAGTTTGATCATTGGGTTTAGGAACTAAATGTCAAACTCGATTACGTTCAAATTGATTTAGTTCCTCTTGCATGACAATGATCCATGAGTCGTCGCATTGAGCTTTAAGAATATTCTTGGGCTCAATTTGAGACACAAACGCCATGTAATTACACAAGTCTCTAAGTTGAGAACGAGTGCCAACCCCTTTAGATGGATCACCTATGACTTGGTCAATTGGATGATCGTGTACAATTTTCCATGATTTTGGAATAGACATAGTCAAATCATCATTGGATTGATCTTTGACTTCCGTCTTTTCCGGGGGGTCATTTGATGGGTTAGAGATATTGAGATCATTTAGTTCGTTCTCAATCCCAATAACCTCATCATCATCTAAGTCAATCTTAGAGGTCAATGGTAGTGGTGACTCATCAAAAACAACATGAATTGACTCTACCATGGTTAAAGTCTTTTTATTGTAGACTTTAAAAGCTCTACTTCTAGAAGAATATCCCAAGAAAATTCCTTCATCCGATTTGGATTCAAATTTTCCTAAGTTATCCTTGTCATTTAGCACAAAACACTTGCACCCAAAAACTTTGAAATACCCAATGTTGGGCTTTCGACCATTCCATAATTTGTAGGGTGTCTTATCCAATTTAGATCTAATGATGACTCTATTTATAACATGGCAAGCGGTGTTGACCGCTTCGGCCCAAAGACTTCTAGGAAGACTATGTTCATTTAACATGGTCCTAGCCATTTCTTGAAGTGATCGATTTTTTCTTTTAACAACTCCATTTTGTTGAGGAGTTCTAGGAGCCGAGAGATCATGAGATAAACCAAGTTCATCACATAATTCCTCTAAGTCATGGTTATCAAATTCTCTTCCACTATCACTTCTAATTTTCTTAATTGAAAGCTCTTTTTCATTTTGGATTCTTCTACAAAATTTATTTAAAATGGAGTGAGTTTCGTTTTTATGAGCAAGAAAATGTACCCAAGTAAATCGTGAGAAGTCATCAACTATGACGAGAACATAAAGTTTACCGCCTATGCTAGCAATTCTTTCCGGACCAAAAAGATCCATGTGAAGAAGTTCTAAAGGTCTAGTAGTGGTGATATCTTTCTTTCTTTTGAAAGAAGATTTGACTTGCTTGCCCCCTTGACAAGCACTACAGATGTTATCTTTAGAATAATTAGTCTTTGGGAGGCCTTTGACTAAATCATTTCTAGACAAGCGGTGAAGAAGGTCCATACTAGCATGTCCTAAACGTCTATGCCATAACCAACTACTTTCGCTAGTTGTGATGAAATATTTAACATTTTGTTCATGCAATTCACAAAGCAACATAGTATAGACATTTCCATTTCGTTTGGCATTGAATAATTGCAATCCATCCTTCTCAACTACGCATGCATTTGACCTAAAGATGACATCATAGCCTTTATCACATAGTTGACTAATGCTAAAAAGATTGTGCTTCAATCCATCAACAAGTAGAACATTTTCAATTGAGAGAGAAGGGGTTATACCGATATCGCCAATTCCAATGATCTTGCCTTTTGAATTGTCGCCAAAGGTGACGTTTCCTCCTTCGTAGACTTGAAGAGAGGTGAACTATCAAGGAACCATTTGTCCTTGTTGGTTGTCTTCAAGCATACCTACAAAAAGATGTTTAAGTGCCGCCTTTTGGTACCGAAGTAATTTTAGGTCCATTGTTGTTAGTGTTGCATGCAATAGTTTCCTTTGGAACCCAAATCATCTTGGTTGTAATATTTTCACGTTTTTTATTACGAACAAAAGTTCCTTTTGGAATCCAAATCATTTTTGTCTCTTTAAATCTACGATTACATACATTCGCTTTATGTCCATTTTGTTTGCAATAATAACAGAAAACATGCTTGTGAAAATTTGAAGAATGAGATTGTTTGGTGAATGTGTGCCATAATGGTTTTCTCCTTTTCAATAGAATTGCATCTTTGTCAAATGTGTCATATCCTAGTCCACTCTTATCAAATCCTATTCTTTGTCTTCCAAGAATGATACTTAGATTTTATTTTCCTTTAGTGAACTTAGCTAGAACATTGATTTGATCATCAATGGTTCTTTTTAAGAATTCATTTTATTTTTCTAATTTTTTAACAGTATCATCATGCGTGCTCGGTGAGATGAGTGAGAAACAAGAATTATCACAAGAGGATTTAATTTTCTTTAGAGAAATATGCTTAATAGCTAATTTTTCAAATTCATCATGCAAATCTTCAAAAGCTTCTTGTAGTTCATTAAATGATACTAATAATTCATTATATGATAATTTAGAGCAATCTTCAAAAATTGAATTGACTTGTACCTCATCATCCTTTGCCATGAGACAAAATTTAGCCGTCTCCTCGGAATCTTCATCCTCATCCGAGGCGTTTGAATCATCATCATCCCAAGTGGAGTTCATGGAAACTTTCTTATGCTTTCTTTCATCATCTTTCTTTAGCTTGAAACAATCCGATTTATAGTGTCCTGACTTTCCGCAATTGAAGCAAGTTGGAGGTTCTCTTTTATTTGAATCATTTCTTGGTTCATTTCTTTTGATGAACCTACCACCATTCAATTTCTTACGTTGAAGAAACCTTTTGAACTTTTGAGTAATCAAGGCGATGTCCACATCTTGGTCCTCATTTTCCGTCTCAAGAGTATCTTCTTGAGTATATGACTTTAATGCTAAGCCCTTCTTTGGTTTGGATTCCTCTTCTCGGGCTTTTAGAGTGATCTCCCATGTAAGAAGGGACCCAAAAATTTCATCAATTTCCATGGTATTTAAATCATGGGCCTCCTTAATAGCTGTGACTTTAGCATTCCACTTAGCCGGAAGGCTTCTAAGAACATTTCAAGATACATCGGATTTTGGAATGATCCTACCAAGATGCTTAAGCCCATTTAAGATGTTAGTAAATCGAGACATCATAGAATTGATATTTTCATCATTTTTCATGTCAAACAATTCATATTCATGCATGAGAATATCAATTTTGGATTCACGCACTTGAGAAGTACCTTCATAGGTTATAGCTAACTTACCCCACATTTCTTTGGCCGTATTGAAGGTGGAAACACGATTAAATTCATTTGGGCTTAGAGCACAATTCATATTGACCTTTGCCTTAGCATTTAAGGAAATAAGTTTTCTTTCATCATTATCCCATTCATTTGGCAATTTAGGAACACGTGCTCCATCAACTAGTTTAAAGGGAATGAAGGGACCGTCTGTGATGACTTGCCAAATTTAGTAGTCAATAGATTGAAGATAATCTATCATTCTAATTTTCCAATAACTATAGTTTGATCCATCAAACCAAGGAGGTCTATTGTTCGATTGACCCTCAACGTGAGTGACTGAGTTTGAAGTCATGATCGTTCTCTAAGACGGTTAAGCCTTTTAATCACTAGAGATTAGGCTCTGATACCAATTGTTAGTCACTAATTATCCCTAGAGGGGGGTGAATAGGGATATAAAAAATATTTCCTACTTTTTCGTTTAACTTAGCTTAACTTTAACAAGTTGATTTAGCTTGAATAAATCAATGAACACTTATGAATGATGACAATAGATATTTTTCCAAGTGAAAGCAATTTTCAAATAATATGAATCAAGATAAGGTAAGCATGCAAATAATCAAATGAAAGAGCAAGAGAGAGAGAGAGAGATGACACCGCGATTTTTACGAGGTTCAGTAACTCCTACTCCTCGGCTTAAGGATCCCCCCTTAAGACTTTCCCAATCTCACACTATCGATTTTCCTTGTAGGTGGAATAGCAAACCTTTACACACGAGCTAACGAGCCCGTCACACAAAACAAGAGGACAACCCCTCTTTTGGATCAATGAGTTTCACTCACTCAAGGATCTCTTCTCCTTTTAAAATGAAAGGATACACTCAATAAAAACACTCAAAACCCTTAGGGTTTATGAAAGATTCACAATGTATAAGCTCAAGTGTTTAATGTGAAGTGTTTGGTTCTCTCAAGATCTTACACACTATAGGAATCAATGATTCAAGAGTTGAAACCAAAGATCTTATCTCACTAGCTTCTCACAAGAAAAATGATTGGAAATAAATGAGAGGAGTCTAGCTTTTAATGCTCAAGCTTTGCTTGTTATTTTATGAGAAATGAAGAGCAGATTTTCAGAGAGAATAAGGATTAAGGACAGCTTTTTCTGCAGTGTGGTCAAGAGAGAGATAGTTCAATCAATATCTCTACATATATATAGATAGGGCAAGGTTTTGGAGAGTGAGACTCACTTTAGGAGAGTGAGCTGAGAGTAGTGGTAGCTGAGGACAAGTGAGAGCCATTAATGCCGGTCGACTGGCTTTTCAATGTCGGTCGACTGGCAAATAGCCTTAAAACTCTCTAACGAGGTCAGTCGACTGGCATGAAACTGTCGGTCGATTGATTCGTGTGGTCAGTCGCCTGATTTTGCCATTTTATTTCTTTTGAATTAGGATGAGCTTATAAGTGTGAAATCCTTGCATAAACCCTTTGATACAATTCACTCACCATCCTATCTACCCCAATCTTGATTCGTCAATCTTCTGAAGCATACACGTGAATTGATATTTTTGTCCTTTATTTAGCTTTCGATAAATTTCCTATTAATTTGTAATGCTCAACTGGATAGACATATTAGTACGAAACACGTACTTAACATTTTGTTATCATCAAAACGGATAATTGTTCTTTGATTGACCCTTTGGCCAACATTTCCCATAGGACAAGGTCTCCTGGCTAAAATCTTATATGTTTTACCCGTGCATTGTAATTTCGTGACATTGCATGTTGGTAAACAGAAACCCTCATCTGGGCTTGTTCCCTCCTTTCCTCAATCAGATCTAAGCTGACTGCCAACTTTTTTTTATTATGTTCTGGATCATAGTGACTTGTCCTGTAACTTTCCAACCCGATTTCAACTGGGGTCACAACCTCACTACCAAAAGCAAGGAGAAAAGGGGTCTCACCCGTGGGTGTTTTGGTCGTAGTTCTGTAAGCCCACAGTATAGCGGGCAGTTGTTCAGGCCATAACCCCTTGGCCTTCTCCAGACGCTTTTTGATCATCCCAAGAATCGTTTTGTTGGCAACCTCTACATGCCCATTAGCCTGCGGGTGTCCAGGAGAAGAGTAGTGGTTTTTTATTCCTAGACCCGAACAAAACTCTCGGAATACACTTCTTTCAAACTGTTTTCCATTGTCGGACATTATGACCCGGGGAACGCCGAATCTGCAAATGATTGACTTCCAAGTAAAGTCTTTGACATTCTTGGCAGTGATTCGGGCTAGTGGTTGTGTTTCCACCCACTTAGTGAATTAGTCAATCGTTACTATTGCAAATTTGGTTTGATCCTTACCCTAAAGCAATGGGCCAACCAAGTCGATTCCCCACTGAGCGAAAGGCCATGGCCCAGTCATGGGTGTTAATTCCTCCGCTGGAAGTCTGGGGACATTAGCAAATCGCTAACACTTGTCACATTTCTTCATGTACTGTAATGCATCATTTTGTATTATCGGCCAGTAGTACCCTTGTTTTATAGCCTTATGGGCTAGAGATCTGCCCCTACATGGTTTCCATATAAGCCCTCGTGAATCTCTTTGAGGATGTAGTTTGCCTCTGTAATAGAGACACAACGCAAGTATGGAAGAGAAAGACTCCTCTTATAAAGAACTCCGTTGATGAGAGCATATCTTGTGGCACGAAGCCTTATCTTTCGGGCTTCCATTCGGTCTTCTGGTAATTCCCCATGCTAGATATACTTGATGATAGGTTGTGTCCATTCCATACCTTGTTCCACTTGCATGATCATTGTAGTCTCCTCCTGGTGAATACTTGGTTGATGTAAATGTTCTAAGGGAAATATATCATCCTCTGGCCCAATAGTTGTAGCTAAACGGGCAAGGGCCTCTGCATGACTATTCTCTTATCTTGGTATTGGGCAAATTACACATCTTCTGAATTGACCGATCAATTCCTTTACCTTCAGTAGGAAAGCCTTCATTTTTTCTCCTTTCGCCTCATACTCCCCATTGACCTGTCCTACAACCAGTCGGGAGTTGATGTTGACCTTCAGGTAGGGCGCCTGCAAGGTTTGCATTATTCGGAGTCCTGTTTTCAAAGCTTCATACTTTGCTTCGTTATTGGTAGCTTTAAACTTGAACCGGAAGGCGTAAGGGAACATTTCTCCCTCAGGAGTGATTAAGAGCAAACATGCCCCACTCGCCTGCGAGTTGGACAAACCATCCATATATAATGTCCAGAGAACTTCTGGGTCTATTGGTCCTTCTGCCTGAGGGATGAGTATTTTTTCAGAAACTTCAGGGGCTTCTTTTAGAGGATAGGTGAACTCCGCCACGAAATCTGCAAGTGTCTGTCCCTTATTCACTGCTATGGGCTTGTAGCGGATGTCGAACTCTCCCAACTCAACTAACCATTTCACCAGGCGACCGGATGTTTCCGGCTTGTGGAACACCTGCCTGAGTGGTTGATAAGTAAGGACTGTTATCGTATGAGCCTGAAAGTATGGCCTTAATCTCCTAGGAGAAATAACCAGGGCGAATGCTAACTTCTCCATTACTGGGTACCTTTCTTATGTTCCCCGTAGGGCTCGACTTGTGTAGTAGATTGGTCTCTTAATAGACCCATCATCTCTCATTAAGGCAGAACTCACTGCCGTTAGGGAGACAACTAAGTAAAGTAGAAGTTGTTCCCCTGATACTGGTCGGGCCAACAGGGGTGGAGAGGTGAGATAATTTTTCAAATCCACAAATGTTTGTTCGCACTCGAGGATCCACTCAAATGCCTTTTTAAGCACCTTGAAGAAGGGAAGACATCTAACAGTAGCTCGATAAATTATCCTATTGAGGGCAGCCAAATTTCCCGTCAACCGCTGCACATCTTTGGTTGACTGGGGAGACTTCATGTCTAGGATGGCCCGAATCTTTTCCGGATTGGCCTCAATGCCTCTTTTACTGACCATAAACCCCAAGAACTTTCTTGATGATAGACCGAAAACGTACTTGGTTGGGTTAAGGCGCATTTGATGTTTTCGAAGCACATCAAAAACTTCTTCGAGCTCCGCCAGATGATTCTCCATCTTGACAGTCTTAACTAACATGTCATCTACGTAGCCCTCCATGTTCCTTCCAATTTGATCTTTGAACATGTTGTTGACCTATCTCTGGTAGGTAGCTCCAGCGTTCTTTAACCCGAAGGGCATGACTTCATAGCAGTAAATGCCTCGGTCAGTGACGAAAGATGTTTTCTCACAGTCAAGAGAGTGCATTGGGATCTGATTGTAACCCGAATATGCATCCATAAAGCTAAGTAGTTCATTCCCTGAAGTAGCTTCTACCAGTATGTCAATTCTTGGTAATGGAAAACTATCATTTGAACAGGCTTTATTCAAATCTGTAAAGTCGACACAGAGCCTCCATTTTCCATTTGCCTTCTTTACTAGGACCACATTCGATAACCAGTTGGGGTAGTGGACCTCTTGAATGAAGTCCGCCTTTAGAAGCTTGTCAACCTCCGACATTATAGCTGCATTCCTCTCTGGGGCAAATGTTATTTTCTTCTGCTTTATAGGCTTGGCAGTAGAATCCACATTTAGGCGGTGTTGCATAACTTGAGGATCAATGTCCGGCATATCTTTACAGTGGAAGGGAAATGTACTACAAAAAAATCTACCATGATGGTAATCTGTCTTGGAGCCACCCCTACAGTGAGAGGAAGGGTCACTATCCCTAGTGGAAAAACCTTCTCTCCAGAGAAACCGACTAGAGGCAATTTAGATGGCTTTAACTAGTCTTTTCCTATACACATCTTATCGAAAGCTTCAGAGAATAGCAAATCCGCATAACTTCCATTGTCGATCAGCACCCGTCGGATAGTAAAATTGACCACTGCCACAGTAATCACCAGTGGGTCATCATGGGGATGTTGTACTCCCCGTGCATCATCGTCGGTGAAGGTAATAACCTGCCCTTTTAGTCGTGGTGATTTGGAAGGTGGAGCAGAGGTATCCACCCCTTGAACCTCCATCATATTTCTAGCCCTTCTCGCATGAGCTTTTCGAGATGAGCTTGTTTCCCCACCTCCAACAAACCCTTCAGAAATCACATTGATCTCCCGAATCGGCTGTTTATCTAGTGTGCGACTTCTTCGAGGAGCATCCTGTCGGCATTTTCCTTTATCGCCATTGGTCGTGAACCAACTCAAACATCCTTTCTGGAACAGGCTCTCAATCTGATTTTTGAGGTCGATGCATTCATTTGTCGTATGCCCATAGTCGCAATGAAAATGACAAAATCTATCGTGTGCCCTTTTTTATGGATCCGACTTCAGACTGGGTGGTCAGGATAATAAATGATCATCTTCTATCTGAAAAAGGATCTTGTCTATCGGCTTGTTCAACGGAGTGAAGCTAGTGAACTTATCCGGACTATTTGCAGGTCGAGATGACCTGTCAACAGTCGGTTGGGTTCTCCGGCCTTTAGCTTCTCTCTCGTCCCTGGTAGTTATTGCTGGTCTTTTTTTCTCCACCTTCTTTTCTTCAGTCATTTTTTCCTTTTCGGGCATTCATGGCATCCTCCGCATTCATATGCTTCTGGGCTTTAACAAGTAGTTATGCCATCGTCTTGAGCGGTTCTTTTGATAAGGAAAAAAGAAACCTAGAAGACTGTAGTCCTCCCATGAAGGTTGTCACTGCTACGTTATCATTAACCTCATCAACCTGGAGCGTCTCATTATTGAACCGGCTTATATAATCTCGAAGCGACTCTCCTTTGTCCTGTTTGACGTTTAGCAAGTAGGTGGCGGGCTTCCTGTGTCTCCGCCCGGCAATAAAGTGCCCGATAAATTTCCTGCTTAACTCATCGAAGTCACGAATAGAATCGGGCCTCAACTTGTTGAACCAAACCCGGGCTAACCCTTTTAGGGTGATGGGAAAAACCCGACATATGATAGCATCTGGGACAGCATGTAGACGCATGAGTGCCTTAAAAGTCTCCAGGTGGTCAAGAGGGACCTTGGACCCATCAAAGTTCTCCAACTGTGGCATCTTGAACTTGTTAGGTAGGGGAACACTCATCACCAAAGCATCAAAGGGGGAATTAGTCTTATGTAGGAGTTCATCCACAATAGCGGGGCTTTTGCCCTTCATTGTATGTGCCATATCTTCCATCTGTGCTTTCAGATCTTGGATCTGTTGATCCACACCCACGGCTTCTGTAAGATCATCAGGAATCCTGCCTCGTCGGGTGCTCTGGATCACTATCCTCCGTTGATCCTGGTTGTGGCTATGCTCTGCCCCCTCTTCCAAATTATTATGTCCTATCGCATCCGGGGCTAGAGGAATGGAACCAGCCAGTTGTTGAAGAAGCAAAGCGTTCTGCTGGGTCTGCTGGATCACTTGGTTCATCCCTTAGGCCAGAGTTTGAACCTGTTTTTCTAATACCTCCACACGTTCTGTAGGATCGCCTTGTCTGACTGGTCTGAATTTTGGGGATTTTCAGAGTTGTGTGATGACCTGTCATCGCCAACTTCTTACTCTCCCAGAGAAACACGTGCATCCTCTTGGCCATTAAGTCGGGGAGGATGCACTGGAGGTAGACCGGTATGGGTCGGTGGTACTCCTTGGTTGGTTGGGAGCAAGGGATCATTGGGTTGAAGGAGAGGATCTCTGGGTTGTCCAGAGGCATCACCCACCTTACTTTTGCTTCGTATTTGGACCATCCTAATGCTTTCTGGAAGTAAGAAGTTGTCGCTTCCCACAGACGGCGCCAACTGATGATGCGTAGAATGGTCGGGTAGAAAACAATGTCGTTCCTGTCAAAAAGAACAAACAGTGACCGGAAGAGGTACCGGTGGGGTACCGACCAAATAGGCTCCGACGGTCAAGTTAGAACTTGGATCGTTCAGAGAAATATAACAGGAGTAATGATGGGTGATTATTGCGTATCTCTTTAGGTTGACCCCGACCCTCTATTTATAGAGTCTTTAATGCGGTGATGTTGATATCGTGATAACTACCCGTAGGTATCCTGGTGAGATAATGATATCTACCTGTAGGTATCATGTTGAGATAATGAAATCTACCCGTAGGTATCCTGTTGAGATAATGACATTTACCCGTATGTATTCTGGTGAGATAGTGACATCTACCCGTATGTATTATGGTGAGATAGTAACATTTACCCATAGGTATTCTGTTGAGATTGTAGAGTCTTGGTAGAAAGCAACCGGTTAACACCCTTATCTCCACGTGTCGTACAAGTTACACCTATCATTTTTTTATATAAAAAAAAGTTAAATTTTAAAATATAATATAATTATAAATTAGAATATTTCAATTATTACAAATACATAATTAGTGAAATAAAAATAATTATATCAATATTGCATCCCCTAACGTTACAATTGTCATTTAATAATCAAACAAAAATTTATATTTAAAAATTACAATATATATTTATATATATATATATATATTCTTGAGTCCGCATACGGCTTATAAGTGATCACTTGCATCTCAAAAGAAGACTCTCATCCTATTTGCAATTCTAATAGCATGTTGGCATACAATCTGCATTTTATATAGATCAACAACAAACAAAAAGAAAAAAGAATGGACAGTGCTAAAATTGGACAGTAGCGAAATTATTCTAAATTTGTCCTTCAAAGCAACAGTATTAAAATGGTTCTAAATTTTGTCTTTCAAATTAACAGTAACAAAATTGTTCTAAATTTGCCTTACTTAGCCTTACTCGCCACTACAATTGTTCTAAATTTGTCCTTACTTAGCCTTCAAAGTGAAGCATTAACTCACACATATTATCTCTGGTGAAGCTCGAACAATTCACCTCATTTGAAAGTAAGAACTTAGTACCGCTCGACCTTTTGTTTTTAAATTTCTCCACAAAATATCAAAGGGTTTGTTTGGGTGCGCAGATTTGGAATTGTATTGGAATTGGAATGTTATGGTATCTCAATTCTACAAAAATAATTTCAAATACATTATTTGGATGTGTCTTGGAATTCAATCTGAAACTCGACCCAATTTAAATATAAAATATCATAATTTTAAAATTAAAATAAATAATATAGATAAATAAATATATATATAGAGAGAAATAAGTATACAAGTATAGGTATTCATATATATAGAGAGAGAGAAATAAGTATACAAGTATAGGTATTCATATATATATATATATATATATATATATATGTGTGTGTGTGTGTATGTGTGTATATACATGTATATGTGTATATATACATTTATGTATGTGAATGTGTATATATGCATAAATTTATATGTATGTGTTTATGTGTATATATGTGTGTGACTATATAATGTATATATATGCGTTTATGAGTTCTTATATATATGCATATGAATATATAAATGTGTATATATGTTTTTATATATAAGCGTGTTTATATATATATATATATAGGTATGTGTATATATATATATATTTATGTATATGTATGTATGTTGGTGATTGTGAAAAATTTATTGTTAAATGGAGAATATTTAGTAGGTCAAGGTTTGGAGAAGATGTGGAATTAAAAATCATAACTTCTTCTTGTGGAATTGGTGTCCATAGAATTGCATTTCAATTCTAATTCCAAAGTATTTTGTTACATTCAAACAATATATTTAGAATTAGAGCCCCCAATTCCAATTACATGATCTCAAACTGACCCTAGTAGAAATTGAAGAGAACAATCACTTCAGCATGACTTTACCCATGGGATGTCTCATATATATGATTTTAATCATTGAATTCATTATAACCGTAGAAGTCAATTTTATCATTTTACATGTTAGTTAGTAATTACTTAATAGTTAATAATCATTTTGTAAGTATTGAAAAGTTATGCAACATTTTGAGATACTATCCCCCAAAGTGTTCATGATTTTAATTATACGTTAGAATTATTACTTCGTGTTTTAGGAATGGGAGAAAAGACTGAAATTGAATATAGTTAACAAGCTACTGCATAGCTGCAAATATATTTGTAATTAAAGGTGTCGATTCATATGTATAAAAAACCAGTGATACATTATCATAACGCGTCTTATTTCTTCACAAATTTAGGACGAGTGTTTTTTATTTTGAGCCGAAAAGCAACGCAGTTTTTGGTTTAAAGTATATTTGGTGATATCGGTTTTGTTTGGCAAAACAACACGAATACTGAAAATGTTTCCAAATAAATAAAAAAATCAATTCGATGTTCCAATACTGTTTATCTAGCAACGGCATCACTAATACTAATATATAGGTAATACAAAGTTCTCATTACCTATATATATATACATGGTTAAAGATATATGAACATGCATGTCCACAAATATCATTTGGTTATTTAACTCGCGCAACGCGTGTTACTGTTTCATGTCAAAACCTACTTCACATGCTTGAAAGAATTCTAAAGATCGAAACATTTGGTTATTTATGAATTTCTTGACTAAAGATCGATTGGTTAATTTTGGCAGAAAATTTCATGACTCTTCATAAAATAGTACATCACATGCTTGAAAGAATTCTAGGCTCTTATAATGTGAAACATGTTGCTTTTTGGACCGACCTTTTACTGAGTAAATACAACACATGAAGCACACATTGGTGCTATATATATATATATATATATATTCAAAGTCTTTCACTTTCTAAATATGTACCTTAGAGACTTTGACACTCAGTTTAACTACAAAGATTAGAGCAGCTTCATAAGGAAAAAAATCATTTAAGTTGATGACATATCAACTATATTTCATGAATAATTCTCCGATTTAATTCAATCACTTTGCATAATTTGGAAACAATAATTGTTTTGTGCTCAATATGGTCATAGGAGTGGTCGGTGAAAAGTATAACTTAATCATGCTGAATCTTTACGTGGTACAATTTTTTCAATGAAGTTGAAATTTGAAGCTTATGTTGAATATTTTAAAATAATTGTTTTTGGTTAGACCAATTTACTCATTATTATTATTTACAAAGATAATTTTACCTTCTTTTATAATGTTATTAGTGTCACATATAGTAACAATGCACTAAACAATATTATTGTAAAATTTGTTCTATTTTTATTTTTTTTTACAAAATACCAAATAAAAAGAAAAACCTATTTTTTGTTTTTTATACAACGTGCCGCCAAATTAACATCAAATTTTACGGACCTCATTTTTTGTTAACTCTACGGGTGCGTTTGGATAGATGGTTTTTGCCCTTGTTTTTGTTTTTTGTTCCCCAATTAAGAAAAAAAAACATGTTTGGTAAGTGAAAACACCAATTCCATTTCCATGTACAGTAAAAGAATATCACTCTGATTTGAGTCAAAAATGAGAACATCAAAATGATGTTCTTTAAGTTTTTTGCACTGTAGAGCAAAAACCGTATCTGAGAATCATTTCCCAAAATGGAATACTCATCTCAAAAACTCTTCTCTCTTCTCTGGTCGCCTCTCTCGCCTCTCCACAAACCCTAGCTCGATTCCACTCGTCGCATCTCTCCACAAATCGAAGTCCATTCCACTCGTCTATGTTCCACAAAGGAGCGATTTCACTCGTCTACTCGTACAAATAGAGGAACCCTCACTCTCCAGACTCACCTTCGCTCTACGACAAGCGTTCAAGGTTCGATCTCTCTCTGCGGTTTCTCGATTTCCTCTCTTTACTGTGTTGGATTTCGAATTTGGGTGAAAATATATATGTATATGTGTATATATGTATAGCTATGTGATAGATCTATTCTTCAAAGCTCATTTGTGTAGTTTCAATTTTGGGTTCGAATTTAGGATTTTCTTGTTGAAACATTAGGGATTTTCTTAATTGAAATTAGGGTTTTTCGGCTTTAAGGTTCAATTTTGGGCTTGAAATTAGGTTTCTCTTGTTCAAACATTGTATAATCCATAAATCATTTATCTCTCTATCTATATATATATTATATCTTCGATTCAGCGAGAGGTTTCTCAAATTCATTCTCTGACGTTTTGAAGATTACTAGAGGTATCAGTTTAATCTAATTTGTTTAATTTTTCTACGAAAGTTTAAGCATTCTTTGAATCAGTAACTAAAACTAGGGTTTATGTATCTCATGGCATTCCTACATGTAAACCCGTTGGATGTGAACTTCAATTGGTCTTTCTGAAACTAGTTCTAAAAGTTATCTATATACAAAGGTGAACAAAAGAATTTGAAATTTGAAATTACTTTTTTCCCTCTTTTTGTTCATTACGCTAATGATGTGTTAATTTGTATTTTTTTGTGTTTCTTATTCTTTGTTATATGAAGTTTTGTTTTTGTTGGATCAAATTTTATTAACCCATTGTTTGATTGTTATATGTATATCTAATTTGATGGTGCGGTAGTGATTTCTTAATTAACTTTCTTTAGTTGTTAGAAATTGTTTTTTTTTTCACCTAAACATGATGTGCTATGATTTTGGGTTTGTTGATTAATTATTGATTATTTTTTACAGTTACTATCCTCTCTGTTGGGTTGTGTATGGCAGTAAAAGTTGTGCAGACTCATGGGTTCCTCGGCGGACGAAGGTTTTCCTCCAATGCAGGTATGAATGGACTAATTTGGATGGTTTATATTCTTCTATATGAATCATTTTTATTCATATTTTTTAGAGCTTTTGGAATGACAATTGTTTGAGTACTCGGGGTGTTTGTTTGAGCTGATTGATAGGTAGGGTTAGTAATGTACTCGAATATCACTCATATATCTGTTAGAAGTCCAGTTTATACTAGCTTGATAAATGATATTGTACTTCTTTTTTGTCTAAGACACTCCATTTCTTTCTGTCCAAATCACTTCTTTTTTTGTCCAAGTTGCTTTTCTTTTTGTCTAACTCACTTCATTGCTTTGTGAGTTCGCTTTTACTATTGTTAGAATTATTTTCTATTTTATTTTGTTGTAATTTGGTGGTTGATAATTGTCTGCATTCCTTCTTTGCTTTTACCTTGTTGCTGCTGCTATGGCTATTGTTGTCTTTGATTATTATTATAGGGACAAGTTATAGTCTCTGAAATTACAATCTTCTATATGTGTGTGGGTTGGAATGGCGCGCGGGGGGTTGTTTGTTATATATGAGATTCCTACTCTGCTTGCAGTGATCTTGTTTCTTATCTTCCATTCTTATGGATAGGAAACATATAATTTCCATGTTTCCATCTTAGATCTGTTTAAAGTCAAAAAAATATTTTTGAAGCATTGAAGTTGGATATAATTTAAGTAACCCTTTATTAGGGTGACAATGGATTGGTTCATTCTCAGTCTCTTGATCGAACTTGGAATGTCTTTGAGGATGTATCATAATTCTGTTGTTTCGCTTGCATTTTATTGTTGTTAGGGTGAAGAGGGATTGGTTCATTTTTAGTGGCTTGATCGAACTCGGAATGTTGTTGAAGATGTATCCTAATTCTTTTGTTTAGTTTTCATTTTCTTGTTGTATAATTGTTAATCATTGTGTGCACATGTTGTGTATGGGTGTATGGGATTAAAATGCAAAAGGTGCATGATTCAAAAGTTAATTATGCACTTACTATATGTTTGTAATTTTTTTTCTGCCACCGTATTCTTTTTAATTTTAGCTGAATAAGTTGCAATTTTCAGTTCTCTAATTTTTGTATATTGTTTCTCTTTCATGCTTTTCTTTGATGAGCATGTCTAACATCGGTTTACTTTCATGCAATTTACTTCTATGAATAGATAAGGGCAGGGATCCTTGCAATTCCTTTAGTTACTCAAGAAGCTGGATTTGTAGTATCTTCGGTTACCTGCATTGTTTGTTGGGTGTTTATGGTAATAATTCTAGCCTTGTCGGCTATTTACTTCTTACAGTTTTATTTCTTGTTTTCCGGTATGTCTCTATCTTGCTAAAATTGTGAAAAGCAACCTTGCTAGTGACTGAATCTTGGTTAACTACCTTTAGCAATTGTATCGGCATACTGAGTGGAAATACTATGTGAAGTACTTGGTTTTGCAATGAAATGTCAGTCTAATTGGTGCAGAGTCAAACAAAAATTTGAAGTCTTCAGTGTTCCATTCACATCTTCTATCTATGTCTCTCATATCTTATGTACGCCCGAATGAAGTATGGTGTAAATTTAAACTATGCAGGTTGTAATTGGGCTGCTCGTTGTTGAAGTAAATGTGAGAACAATGTGCGAACTGGGTTCTGGTGGCGTGTCATTGGTATTTCTTAATCACTACTTTTACCTTGACCTTTTAGTAGGGAATCATTTGTTGTTATTTTTTATTTTTTGTTTCTGAGTTGATAGAATGTGGAAATAGATTAATGAAGGAATGCCCATGCTTAACATATAATAGGGTTCTATATATTTCTATGGTGGAGAAATAATGTTAAGAACATAATTCTCGTAGATTTTTCCACTTGTGGATTTCTATTAACAGAGATTTTCATATACTCTTCAATGGTATCTCTCAATATAATTTTTTTTTCAACCCTAGGGATTAAATTATATTTTCTACATTAAAATTCCAGTTATGCATATGTGAAATGCTTATTTTGTCCTGGAGTTGTACTGTAGGACAACAAAATTAATGTGGTTCATTTCAATTCTAATTGCCTTCATTTAATATTAGGTATCAATGGCCATGAGAACTATTGGAACTACTGGAGTTCAAATTGCTTGATAGGCCAATTTGTGCTTAGTGATTCTAATGATTAATAATATGTTGTGGGCATGAAGTATTATTGATTAAGAATTCTGGTTTCCAGTAAATTGTGACATTACTAGTTCTTGCTCACTAGTGATCTGTTGTGTGCATGAGTATTAGAGATAACGACGACACAGAACTCTGTATTTGACAACGCAATTACTTTAAATTGACAACTTTAAATCATTAATACAACAACTTGCACTTTGGAATTAAGGGGTTGTTTGGTAGATGGTTTTGGGATAAAGAAGTTGATCCCACTGTTCAAGCAAATGATTAAGAGGCTGGTCCGGTGGCATGTTCTAGATCCCGCGTTTGTCCCTAATAGTTGCATAGTAAATATATATGATGAAGGAATTTGCATTCCTCTTCATTTTGACCACCATGACTTTCTTCGGCCTTTCTGCACCACCTCATTCTTGAATGAGTGTAATATAATGATGGGTGCAAATTTGAAAGCGGTTAGTCCAGGAGAGTTTGTTGGTCCCGTCTCCATTCCTTAATTTGAAAACATTTTAGTATCATTTTAAACTTAATTTGATTTATTAATTAATTTGTATGATGCAAATTGGTGCTTGTTCTAAATAGTAATGGAGCTGACATTGCAAAACACTGCATTCCATGTGTTTCGGCAAAAAAGGTATCTTAATTTTTCTCGATGGCGTAGAATGAAGAGCTCCTTTTTCTCATTTCAACTATATGGAAAAAAACAAAAAAAAAAACCCTATCTTATTTATTAAATTGTTTGTTTCAAGATTTCAATAACTTTCAGGAAAATGGATGAGAGCAAGTTGTCTTATAATTATTTGCACGATCCGGAGCTCATGAATATAAAGCCTTTATTGTGTATTCCCATGATGAAGTTACAAGTACAACAAAACCAGAATGAAGATGAAGAGATCATCCATGGTGGACTTAAACTGCTACAGAGACCATCAGTGGCTCGTTTCTTATGGCGGAATAGCTTTCCTCTTCTGCTTCCTTCAACAACTTGAAACAGTTCCCCAATAACTGTTTTAAATAGCTTTCCTCTTCTGCTTCCTTCAACAACTTGATTTGTACTCCTCCAAACAATCAAAGGGAAATAAAAACTATTGGAAGTAATGAAATGTACAGTGTTATATTTACCAAAGTTATAAATTGCTAGTTACTGAAATTTAATTATTCTTTGTAATCAATTCTGTGTGTATTATACTGTGAGTTTAGAGATTTTCAGTCTTTTGTATCAATATGAGAAATAGTTATATTGAATCATTTCTTTGATCCGTATTTGGAGTTGTACTTTATTTTGTATCAATCTGTAGAATATGTTGGGTATGAAAATAATTGTGTCATTTTTTTTTTCTCTTTGATATATTTATTGCTACTTAATTTTATCAAAATAAATAAATTACTATTAATCATTTTTAGGGGAATGTGTTGTATGAATTTTCTCAATTCCAACACTTAAAGGCAAAATTTCAGTAAAATCTTTTAAAAAACAATTCAACTCTGCCAAACATGTTTTTCTGTTTCTGTTCTCAGAAATCCAGAGAACACAGACGTTGTCAAACATGTTTTTTTGTTTCTATTCTCAGATTTTCTGAAAAAACAAGGTCTGCCAAACGTGTTTTTTAGTTTTCTGTTCCCGAAAATTTTTCAGACAAAATTCCCAACCAAACATGTTTTTGTTTCCGGATTACTCTTAGGACAAGAACAAGAAAGTTTTTTGTTCTCGAGAGGAAAAAAATAAAAATAAAAACACTGGTTTCCAAACGCACCCTACAAATAAGAACACTTTTTTTCATTCTAAGAGCTACATCAAAGAAAACACTCTCAAACATTAAGAATGGAAGGATATTGATTGGCATTATAGATGGGCTTTGGCCCATCTAATTGTATATAAATATGTGTCCAAATAAATAAGAAAGTCATTCTTGTGTGTGCAATTTTCCTGCATTTACAGTTCTCAACCCTCATAATCCGGGACGAATTTAGTTAAGGCCCCACTGGGAAAAAAATATATATTTTTACCTTAAAATTTTGGATATTTTGTATTTAGCCCTCACTGAAAAAATTTACCTTAAATACCACATAATTTAGATCTCTTTACAACTAAGCTCCTACTGAAAAATTGTTTTAAATCCCAAAGAAATAAATATATATCATTTATACTCCAAAAATCCAAAAAAAAAATTTGTTAGCCCCCACTAACACAAATCCCTAGATCCATCACTACTCATAACCGTTTAATATTTTCACCCTTACTCCCATAACTGCCCCAAACCGTGCCACATGTCCCCCAAAACCGCCCCATTAAACTTTTTTTATAACATTGTGATCTATATAGAAAACGACAGCTATCAACTTGATTTAATCGCAATAATTTCTAATACAAAAAAAAAATACCAAATAATTCAAATCTAAATAAACAAACTTTAATAAAAGTCTTCAATTCTAACAACATAAGTCAAATCACATAAAATAAAGTTAACAATAAACCCAAAAAATATTAGTTAAATACAACTCCACCCAAAAAATATTAGTCAAATACAACTCTATAACTAAAACTACAAGTCCACTCCATAACATTTTAATATAAAAAAATTATGAAAAATTAAATTATTGTTATGCGGTTCATCAAACCGTTCTCGCCCCATAACCATTGATTTTTTCTTTCTTTTATCCCCATAACCACCCCATTTATAAATGGGGCGGTTCCTCGGCAAGGCAGGTTTTTTTGCCATCCCTAGCTGGCACCCACGGATTTTAAAAAAACTGATGGGAACGGGAACGGGAACAGGACGGGATGATCTCACATCCCGTTTAGCCGATTTTGGGCGGGACAGATGGAGTTTTTTTAACGGTTGTGGGGATAGGAGAGGGTACACCCACCCAAAACCACACCCTTTGCCATCTTTATTCTCCTACTTGAAGCCACAAGCGCTCTGGTTGCTGAATACCTAGTGGAGGTTTGGTTTGCTCAAATTGAATTCTAGTAGTGATCTTGCGGATGCGAGATCCTCTTCCGTCCCCCACACCCGGGCAAGTGATGTTAGATGAAATTGAGATATTAAAAACTCTCACATTATTCTTGATCATCGTATTCAAGTATCCTTAGCTCTACAATATTCGGATGATAATTTGAGTATGTATTCCCTCATGAAGTGAAGTAGAAAGACAATGGTTGGAAAGACTGAAAGGAACATATCCAGAAATATAATCTCAAGCCATAGGGAATGTACGATGCCAAATACCACACTTGAAGAGGAAGCCACCAAATTAGCAGTGCTACGGAATGATCTCCAGCTTGAATCTGACAGCGTCTCGCCATCTTTGAGAAAACGATATCAAGGATACCAGCAATGTCCCAAGGTATGACTCTGGTATCTTGGGAAGCTTTTCGGCAATTCTCCTCTAGGACGAGTTTGGGGAAGTTGAGGTAAACATCAATCAATACTGCAGGCTTCTATCGTTGCCATTACCTCACCCTCATCTATCCATGCCTTCCTAATTTAAGTGCTACTGGCCTGAATTGCTTTAGGTGTTTCTAACCACAGACACAAGGTCCTTGGCTCCTTGCTGCTACTTTATATCTCCAAGCAGATCTTCTAACGCCAGAAAGGCGAACAAACATGAATCCCCTCATGTTGGTAAAGTCACAATTTTCGTGGAAAGTGGTCCCTAAAGAGAGGAAATAAAAAATAATGTTTATAATGATTCAACAGCTTTTGCAATCTTGCTAACAAGAGAATAGTAAATTACATGATTAATTTCCAATGTAAGAAACGATAAAACCATGTGAAACCTCATAGACGCATAATAGCACCTGCAAAAATCTAGACCTCATTGGATTTGGATGGGATAAATCATTGATAGAAGATGGTTCAAGTAACTAATGTTTTAGATGGTTATTTACAAATAAATCACATATCAATATTGGTCGTCAGTATCATTATAAGAATATGTCATAAGCTTATACATGTATTCTGTATCCACAAACAGGTGCAAACGATGTAAATAAAGGTAAGTTACCGATCAATATTGATCATTGACCTCATTCAAACAATATGTCATGAGCTTATACATGAATTCTGTAGCCACAAAAGGTGCAAACCGAAAAAAGGTAGGACTTCAACAATATCAACCTATTCTGACTTGTTGGGGATATATACAAACTCAACTCCAACAGGAAATTGTAGTCATTGCGGAATTACCAGTGGCATCCTTGCTCCTTGGTTCATTAATCATCATCTATGTATATTTTGATGAAGATGTAATAGGTGGGGTAAAAAGTATGAAAAGTTTTGTTCTGAGAGAATCTTGTTAGATAACATAGTACTTGTTGAAAGTTTTTTGTTCTGAGAGAATCATGTTAGGTAACAAAGTACTTGTTGAAAGATGAAACTCCGGAACATGCACAAAGGTGCTATATACATATATGCACTGTGAAAAAATATAATCATAATCCCAATGAAGAAAAATCGGAGATGATGCTGCTCATAGAATGAAGGCAAACGAGTTAAGCAGGCTGCATCTAGAATATGCTTGCTAAAATTGAAAGGGAAGTTCTACAGGACAACTAGTCGACGAGTTGTTCTTTAGGGGATAGGGAATATTTGGACAGCTATGAAACAATATATGCATGAAGTGAGTGGCGTAAATGACAATGTTGAGATGTATGTCTCATAAGACTGTAAGCATTGAATTAAGACTTCACACATTCATGAGATAGTTGTAGTAGCACCAGTTGACAATAAAATAAGATGATATTAAGTAATATACTAATTTGAACAAGCGGAAAGAAGGCCTGGAAATGCCTTGAGAGTGACATTGTCAACACTGAAGGTAACATAAGCAGAACAGGGAGACCACAATAGATATTGGTGAAGTTAGCGAGAAAGATATGATAGCATGTGAGTTGACCGAGGCTATGCCCTTGGATTGAGCGGAATTAAAATCTAAGATTCAAGTATATAAATAAATCAGGATAGCCTTTGAGTTAAGTTAATATAGGTGTTTTAACGATGGTATTTTCTAGTTCTTAAGTCTGATGAAGTTACCATATCAATATTTTGAACAAAAATCAAGTGTTATTTCTTAGATTCCTACTTTTTTGTTAATTAGAATTGCAATTTTAAATTTTATTTATTGACAATTGGAATAAATTATATATTAGCATATATACTTTACGTGAATAGGCTCTAATTAGCGTGTGCTACAAGCTTACAACTTAAATACACGACTCATGACAAAGACATGACTGTAATAATTCACAAATTCAACATTACTGGCAAGTTATCATTCTAAATGTAAAATTTCAGAACACCACATCATGATTCAGCACTAGCGGTCATGAATATATTTAGGAACTTCTTCATAGTCATGCTCTATGTTTCTGAGGAAACTAATAAATAAGCAAGTTTACCTTACATTGTGTAAATTCTTGGATGGCAAAGAATTATTAAGTCACTTTCAGGTAAAAAAAACAAAAAAATACAAAAGCAAAAAGGAGGAAAAGAACAACTATTATATCCACATTAAGTCACTGTATTGGGAGCACTTCTGTGAACAATAGGTCCCAAGAGCTTATTTCTGTATTAATAAAACAAAAATAAAATGAAAATTTTTATATTTGCATCTATATATATATATATATGTAATTATGTATATATATTATTTTCCCGAGGGAACTCAGAGAGCGGGAGTTGAGCACTTATACCATCACCATAAGCAAAAAAATTTGAATCAGTTATTGATTGAATTGACACAACCCTTTTTCCAGTCTTAAAGTACTTTAAATAAGTTCAGAATAATATCTGTATTCAGATTAACAAAATAGATGGAGTTTATTCTGCATTATACTGATTCAATTTCCTATCCAAAAGAGGCCAATCTAATAGAGAATCTAAATCAAATTAACAAATTTGAATATATGCCTCAATTCATTTTATCAAAATATAAGAATTAAATAGGTAAAAACAAAAACTGAGAAGGCTGGATACCTCAAAAGGGATGCACTGAACAATCACAGAGCAAAGTAGGCTGATCATGCCTGTTATTCAACTTGTACTCAAAGACTGATCATGACGCGTAGACTTGGGATGAAAATTGCTGTAATATTGTATATACTTCAATCAATTGTTCCATAAACTCCGACAGAAAATTATGAAGGGACCACTAAACCAACTCTTCCATGAATGACTTAATGTTCTTTACATCTTCTTTGGACACCGGATATTTCTTCGGTTGGAAAAGCTTCCACATTCCAACTGGATGCCGATTCCGAACCTCAACATCTTCGGCAAACCTCCCAAACATTTTTTCACACTCCGGATAAGGCTTAACATAAAGATTGTAAAACTTCAACCTACTAGATTTGATCAAGGCCTTCAACCCCACCTCATCACCAAGCCCACCTATCGAACTCAAATACTCAATCACATTGTATCTAGGTACAATCTGTTTCTCAAAACTCACCCCCAAATACTCCGGAACATCAACAAGCCAAAGAACATCAAACTTCATCCTATTCACCAAAAACTCAATCTTCTGATCAAGTTCTTCTATCTTGTATAAAATTGCCCTTGGCTCTTTCCACAACACCTTAAATGCATCTCTATAAATCAATCCGTGGCGGCACAAGCAATCAATACGCAATTTAACTTCAAATCCAGCCCTAAAAGCTCCCTCACTGAAAATTTTCTCTTGAATGGGTACCCTACATTTCAAGGTCCTCAGCATTTGCAGACACCGAAAAAGCTCCCCTAATTCCAATCCAAGAACTCTAGGGTCTCTAAGAATCTCTTTCCTAACCACATCATTGCTAAAACCCAAATCCCTAAATTCACCAAACAAGCCCTTCAGCTTATTTTCCACCCCAAATCTCAAAATACCTGGAAAAAGGTTGAAAATTCGATCGATTTGGCTCTTATCAATTCCAAATCCCACTAAAAACTCAATTTTCTCCAATATTTGATTCTCACCCATCATAATTACCATTGGGAACTCCTCTAATACTCTAATCACTGTACCATCACTAAACCCTAAACACTTCAAACGCTGAACACAACTACAAACATAATCTGGGCCTAAATCAAACTTCCTAGAAACTTCCACAACATTCCTAATCATCAGTGAAGTAGCCCTAGAAACCCCAATTTCTGAAACACCCATTTCCCATTTCCTGATAAATTCAAGTTCTAGCACCTGTGGACAATTAATCACCATCGAAACAAGACATTCCTGAGACAATTTCAAGGAGAGTATAATTTGAAGAGACTTTTGAATCTCTGATGGGTTTGAGCTGAGAAAAAATCGATTCTTGGTAAGAAAATCATAGAGTTGGGATGGCGGGAAACCGTACCTTTGGAAGATGTTTGCGAGGGAAATTAGTTTCCTGTATTCGGATTGTTGCGAGAACTGTGGGGAAATCGGAATTGTTGAGCTAGGGTTTGAGGAAAAAGATTGGATATGGGGGTTTGAGAAAGTGGGGATGGGTTTGGAGGTTGATGTGATGAAGCGATGGATAGTGGGTCTAGTTAGAACCCTAATCGCCATTGGTGATGGGTGCTTTAGGTGAGAGAGTATAGGGTTCTGTTAAATCCAAATGAGTCATATACTAACGATTCATTTTAGTAATATTCTTTTCCTTTTTGTTTATACTATTGAGTCCCCGTCTGTTCGGACAGATCCCTCTGCACCATCAAAGGAAGTTAACGCTTAGCTAAAACTAAGTCTTTGGGAAGTCAGAGGTCAATTTACCTGTTGATCCGTGGTTAATTTGCACTAATCCCATGAGGAATTGGTCAATTCCACTTACCGGTTGATCAACGCAATTTTGGACACTCACACTCGCCGTAAAATGACAAGAATAATACCCTGGCTAAAAATACTACAATATATTTTAGAAGAATCATTTATGTGAAATGACTAAAATGACCCTACCCCATTTATCTCCTCCCCCTTTCTCATTCCACCGCCTCACCTCTATTCTCTCTCGCCAAGGCGCTCTCTTTCTCTCTTTCAGCCATGGTTAACTGATTAGGGTTTTTTTTGTTTTGGTTTTGTGTTTTTCTTTTGAGGGGTTTCTTTCTCTCTAATTTTTTTTTGATCTCTGTATATATATTTACATACATATAAATATATTTTATAAAGAGAGAAAGAGATGATGGAGAAACACTACAAGGGAATAAGGAGGAGAAAGTGGGGGAATTGGGTGGCGGAGAATTTGGTTGGGTTCATATGCGACATCGGTGGCGGTTGTGCATGCGTACGACACGGCGATGTTCTACTTCCTGGAGCCCATCGTCAGGCTTAACTTCCCGAAGCTAGTGGCGGCAAATGGCAGCCCATGTGGTTCAAAATGATTTTCCTCTTTGAGATAACTCAATATTAGATTTTTTATTCTTTTAAGAAAAAAATATATAATATTGAGTTATCTCAACTGATTTAGAGGTCTTTGATGAATATTTGGTGATCTAGAGGTTTCAATTTAGGGGTTTCGGTTTAGGGGTCTTAATTTTGGGTTTCAATTTAGGGGTTTCAAATTTGGGGTATCAATTTTAGGGTTTCAGTTTAGGGTTTAGAGGTTTCAATTTATGGGATTCCAATTAGAGGTTTAATTTAGGGGTTCATTTTACCAATTGAAGGTTTCAGTTTAGGGTTTAGGGTTTTCAATTTAGGAGATTCCAATTGGGGTTTAATTTAGGGATTTAATGTAAGGGTTCATTTTGGGTTTAATCTAGGGGTTTAATTTAGGTTTTTCAATTTAGGGTTTCGATTTAAAGTGGTGTACTTTAGGGTTTTTAACTAATTAAATAAAAATTAAGGTTTATTCTTTTGGTGTGATGTAAATTGTGTATAATGTTAGCATGGAAGGGTACATTGGTCCAAATTTATTGACACTAAGGCCCCGTTTGGTAACCGGTCTGGTTCGGTCTGGTCTGGTCTGGTCTGGTCTGGTCCGGTCTGGTCCGGTCTGAGTGATGTTCTGAAATTCTGTTTGGTAAGCGATCTGGTCTAATGGTCTTGGTATGAGGAAACTGGAACCAGACCATGTTTGAGAAACTGTCTGGTTCCAAACTTCTTTGAACCAGACCCTATTTGGCAAACTGGTCTGGTCTTAAATTTTGTTTATTATTCATTTTTTTATAAATATAATTCATTTAATTTATTATTTATTTGTTTATTTTAATTAATTTATAAATATATTTTATTAATTTATTAATTTTTTATTTTTTTATTATTAAATTTATTCATTTATTATTATTTTTATATATTATTTAATTAAATTTTCTTATTATTTATTTATTATTATTTTTATGTATTATTTAATTCATTTTGCTTATTATTTATTTATTATTATTATTTTTATGCATTATTTAATTCATTTTTCTTATTATTTATTTATTTATTCTTATTTTTATATATTATTTAATTCATTTTGTTTATTATTTATTACTATTTATTCATTTATTTTTGTTTGTCTCTAAAATTATTTTTATTAATTTATTATTTATATTATTATTATTATGTATTATTTAATTCATTTTATTTTATTTATTTTGTTCATTATTTAATTCATTTAATTTATTAATTATTATTATGTATTATTTATTTCATTTTCTTTATTATTCATTTTTTTATAAATATAATTCATTTAATTCATTATTTATATTATTATTTATTTATTTATTTTAATTAATTTATAAATATATTTTATTCATTTATTATTTATATTATTGATTATTATTATATTTAATCATTTATTATTATTATTTTTTAATTTTTTTATTCATTTTGCTTATTATTTATTTATATATGTATTATTTAATTCATTTTGTTTATTATTAATTTATTTTATTTTATTTATAAATATGCTTTATTGAATTTATTATTTATATTATTAATTTATCATTTATTATTATTTATTTATTTGTTTAATTAATTTATAAATATATTTTATTAATTTATTATTTATTATTATATATATTTATTATAAATATATTTTATTATTCATTATTTTGTTTATTTTTTATTCATTTATTTATATTAATTTTTAAATATATTTTATTTAATTTATCATTTATATTATTATTTTATTCATAAATATATTTTATTTTTATTTATTCATTTATTTATTATTAATTTATTATTATATTTATTTATTTATTTATTTATTTATTTTTATGTATTATTTAATTCATTTTATTTATTATTCATTATTTTATTATTTTATTTTTATGTTTTGGTTATATATTGGTTAGATGTGGTTCAATTATTGGAGGACATTTTGGTTAGATTTTGGATAGATTTTATAACCAGACCAGATATAACCACCAAAAATTGTGGTCCTAAAAAAGGTCATTTTGGTTCAATTTGGTCTGGTTATATTTTTTGGGATCAAGGCAAAACAAACATAGTCTGGTCTCAAAAAATCATGACAAAACCGGAAATATAAGACCATAACCAGTAAACAAACATGGCCTAAATATACTTTTGCTCATATTATTATTTGGATACCATTGTTGAGTAGTTAAAGGGCATTTGGTCTTTTCACATGGTGTGAGTGTAAGAAAAGTGAAACCTCAGGGATTATTGGGACGACAAACGAGTTGATTGAGGCATAAGTGAAATTGACCTATACTTCAGGGGGTGTTAGTACAAATTACCTTATTATTGATATAAATTTGAAGTGATTATATCCGACATAGTTATACTTTCATCCATTATTGTTAATATAAATTACACTCATATCTTCTGTAGTTCTACTAATTACACTTTCATCTCTTATTTGTTTTACTTTGACCCCTTAATCAAATTTTGAGATGTGAAATAACTAAATTACCCCTAAATGTGTGTGAGGACCTATTTGTCCACCCATAAAAATTCAAAAAGACCAACATACCCTACTTTTATATGTGTATATATATTCATATATATATGTATATGTCTATTTTAGAACTAAAAATATACATATATATTAATATATGTATATATTCATATCATGTCACATACCCATTAATCCCCAATCATCGAAACCCCCAATTTGATACAGATTTGGAAACTCAATGGACCGAAATCGAAGACCCACAAATATTCTTGAAGTTGAAATTTTATATGTGTATATATTCATTGAAATTTTATATACTGATCATCGGAAATATACGCCGATCACCATGAGGGTGTTTAAATGTAATTTATCAAACGAAAGGGGATTTACTTGTTATTTAACATATTTAGAAGGGGTCTAGTTGTAATAAACTCTTTAATTTTTATGTAATTCTTTTGTGGAATATTTAACAACTTGGTGTCACGTTAGTGAATACATATTTAATAACCAATATATCCACTAAATAATATAAGAAATGAAAAATGTGGAATGTTATAGACAGAAATATAAAATGAGTAGAATAGAGACAACATGACATAGATTTCTTCGGAATTTTAACAGCTCAATCTTAATTTAAAACTGGAATTCATCAAATTATCTATATAAGTAGCAATCCTGTTAATAACATGGTGAGAAGTTTTAGCCCGGTAAATTTTATATATGTGAGAAAGAATGAAATATTTATCTAGATGTGAATAATATGTTTAATTTAATTGATTGAATTACTAATTTTAATAAATCAACTTTTAAGGAAAAAAAAAATGGTGTGGAGATCTGTTATAATGGCCTCAAGTTGGAACAATTTTTTCAATATGTATGATTTAATCTAAATTTATGTTAAATTAATTTTATCTTTTTCCTTCAATAATTTAGAATTATTTTACATATATTTAATAAACATTAACAGAAATTTTGAATGGGTTGGATCAATTTAATTATTGTTCTAATTATTCTATTGCATTTATTATTTAATCTAAATTTATTTTCAACTAATATATTTTTTTTCCCTACAACAATCTGGAACTTTTTGCAAATATTTTATAAATACTAACAACAAATTTTCTTAGACATTAATGAATAACCCGTAAAATGAAAATTATATGTGAACAAGACATGATTAAAGGCATGGTTGGTTTGTAACTTTTGATAGGTTTTTATTTTTAAAAATTAAAATATTTAACTTTAGTTTTATAAAACTACTATCAGAAAACTCCATTATAAAATGTTTGTTTTTTAGGGCAACTTTATAGCTGAATATACCAATGCAACTATCATATGCTACTGTTGTACCACGTTTAAACTACTGAGTAATCAACCTAAATAGTCATTTTAGTTTTCGTTTGATAGTGCTTTTTTTCTGCTTTTACACTGAAAAATTATATTGGTATTTCTTACCTTCTTCTAAATATTCTTCCAAGACTTAGAAGCTCTTTTAAAAAAATTGTCAAATCTCCTTCAAAATAGCTTTCCTCTTCATAAAGTCAAAAATAATTTTTAAAAAACATATCCAAACAGACATAAGAGTGACTACAATACAAAGTAAAAAAAATCAAATGTTGTTTTTATTAATCTAAAGTTTAGATAATCCTTTTTAACACAACAAATACAGGTTAATGATTATATTACTAAATAATTTGAGATATCTATGATTATATATATCTACACACACACAATGATGGTGCATATATACATTATGTTGGATAACTTGTATATGGTATGTTTCATACTTTCTGTAACATTGACTTGTATTATTATTATTATTAGGGTTGGGATCATTTAACCCCGGTAATATGTATATTGTACGTATAACATCATATGGTTATTTGAGATTCTATTATTCAAAAATATATGCGTTTTGCCCCTATTGTGACATGAATTATCTCAAATATTTTTAGAATAAGTTTTTTTAAAAAATTACAAAAACAGAAAATATGTTTATAAAAAATATATTTCAGAAAATCATCAACAAAACAATTACATTTTTTTTTCAAAAATATTTGAAAAAAATAAGCCAATTTGTTTTAAAAAAAAAATTTATTTTTATGTATTTAACATTTGATTAAAAGTTTAATCCAGTTTAATTTTTTGAAAAAATAAAAATAAATTACAAAAAAAAAACTGAAAATATGTTTATAAAAAATATATTTAAGAAAATCATTAACAAAATAGTTACAATTTTATTTTCAAAAATATTTTAAAAAATAAGCATATTTTTTTAAAAAAACTTTTATTTTTATTTATTTATTTATGATTAAAAAAAATAAGCCGGTTTCTTTCAAAAATTTATTTTTATTTAATTATATATTATTTATTATTAATTCAATATTTGTTATTTTTATTAGGTTATAAGGAGTATTTTAGGAATTTCATATTATTTTAAAACATAATAGAGTAAGTTGCAATATTTTGAAAACATAATGTATTATTATTATTTCTCTCATAGTATACAATGTGAATGTTCTTGATTATTATAAGTTGCAATACACATTTTGTAACAAATGAGAGTTTTGCGCACTAGTATGAAATTACACGGGATTTTTCTCAAATAACCCTTATTATTATTATTATTATTATTATTATTATTATTATTATTATTATTATTATTATTTATCTCATGGTTGTAAGGAGGAAGGATTCGCGAAATGGTATAACGGCAAAATGACTAGTTGGGATAATGACCCAAAGATTAAATTATCTGGGATATGGCCCAGGCTTTAATTATCTGGGATATGACCCAGGATTGGTATATTTGGGGAAACCGGCCCAAGTAAAAGATTATTTGGGAGATTGGCCCAAATAATTGATTACTTGGGGAATTAGCCCAAATATGGTTTTACGCGAGAGCTTGCATTACACAGAGGGAAGCATGAGGGGCTGATGTGTTTTATAGCTCGCATCAGTAACTCATAACCCTATATGCTGCTCGCGTAGCGAGTACTACGCGGAATCTAAGGGAAATGCTTGGGATGAGTAAATAGTGGGTCGCGACCTTATTTACACCGTCCTAAGTAAAAGTACCTTAGAGAGGCCGCTAGTATTCAGGGCCATGACCAAGGCATGCATGATTGGTCATGACCCAGCAAAGCTATAACGGCATCCTTGGCTAAGGATAAAGCAGATCCGCGATGCAACAGGCGCGGATCACAGGCATGGTGCATATTATGATCCGCGAATTCGTTTCGCGGATGATATTGTGCAAGGTATTTATGACGCGCAGTACTATCCGCGCATAAGATTACGTGAATACGTTTTGCATAGTCGAGGGCGTGACATAATACTGTGTAAGGTATTTATATCACGGATTAAGTACGCAGGGACCATGTCGCGAGACAGGTGCTGATGTGGCAATAGAATCCACGAGGACGAAGTAACTAATTCGCGATACAAGTACTGACGTGGCAGTACAAACCGCAAGGATTACTGAACATTCACGTCTATAAATAGAGGTGCGAGAGCTCACTTGAGGAGGAATTTTCCGGAGACTAAGAGAGAGAAATTCCTAGAGAGAGAGAGAAAGCATTTCTCAAATACTTGTACTCGCTATTGTTTCCTCCATTTTCTCTGTAGAGCAAATCAAAAGTAATAAGAACATCATTGCCGTCATTTTACTGACGAACTTGTATAAAAACTATCTTCGCATCATCAACTTACGAACCCCTACATTAAAGGAGACTCTGCTGGGGAGAAGATGTCTTCTGCATAAGTGGAGCCTCGCCAGCCTCGGCGGAGAGGTCGTCCACCGACCCGGCGTACTGAGCAAGTCGAAGAAGAAACGGTGGCACAAACACAAGGAGGGGAACCAGTCCAGCCAGCACGAAGACAACGTCGTCGCGCGAATGTTGGTGAGGATCAGGCAGAAACCCCTCCGATGGCAGAGCCAACACAGAATTCAACGGAATTGCCATCGGTTCTACTACAAACTCTTCTCAACATCCAAGAAACGCAAAAGGCCATTCTTCACTTCATGGAGGCCTCACGCGTTTCAGCACCAAGCACTGAATCACCTAGGATGGACAATCAAACTTTGCCAGAGGATTCAGCATAAGAACTTTTTCGCGAGTCGGTAAGAATTGAACCCTGGAAAAAGAGTCATACATCACAAAGGAACAACTGCGAGCTATCCTGAACGAAAAATCTGAAATAGAGGAAGTTGAAATTGCCCCGCCATACCATCCTAGTATCATAGCGTTGCCTTATCCAGAAAACTATGGGGCACCAAGCTTCCATCAGTTTGATGGCAAAAAGGGGAATGCGAAAGAACACATTGCCAGGTTCGCGGATGCTCTGGGACCTCACAGAAACAATGAATACTTGAAACTTAAAGAGTTCTCCAAATCTTTAACTAGAACAACATATACATGGTATACTGGCCTCACTCCGGCTTCAGTAACTAGTTGGACGGATATGGTGCTCAAATTTTACACCAAATTCTTCCAAGCTGATGAGGAGGTCTCAAGATTTCACTTACAAGGCAAAGACAACGCTTTGGGGAAGAGGCTGCGGCTTATGTTCGGAGATTTCGCGAGACTGCTTTACAATGTCATGAACCAATTTCCGAACTACAATTGATCAAAATTTGTATAGAAGGAATGATGCGGGAATACAGAGTGCATCTGGTCAATAATGAGGTCAAAAAATTTTCTGCACTTGTTGATAATGCCCGAAGGTTGGGAGAAGTCTTGGCTCCCCCAACACAACCAAACATCAGTACTAGGCGGATACCGATGGAAGCAGCTACGCAGAACGAAAAGTCCAGGGAAGAGCGCACTGGGAGATCTGAACCACCCCGTTTACCTTTCAGTGAAAAAGAGGTAGTTGCTTTGCTAAATCAATGGGTCGCAGATCTTGTCATAACGCTACCTCTAGTGCAAAAGGTGTTGTCGAGAGAGGAAAGGATGAAGAGAAATTACTGTCCTTATCACAGGAGTATTCGGCATTCGTTGATGAGCTGCTGGGCTTTTCAAAGTCTGGTACATCGAAAAATAGCATAGGGAGACTTGGAAGTGGCAAAAAATGTAGTTCATGAGCCTTTCCCTGCACATGTAGCTGTGGTGACCGCTAGAGACAGTACTAAGGATATGACCAACACCGCTAAGTATGAATGTCCGCCAGTACGTGAGGCCAAGGAGAATGCTAAGATAGACGTCTTCTTCAATCAATTCCCAATACAGGAACATGTGAAGGAATTCTTGAAAGAGCAAACAGTTGCTGCACTCAATCATACCATTGTAATTCCGTAGCATGAGAAGGCTTCCAATAAGATTACATTTTCTGAAGCAGACAATCAAGTGCCATTTGCCCACAACCGGCCTCTGTATGTACCAGCTATGGTGAACGGTCAAGAGATGAAACGAGCTTTCTTAGACGGAGGAACACCAGTTAATTTAGTCCCATTAGCCACTTTCCGGATGATAAAATTTCCTGAAAGCAAGATCGTAAACCATACCATAGCAGTTACTGGTTTTAATGGAGATCAGCAGGCCACTATGGGATTCGCGACATTAGATCTCAAAATCGGGAAACTAAGGGGGCCTACTAAATTTCATGTCATTCAAGGAGAGCCCTCATATCAGTTGTTGTTGGGCAGACCATGGATCCATGCGCATGGCGTAGTACCGTCATCCTATCATCAAGTGATGAATGCCAGTTGGGGAGAAGAGATTATGACTGTAAAAGCATCCAGGAATCCATTTTGCGCATCTGAAGCACATTTTGCAGATGCAGTCTATTTTTCGGAATACAGTGGAGAGGACAAACCCGATGTTTTTGCTACACCGTTACCAAAGTGGAAAGGATCGGATGATGGAAATTCAACTAAGCGGAAGCTCGAGGAGGTGAGATGGTCGCGAGTCAAAATGCCTAATGGGCGAATAGTGTATAAATTATGATGGGGTTGGGGGTCAGAAACCTGCACAGCCGACACTAACCCCGGGAAAGAGGAGATTGAACAAGGAAAACTGAGCACAGACCTTGAAGTAATAAAAGTGAATCCACGACCAGAGCATGGTTTGTCAGAAGTGGACATAGGCGATGGTACAGATCCACGACCTACCTTCATAAGCAATACATTGCCAGATGAAACTAAAAACGCTTTGATAGAATTGCTCAAAGAATTTCGGGATGTGTTCGCTTGGGACTATAGTCAAATGTCGGGACTTAATGTTGGATTGGTAAGCCACCATCTTCATGTAAATCCCGCATTGGAACCAAAGAAACAAAAACAACGAGTATTTCACCCCGATTTAGAAGTGCAAATTAAGGCGGAAGTGGAGAAGCTGCTGAAAGCAGGGTTCATCAAGCCAACCCAACATCCAACCTGGCTCGCGAATATTGTGCCTGTGAAGAAGAAGACTGGGCAGATACGCGTATGTGTGGACTATCGCAATCTCAATAAAGCTTGCCCAAAAGATGATTTCCCTCTACCCAACATTGACACCATGGTGGATGCAACCTCAAAACACGAGATTTTCTCGTTAATGGATGGATTCAGTGGGTACAATCAAATTAAGATGGCGCTGGAGGATGCAGAGAAAACTACTTTTCGCACCCCAATGGGGAATTTCCACTACACGGTCATGCCATTTGGGCTTAAAAATGCCGGAGCTACATATCAACGCGCCATGACAGCTATATTCCATGACTTGATGCATAAAACTGTCGAGGACTATGTCGATGATTTGGTGGTAAAATCCAGAGCCACGCAAGGTCATGTGGGTGATTTGCGAAAGGTACTGCAATGATGTCGTGAGTATAATTTGAAAATGAATCCCCTCAAATGTGCCTTTGGAGTACCAGAAGGAAAGTTGTTGGGGTGTGTTGTACATCGGCATGGCATTGATATGGACCCGACGAAAGCTAAGGCAGTATTAGAAATGGCTCCACCCGCAACTCGTAAAATGTTGAAAACTTTTATGGGGAAGATATCTTATCTAAGGAGGTTTATCCCGGCATTAGCAGAGGTAACTCACCCACTCATGCCTTTGTTAAAAGAAAAATCTGTATATAGTTGGGGAGAAGAACAGTATAAGGCTTTTGAGAAAATCAAAAATTTTTGGCATCACCAAAAATAATGGTAGCGCCCGAGTCAGGAAAACCATTGATAATGTATCTCACTTCCACCAATAAATCAGTGGGAGCTCTGTTGGCCCAAGAACATGAAGGGGAAGAAAAGCCTGTTTACTATATCAGTCGGGTACTCAAAGGACCAGAATCGCGGTACACATCATTGGAAAAACACTGTCTCGCTTTAGTGTTCGCAGCCCAGAAGTTTAGACACTATTTGCTGGCACACCCATTAGAGCTAATCATAAAAAGTGACCCCATACGGTATCTACTCACAAAGCCCATACTTAGTGGAAGAACTGCTCGGTGGTTATTAGCACAATCTGAATATGAGATCACATGCTCTAGACCAAAAGCAGTAAAAAGTCAGGCCTAGTCAGATTTGCTAGCTTTATTTCCTGGAGGAGCTGAACCCAAGGTAGAAGAGATAGGAATGGAAAGCGTGGCACAGAGCGCGGAATTCACCTTAGAATTCAATGGTTCATCCACTGAAAAATGAGGGGGAGCTGGTTTCATACTGAGAAATGAAGAAACAAAAGAAGAATTAGTCATGGCCTACAAGCTTGACTTTCCTTGTACCAATAACATTGCCGAGTATGAAGGATTGGCGTTGGGGTTGATAATGGCTCAAAGGTTGGGAGCAAGAATACTTCATGTTAAAGGAGATTCCAAGTTGGTCATTAAGCAGATCAGAGGGGAGTATGTCGTCAAGGAACCTCATCTGGTGTCCTACAGAACCCTTATCCGTCAGATGATAGAAGGCTTTGGGACTGTGAGTTTTACGCACGAGCCGCGAGAAAGCAACCGACGATCCGATGCACTTGCGACATTGGGTTCGCGACTACATTTCTAAGGAATGGAGTCTTCTGTACAAGTAGTACGAAGAACTGATTCAGTGATCATTAACGCAAAGGAATCAGAGGTGTATAAATATCATGATTGGAGAGCACGGATAATACATGCTCTATTAAAGAACGATAACAATGCCTTGAGACGGGAGTACCAGCTCATAAAAGGTGTGTTATATTATAAGGCCACCGAAGGAATTTTGGCTCGATGCGTAGCAATAGACGAGACAAAAGAATTGCTACAGAAAACTCACAAGAAAATATGTGGTGAAACAGATGTCAGTCTCTATCGAGTTTTGCAAAGAGAAGGCTTCTTTTGGCCAAGTATGAAGGATGAGGCAGTAAAGTTACAAAGTAGCTGTCAAAACTGTAATGTATATCCATCCGCGAGTGAAGGTAATATAGCAGACCTGATAGACTGGCTGGACAAATATATACACTATTTGAAAGATGGGATTTTGCCGAAAAAAGATCAACCGCGGTTTAAGAAATTGGCCTCGCGATTTGTCTTACAAGAGGGAAAATTGTTCCGCAAAAGCTTTGAGGGAAAATTGATGAAGTGTGTAAGCGAAGAAGAAGCAGGGGAAGTATTGAAACATGTTCATGTGTTTGGTCACCAGGGCCCTAGAAAAATGTTTCAACAGTTGTTATCATCCGGGTATTACTGGCCAACAATGGAGAGGAACTGCAGTGATTTTGTAAGAAGATGTCATGTGTGCCAGGTGCACGGAGATCTTATCCACGCTCCAGGAGCTGAATTGTACAGTTTAGCTACACCTTGGCCCTTCCATACTTGGGCACTGGACATAGTTGGACCAATCACGCCACAAGCTCAGGGACATGCATGGATTTTAGTGGCAACTGAATTATTCACAAAATGGGTAGAAGTTATCCCGCTGCGACGGACAACAGCAGATAATGTGGTTCGATTCATAAAGGAAAATATCATTTGCCGATTTGGAATACCAAAAGTGATACTATCGGATAACGGGACTCCTTTTGTTAATAGTAAAGTCGCGGATTTATTGGGGAGATACTCAGTCATTCATCACAAGTCCACGCCTTAGTATCCAAAAGGAAATGGACAAGCTGAAGCCTCTAATAAAGCGTTAATTCGAATCTTGTCCAGGTTGGTACATGATAACCAGAAGAAGTGGGTAGAAAAGCTCCCAATAGCGCTATGGGCACATCGAACCGCATACCAGAGTGCGACAAGCATGACCCCTTATGCATTAGTCTATGGAGCAGAGGCAGTGCTACCGGCGGAGATAGAAATGGCTGCTAAAAGGTGACCTGCAAAAGTAGTTTGGAGGACAGGCTATTGGAGATAGAGGGATTGGATGAAACAAGGGCTGAAGCCTTTGCAAATCAGAAGGAGTACAATAAAAAACAAGCGAAGAGTTACAACAAAAAAGTACGGTACAAATGGTTTGAAGTAGGAGACAGAGTGTTGAAAGTAGTGCCAGCAATTATGAGAGGACAAAGGGTGAGGAAATTTGAAGCCAAATGGGAAGGTCCGTATGTGATTACAAGTGAAGGAAGTAGTGGGTACTACAGAATAGAGCATGAAATCACCCGCGAGAGTGCTGGACCTCTTAACATAAAATGGATAAAATTGTATCAGTCTTAAATACAAGAGGCGAATGATGATAAATGATAAAATTCATCAGCACAATGTATATAAAATTGCATATATGAATGTGTATTGAGTACATCAAAAAAATAATTACTCGTACAAAAATAGCAATTAGTACAAATCACGGCTAACAGGAGAGGAGATATGGAAATTTTCATGTTCCTCTTGTAACTCGCGGGAATGCATAGAATGTTTCGCGGAATCCTTAAGCCTCAACGCGTCTTGCTCTGCAACAGCTAATAAAGCACGGGCTTCTTTCACTTTTGACATACTGGCTTGATAATAAAAAAAAGCTTTGATCTCAGCACAATATTTTGCATATAGACACTTAATCTTTTCAAGGTGAACCTCCCACCAGGTCACATTCATTTTCATATTCTTCCAATCCTTGATACGGGCGCGACAAAGTGGCAAAGTGGTAGAGGAAAGGTCGCGGATGCAAGTAGTTGTCAAAGAAGCAAAAGTATCCGCGATAATATGCAGAAATGTAGGCTGGAGAAGGGGATCATAGAGCTCCATGGTAGCAAAAGTCTCTGGATGACTACTGAAAACGCGATCCAAAATGGCCATATCGCCCGAATAACATAAAAAGTTGCGCCAGTAGACTTGATCCTGCTGGGGGTGTTGAGTCAAAGGCGCGGGAATGGCTTGGGGAGGGGGTTGATGTAGTTGGGTTTGTAGCACGGAGGAGGCAGTAGGATTGGATGTATGAGTATGCAAATCCTGATGGGTTTGTGTATATGGCGCGGATATGGTAGGTGGAATGGAAGTATGTGTTTGTGGAGGCTGAGGATGGACTGGTTGCACTGATAAGGAGGTTTGGTTATGTGTTTGATTAGGGTGAATAGGAAGGAAAAAGGAATCAGAGTTTGGGAAAGTCAGGTTTTGTAAAGTGTTTGGGGGTGAGGGGAATTCATTAAGAAGAGTTTCAGGGTCTTTAAATGCAGAATCAGGAAATAAGGATTCAGGACTCTTAGTGGACTTACCTACAGAAAAAAAATGGAATTATCAATAAGTCAATATTACATGGAGAATTGTATTCATGGATGAAAATTGTATAAGAATTACCATCATTCGCGGTATCAGTTTGATTCGCGCCAAGGGAAGATTCAGTAATAGTCTCTATATCAGCTTCAGGACCCCCGAAAAGGGATCTTTGAATTTGGGACCCATCCTGCAAAGTGGCAGCAAGCTCAGCAACAATATCACAAATAATAGGTTCCATATGCCGAGCATCTGTATCAGCACTAGAGGCTTCTGGGTCAATCGTTGTTGCAGCATCTACTTCTGAAACAGGAATAATATCATTTGCTTCAGGTATCTCTGGAATATTCGCAGTTTCATCTTGATCCGCGACATCAAGATCTGTCGGGACCGCGGATTTGTGAAGGGGGGATGAATTCGCGTCGAAGGGATGGGCATCCTTACGGATAATGGAAGAAATGGGAAGATCATCCCCATAATCTGAATCGGAGAGTAGAATCTTCCTCGCGACTTTAGATATTGGCGGTGCCGTCTCTTTTCCTTGATCAGGGAAGTCTGAGAGTATATCAGCTGCCTCGCAATCAGAATCATCAACAGAATGGTCAACTTCCTGATTTGCATTTATTCCAGTCTCGCGAGCTGAAAAACGGTAAATAAACACTTAGTATAATAAAAGCGCAATAAGACAAAAGGAAAAGGAGAATTGAACAAGTCAGTACATGAGAAAGGAACTGAAGCTTGAATATCCTCCACGGCCTTTACAACTGTATCAAGCAAAGAGTCGGCTTTTGCTCGCCGAGAAATTTCTTTATCTCGCGGAGAGGATGGTTCAGCCTCACCTTGAGTAAAAGCTGTAGTTTCATCCTCAGCTTGATGTGACTGAAAAACAAGATGTTTAACTCCAAATCTATCAGGAGAGGAGATCAAAGAAGAATGATTCGACCTTCTGCGAATCAAAGGGATAACATCTACCTCATCATCTTCTGAAGTATGAATAGCAACATCTTCTAAAATCTGGGCTCTGGGCTCTCTTCTC
This sequence comes from Cornus suecica, assembly GCA_963922005.1. NCBI lineage: Eukaryota > Viridiplantae > Streptophyta > Magnoliopsida > Cornales > Cornaceae > Cornus > Cornus suecica. Next base: position 27,553,180 of record OY998238.1, read on the forward strand.
CGCTGAGATAAAGGAATATAGTCTAGGGAGTCACCCGTGGAGTGAACTGCTATTGGGGGATCTATTAATGGAGGAGGTCGCGATGGTGATGTGACAACCGATCTCGCGGATCTCTGAAAAACAAACAAATTGGTTAAAAAACAGTTGATAACAGTGACTGAGAGTAAGAACAAAGTACAAAGTTATAACTTTATTACCAAGCGTTTAGAAATAGGTTCCTCGCAAACCGGAATAGAAGTGGTAACTTTGACACGCTCGGAACGCTTTCGTTTAGGCGCAGGAGGAACTTTGGATTTGCCTTTTCTCTCTTTCAAATTTTTCTGTTTTTTAGTGACCAGATTTGAAGTGCTTGGGCCCTCATGATCGCCAGAAATTGGAAGAGAAAGCCTACTATAAAATCCGCGGTAGCCATGGGGCTTGTGTAATTTCAAGGATGAGTCTCCTATGAATATCTTTACAGGAACAATTGGTCTAGGAGGACCCATCATAAAGGTGTGAAAACTGTTGTCACTTGAAACCAAAAATCAATATACGCCACGATTCGGCAACCTGTTCGAGATCTCGCGGGAATAAAAATGGCAAAGGAGAACTCTTCGTATTTTTTCTCATATTCCTCGCGATACCTCACAAGGGCCGCGTCATAGCTGTCAGGGGAATCGCCTGAGGGAGGAACAACATAGACTAGAATTGCCTGATCAAAACCCAGTTGACGGGCCACCCGCGAAGGATTATAAGGTATGGTCCGCGATAAGGAATCATCAAAAATAGGCAAGCAACAACCAAAGGAAAAAGCAGCGAAGATAAGCTCTTCGTGGTGTTGATAACCATAGGCAGTCTGCTCCTCCAGGGGGTAGAAAGAAGGAAAATAAATACCGTCTAAAGGCATTGTGTAAGGTCTCCAAGAGAAATTACTACTGAAGTCAATAAAATCTTCAAGTCGCTTGGTGGAAAGAAGGCCGGACCAGCGAGCATCTCGCGATCTGGGAATAAGGGGATCAGGGTTTGAAGAGGAAAAACTAAGGGGTTTGGGGGCATATTTTGGAAATATTTCAAAAATGAAGAGCATAAGGAAAAGACAGGGGACATGGGTGCTTATGTCATATCTACCAACTGATCGTAGAAAATCGTTGGATAAAGTGTCCAACTGGGCATAAAGGGTACCTAGGAAGAGAGGGGCTAAGGGAAGCCTGATGCCCCGCGAGGCTATAGAAGCCATCAAAAATACCAGTTTGATGGGTCCATCTTCAAGACGTCCCTGGAAAATATAGCGATCCAACCAATAAGCTAAAAAGCCAGCTAGCTCAAAGTCACCGTTGAATTCTGGACCAGGCACCGATTCGCGGTCTGGACCGCGGAGAAGAGGCAGTTTTGGTTCATACTCCCTGAAGAAGTGATGACACCAGCTTGAGTACTTTAACTTAACACTTTTATATGAAAGGTGCCTCGTCAAGTATGGCATCATCCTTAAAACGGCTACCTCTCTTCGCGGCATAAGTGGCGCAAGACTGGAGGTGTGAGTGAATCACCTGGTCTGCCTCACTGAAAGCTGGAACATCTAGGGACCGCGAGTCAAAAACTGGGAGTCGAAACAACACGTACAAGTCTTCCAGGGTTGGGGTAAACTCCCCCCAAGAGGTAACAAAGGTATGTGAGGAAGAACTCCATCGCGACACCAACAGATTAAGTGCATCCGCGTCTCGACGAACAGACAAGTATGAAAAGAGTTCTATGGACTCAAGCAAGCCTGCTTGTCTAAGAGTCTCGTGGTGCCTATCCTGGCTGAATATGTGGCTAGACCACATCCTCCAGTGGGTAATGGGTGACACATGTCCTTCATATTCTATAAAAGAATATGGAACATCACCTCTTTCAATAAGAAGGCGAAGAAGTGAGGAAGGTGGGATATTGGCTAAGGGGTCTTCACCGTCAGAATGGATAAGCATGGGTTCATCCGCAATATCTCCCGCGGGAGGAAGGTTCTCAATGGAACTCCAGAAATGATCATGGGAATTTCTGAAAAATGGAGCCTTTCTCCATTCTATTGGTTGGGGAATAGAAGGGATAGACCCAGATGGAGGAACTAAAAGTTTGGGGGTTGAGGATTTGGCCATTGGAAATAGGGGAGTAGGGGTTTAAGAATACAGACCGCGAAGGAAATGAGGGATTGAGAATAACAGAAGAGGTTTTGAAGCAGTAAAACAGAAAAAAATGATGAATGAAGGCAAAAGGAAAAAAGTGAAATGAAATAAGACAAGGGCAACTTTTATAGGGAAGGGGCCCGGAAACCTAGGGGGTGCCATTAATGACCGCGGTAGCTGAACCGACGCCAAGGTTGCCGTAAATTCAAAAATCGCGGATCAAAGGATAAAAAGAGTTTGTGAAAAATAAGAAATATATGAAGAAAAACAAAATAAGCACATGCACAAAAGTCATGGGAAAGCAGAAAATAAACCAAGAAGGTATGCTCGCGGATTAATTGATACGAAACATGAAAAAAATGAATTTCATCCACAGGAGAAAGGCCAAAGTGACATGGGGAAAAACGGCTTTAAAGCAAGGTTATTGCACTTTAATACTTGGCCAAGTATCAAAAGTGCAATGGGGAAAAATGTAAGGAGAAAGGATTCGCGAAATGGTATAACGACAAAATGACTCGCTGGGATAATGACCCAAAGATTAAATTATTTGGGATATGGCCCAGGCTTTAATTATCTGGGATATGGCCCAGGATTGGTATATTTGGGGAAACCGGCCCAAGTAAAAGATTATTTGGGAGATTGGCCCAAATAATTGATTACTTGGGGAATTAGCCCAAATATGGTTTTACGCGAGAGCTTGCATTACACAGAGGGAAGCATGAGGGGCTGATGTGTTTTATAGCTCGCATAAGTAACTCATAACCCTATATGCTGCTCGCGTAGCGAGTACTACGCGGAATCTAAGGGAAATGCTTGGGATGAGTAAATAGTGGGTCGCGACCTTATTTACACCGTCCTAAGTAAAAGTACCTTAGAGAGGCCGCTAGTATTCAGGGCCATGACCAAGGCATGCATGATTGGTCATGACCCAGCAAAGCTATAACGGCATCCTTGGCTAAGGATAAAGCAGATCCGCGATGCAACAGGCGCGGATCACAGGCATGGTGCATATTATGATTCGCGAATTCGTTTCGCGGATGATATTGTGCAAGGTATTTATGACGCGCAGTACTATCCGCGCATAAGATTACGCGAATACGTTTTGCATAGTCGAGGGCGTGACATAATACTGTGTAAGGTATTTATATCACGGATTAAGTACGCAGGAACCATGTCGCAAGACAGGTGCTGACGTGGCAATAGAATCCGCGAGGACGAAGTAACCAATTTGCGATACAAGTACTGACGTGGCAATACAAACCGCGAGGATTACTGAACATTCATGTCTATAAATAGAGGTGCGAGAGCTCACTTGAGGAAGACTTTTCCGGAGACTAAGAGAGAGAAATTCCTAGAGAGAGAGAGAAAACATTTCTCAAATACTTGTACTCGCTATTGTTTCCTCCATTTTCTCTGTAAAGCAAATCAAAAGTAATAAGAACATCATTGCCGTCATTTTACTGACGAACTTGTGTAGAAACTATCTTCGCATCATCAACTTACGAACCCCTACAATGGTATACAATGTGAATGTTCTTGATTAATGCCTAAACTTATAATTATTTGTTGTTTGGTAGTGAAAAATTAAATGATTGACCTAAAGCGTATAATACCTCAATACTTATATTAAATGACTATGGAAATAATCAATAAAAATCTTTATTATTTCAATTTTATATTTTATCATATGATGATGTAAAAAAATGTGCATGATCTCTCCGTACATGGTTGGAAACAAAAAAATTATCGATTTGCGACAATCTATATTGTTACCAATATATTTACAGATCCAAATTCTTTAAAATAAAATGTGTATGTTACAATTTTTTTATAAAATAATGTGTTGGTTATTTTATTTTTTTTAAAAATAGAAATTAATTTTTACAAGAGTTTATACAATTTAATATGCATATATATATATATATATATATTAATGTGGTATATTGTTTGGTACCTAATAATGAAATAAAATACAAGTGATAATGGAATGAACTTCATTATTCTATTATTTTATTTGATTTTTCATTAATGATAAAATGTTTGATATTTAATTAGTAGTAAAATTTAATGACAGATAATTTATTGAGAATATAAATATTTCTTACTTTATTAGAGAATATAATGGCTACTTCGTATGAAAGTTATTAAATGAATTTTTGTTTGTTGGAAGAATTTTTATTTCAAATAAATAACAATTTATATTTCAAATAAATAAAATTCTTTCATTTCAAAATTACTAACAAACAAAGAAAGAGATGGAATAAAACATTTTATTCCTACTATCTAAATTTCTCGATTTCATCAATTTTCTTTTCTTTTTTACAAATTTTGTCTTTCTTTCATTTAATTTGACAAAAGTCTGTTCTTTTCTTTTAGGGTAATTTGCACTAACACCCCCTGAGGTTTAGGTCTATTTCATTTTTGTGCTGATTTTTGAAATTTTTGCACTAACACCCCTGAGGTTTGGTTTCTCTTGCAATGACACCCTCTGGGCCAATAAAATGACCAAAATACCCTTGAGAGAATCATATGAAATGTGAAATGACCTTTATGCCCCAACCCCAAATATATAAAATTTCGAAAAACATATATATAAATTCAAAAAACATATATAAATTTCAAAAAATATATATATAATTCAAAAATATATATAAAATTTGAAATATATATATAATTCGAAAATATATATAATTTGAAAAATATTTAAATTCGAATATATATATATTTCAAAAAGAAATTTAAAAAAAATATATAATTTCAAAAAACATATATAAATTTAAAAATATATATATATAATTCAAAAAATATATATAAAATTTGAAATATATATATAATTCGAATATATATATAAATTTTGAAATATATATAAATTCGAAAATATATATATTTCAAAATATATATATATAATTCAAAATTTTTTATAATTTTAGAAAAATATATATATATATTGTTAAAATGACATATCTTTTCTAATGAAGTGAATTAAAATACTTACCACCAACATCAATTAGTGGTCTTCTTTTTATATATTTGTTTCCAAAAAATATATATTTTTTCCGAAATTTATATGATGTTTTTGAAATTTATATAATTTATCCGAATTTTAGAAAAACAATTCAAAATTTATATATATTTGTTTCAAAATATATATATATATTTTTCGAATTTTATATATTGTTTTTTAATTTGTTTTATAATTTTATATATATTTCGAATTTATATATATATAATGGGTAATCTCAATTCGTGGACAATTCATCTATGACAAGCCGAATTGTTGGGTAAAAATTCAAAAAATATATATAAATTTTGAAATAAATATATATAAATTTTGAATTATTTTTATAAAATTCGGATATATTATATAAATTTCAAAAACATAATATAAATTTCAGAAAAAATATATATATTTTGGTAATATATATATATAAAAGAATGCCACTAATTGATATTGGTGGTAAGTAGTTTGATTCGCTTCATTAGAAAATATATGACATTGTACCAATATATATATATTTTTCTAAAATTATATTATTTTTTTAATTTTGTTTTCAAAAATATATATATTTTGAATTTTTTTTTGTTTTGAAATATATATATATTTTTGAATTTTTATATATTTCGAATTATATATATATTCGAATTATATATATATTTCAATGTTTTTATATTTTTTTGAGTTTTTTATATATTTTTTGAAATATATATATATTCAGAATTAAATATTTTTCAAAATTTATATATATTTTCGAATTATATATATATTTGAAATTTTATAAATTGTTTTGAATTATATATATATTTTTTGAAATTTATATATGTTTTACGAAATTTATATATATTTTTTCTAATTTTATATATATTTTTTCAAAATTTAAATATTTGTTTTCGAATTTTATATCTTTTTTCGAATTTATATATATGTTTTTCAAAATTTTATATATTTGGGGTTGGGGCATAAAGGTCATTTCGTATTTCATATAATTCTCTCAAGGGTATTCTGGTCATTTTATTGGCCCATGATGTCATTGCAAGAGAAATCAAACCTTAGGGGGTGTTAGTGGAAAGCTTTCAAAAATCAATACAAATGTGAAATAGACCTAAACCTCAGTGGATGTTAGTACAAATTACCCTTTCTTTTATTAGGTTCTTTAAAACGAGCCGATTCACAACTCTGCAGCTTTCATTAAATCCAACCCAGAAAAAGGTTGGCTTCCAACAAGGTTAGAACACGAAATTACACACTCAAACACAACTTTTAGGCCATGTTTGGTAGGCGGTCTTTCTGGTCCGGTCTGGTCTGGTCCCGTTCGGTCTGGTCTGGTCTGGTCTAATCTGATCTGGAAAAATCTGTTTGGTAAGCGGTCTGGTCTTACTATTTATTTATTATTTATTATAATATGTATTTATGTATTATTTATTTCTTTATTTATTATTTCTTCACTTTATAATATATTATATTATTTTATTATTTATATTATTAAATTATTATTTATTAATTTATATATTAATTTATAAATATATTCTATTTATTTATTATTATTTCATTATTTAATTCATTTTATTTATAAATTATTTATTCATTTTTAATTATTTAAAAATATATTTTATTAATTTACTATTAATTTATTATTATTATACTCATTTTTTATTATTATTATGAAATATTTATTCATTATTATATTTACTTATTATTTATTATTATATCTATTTATTATTTTTTATTATATTTATTTATTATTATTATTTATTTCATTTTGTTTATTATTTTTTATTTTTATTATATTTTTAAATATGTTTTATGTAATTTATTATTATTATTATTGTATTCATTTTTTTATTATTATTATGTTTTATTTAATTTATTATTTATATTATTAATTATTCATTTTTAATTATTTATAAATATATTTTATTATTTATTCATTTATTTATTATTATTATATTCATTTTTTATTATTTATTATTTATATTTTATTTTTAAAATATGTTTTATTTAATTTATTATTATTATTTATTCATTTTTAATTATTTATAAATATATTTTATTAATAAGACCAGACCGGACCACCAGGAACCACCTTTTTTTTTTGTCTAAAATGAGGCCATTTTGGTCTGATTTGGTTTAACCAAAAATTTGGGACCAATGCTACCAAACACGGTCTGGTCCCATAAAGCATAAGAGTAGACCAGACCACCTACAAATAGGGCCTTAATCCATATATAAATATATAGGGTAATTTGCAGTGGCACCCCCTGAGATTTAGATTAATTCTACTTAGAAGCCGGTCAATATCTTTTTTAATAAAAACACCTCATAAGGTTTGTAAAGTGTTGCAATGACACTCTTTGAATGCATAAAATAACTTAAGTACCATTGATTATATTAATTTGCATGCAAAATGTTTAACTTACCCCCATTTTTTAAACCCTACACTTCACCCACTACACAAACTTTAATTTATTCTTATTATTTATGTTTTAAGTAATTTTTTTATATATATAATTTTTCATTTTTATTTATTAAATAAATATAATTATTCATTTACTTAACATTTAAATTAAATGTTACCCACAAAATGTATTAAATATTATTAAATTAAATTAAACTATACTTACACCAACTAATACAAAATTCTTTTTCAACTTCCCACAAAATACATCAATTATTATTAAATCTCACTAAACTATATACTACTTAAAATACCAAAGTCATATTTATTTTTTCTATAAACCCTTTTTTTTTGTGTTTGATATTGTTATTTATTTTAATATTATAGCCAATCAATAATTTTAGTTAAATTTGAAAGTAAAAATCAAGTTACTCATTTTAGTGGAAATATCGAAAGATTTTTGTAACATTTAAGTATAAATATATATAAAAAATAACTATAATTATTTAAATTAGTAACAAGTTTAAATAAAAAAATATAGAAAAAATAAATATGGATTTGGTATTTTAATTAGTATATAGTTTAGTGGGATATAGTAATAATTAATGCATTTTGTGGGAAGTTGAATTTTTTTTTTGTATTAATTATTGTAAATATATTTTAATTGAATTTAATCTTATTTAATACATTTTTTGTGTAACATTGAGTGTAATTGTTAAGTAAATGGATAATTATTATTAACATAAAAATGAAATATTGTTTAAAACATAAATAATAAGAGGAAATTAAGGTTGGTATAGTAGGTGAAGTGATGTTTAGGGAATGGGAGTAACTTAGACATTTTGCTTGCAAATTAATATAATCAAGGGCATATTAGTCATTTCATGCCTCTAAGGGGGTGTTATTGTAACACTTTACAAACCTCAGGGGTGTCTCTGTTAAAACGGGCATTGACTGACCGCCAAGTGAAATTGACTCAAACTCTAGGGGGTGTCACTGCAAATTACTTAAATTCACAATTCAAATTTAGCATTGGGCCCCACATCATAGCAGCCCTTCTCCCTCCACGTGTACAACGTGGGTCCCACAAATCAAAAGACTCTCTCTATCCTCACCCACATTCATAATTCCCAAACTACCCTTCAGCCCTGCAATCTCTATTCCATTACAACTCTGACACTTGTGATTAATGGCCGTTTCACTTTTTTATGCATGAGCTCAGTCAAATCAAACACCTTAAACCCAAATCAACACGACACCAACAATACCCATAATCTCTATTTTCTCTCTGATTTTCTTTTCGCGGAAAATTTTCATCTGGGTTTTCTTGAATCTTGGAAATGAGGTGGGAAAAGTTGCAGATACAGAGCAGACAGGTCGAAGGAGGTCAAGAGGTTTGTGGGCCCGGGAAGAGGTGGGGGCACACCTGCAACGCCGTTAGGGGGGGCAAGCTTCTCTACGTTTTTGGGGGTTATGGCAAAGATAACTGTCAGACAAACCAAGTACATGCCTTCGACACTGGTGGGTTTTCAAGAAATTACCCACATTTTTGGTGTCCTTTGTTGTCATTTCATAACAATGTTGAATGAATGCACAAAATGTTGCTTACAGATTGTTGTAGAAGCTTTGGTGTTAAGAGGGTTTGATTAATACCACTGGTGTTGATGATGTTGTTGAACTTGATTTTCTAGGGTTTATTGGTTTTATTTGTGAGATTAATAGGATTTGGTTGTTAATATTGCAGTTGGGGAGGCATTATTTGAATTTGTTTTGGTTTTGTTATATGGGTTTTTGAAATGCTGGATTGTTCTTGTTGACACTGATGTAATGCATGCATTTGAGATTGGTTGTTTACTACTGCTATTGATGGATGTTGTTGAACTGAACTTTCTAGGGTTTGTTGTGGAATTAATAGATTCTGTTGGTAATATTGCAACCTTTGAAGTATTACTTGGATCTATTTTGGTTCAAAATCATTGTCTAACATGGGTTTTTGAAATGCTGGATTTTTGTTTTTGGCGCCGATGTAATGTCATATTTTTGAGATTGTTTGTAATACTGATATTGATGAATGATGTTGAACTAATGTTTCTAGGTATCATTAGTTGAATCAATAGACTGTTGTTAATATCACAATTTTTGAATATTGCAATATTTTCAAAAAAAAGAGAAATATAATTTTTAAATTATTTTCTTGAATATATTTTGGCTCAGAATCGTAGCCTTTTATGGCTTCTATATAAATGATAGGTTTTCTTGTTGGCTCTGATGTAATGCATGCTTTTCGGATTGTTTGTTTAGTAGCAAAATTGATGCATTTTTGAACTTATTTGCTAGGGTGGGGTTTGTTGTGGAATTAATAGATTCTGTTGGTAATATTGCTATTTTTGAACTATTAGTTGGATCTATTTTGGTTCAAAGTCAATGCCTTACATGGGTTTTTGAAATGCTGGATTTTTGTTGTTGGCGCCCATGTATGCACACGTTTGAGATTGTTTGTTTAATACTGATATTGATGAATGATGTTGAACTAATTTTTCTAGGTTTTATTAGTGGAATCAATAGACTTTGTTGTAAATATTGCAATTTTTGAATTATTTTCTTCAATCTAGTTTGGTTCAGAGTAAACGCCTTGTATTGGTTTTTTTTACAAGTGATATCTTTTTCTTGTTGGCACTGATGTAATTCATGCTTTTGAGATTGTTTGTTTAGTAGCGATATTGATGCATTGTTGAACTTAATTTTTTTTTTTTTGGGAGTTGTTAGTTTTATTAGTGAATTTGATAGGATATTTTTCTTAATATTGCAGTTTTTGAGTTGAGGGATATTGTTGCATTGTTGAACTTATTTTTTCTAGGATTTGTTAGTTTTATTAGTGAATATGATAGGATATTTTTCTCACAATCAATGCTTTATGGGTTTTCAAAATGCTGGATTGCTTTTTTGGTTTTAAGGATTTGATGCTTTGTCTCTCAATCTTATATAAATTACACTCACACATCTACATATATATTGGGGTGGGGTGGGGGTTTGAGTGAGGTATGCATAGGTGTTGGGTTATTGCATCTTTATTCTGGGGGTGTCAATTAAAACATTGTTGGTATGCAGTGAAGCGGACCTGGAGTGAGCCAATAATGAAAGGCACACTGCCAACACCGAGGGACAGCCACAGCTGTACTGCTGTTGGAGACAATCTGTTTGTGTTTGGGGGTACAGATGGAATGAACCCACTTAATGATTTGCATATTCTAGACACCAGTGAGTTAGTTTTGTCCTTCTCATTTCTTTGTATACATATCCAATTCGTATATTTAACCGAATTATTGGTTTTAGTAGTTATGTGAATATTTGTTTGAGTGATAAACAATGGTGGAAAAAATTGAAAGAAAGGTTAGTAAATATTTATATATGCTCCGCTCAACTTTATGTTAGTGTCCTAAGCAGTATGGAACCATTAACTTGAAAGAAAGGTTAGTAACTCTTGCACTAACGGGACTGACTTAGTATGGAACCATTAACTTCAATACCGGGTTGCAAGGCCTTAGATTTGGAAGCAATAGTTATCCTCTAATGTATCAGAAAACAGGAGGGGTCCATGGAATAGTTATTTGAGGGTTTTGAATTATTAAAATGCATTAGTCATATTTCCCATTTCTATAAATTTTTAAAGCAACAAGGCACAATTTTCTCTGCATTTATGTTTTTGGTAGTTCTGCCATGGGCCATCTGGTATAAATAAGGTTGAACCGTTCACTCTGGGAACTGCAGCCTTCTGTTTCCAGCCATAATCGATGTTATGTTGCACCAAGGGAGGAAATTTTCATTTTGCTTATGTGATTTAACAATACCAAGAACTTTGAGGACTACATCAATTTTACCCACTAGTTTGTCTCATCAATGTCTTATCACACATATATTCACTAAGGTGTTTAATATTTTCTTAGTGTCAAATACATGGATATCTCCAAGTGTAAGAGGTGATGGACCAGAGGCCCGGGAGGGCCACAGTGCAGCGCTTATTGGAAAACGGCTTTTCATATTTGGTGGATGCGGAAAATCTTCGAGTAATTATGATGAAGAACATTATGATGATCTTTACATTTTGAATACGGGTAAGTTCTTCCATATATGACTGGTGACAGGGACTATAACAACCTATACCAGAAGCCTTTTTTTTCAGAGGAAAATCACAAAGAAATCCTAATTTTCATTTTATAGTCCCATCAAGGAACAAACATACCATATTATTGTTAATTGGTACTTATAAAATGAAACATAAGACTTCTTCGTAATTTTCATTCCATTTGACCACCCAGAGGTATCCTTTTCTATAAATAGTTATTGCGGAAGAAAATGTATGCCACTAATTTTGGGTTTTCATTTTGCATATGCTCTGTTTTCAGTGAACCCGATAAATCTTAAATCCTAAGTTTTATATTTTCCAGAGGAGACTTGTATTTCAGATGGCAAATTGTTAATACTTTGTTTCTCCTTATTGGCAGAGACCTTTGTATGGAAACATGCGGTGACATCAGGAAGTCCACCGGCTAAGCGCGATAGCCACACTTGCTCATCTTGGAAAAACAAGATTATTGTAATTGGTGGTGAAGACACGGACAGTTACTATCTTTCCGATGTCCATATCCTTGATGCAGGTACCAAGTTTAAATTGGTGTTGGTAATAAATGACGATATATGATAGGAACTATAAGTCGACCTGAATGAAATGTGTATAGCATGATGATTACTAATTATATTTGCTATATGCTTCATCATAACAATATTACTGGCATCCCTGATTTAATAGATACCCTTATTTGGAGCAAGCTGAATACTTCAGGTGAGCTGCTGCCACCTCGAGCCGGGCATACAACTGTTGCCTTGGGCAAGAACTTGTTTGTCTTTGGGGGTTTCACCGATGAGCAGAACCTATATGACGACATTTATATGCTTGATGTTGGTATGTAAGCACATTATAATATTTATTTATGCATATTGATTAAACTATGACTTTATCTTTCACATCTTTTAAAGTAGTGTTTGATGACGCTGTGGAAAGTTTCTGAATATCCAGAAATTTGAAGATGCCCTGTGGATGCTAAAATATAGGGAATAAGGAACATGCCATAAATGCAAATGTTTAACATGCCATAAATCCAAATGTTTTTTTTTAAAAAAAATTCCCCCTTCAAGTTTTCTTAGGTTAACTATGAATCACAATCAATGAATTTGAACATATGACGGGCCACATTATCTTCTATGGTGAGTACACGTAAAAAAAGTTGACAGATCAGAAGTTGGGATCAATGACTTAGTGGACAATTATTTTACATGTCTTTGGTGAGAATAACAAGACCATCGAAGGGTATCTTCAATAGTTTGTGTGATGGACTTCCGTTATGCTGCTATCCTGATGGTCTCTATCATTTGCTCTCTGGTTATTTATAAAGTATCTTGTTTATTCTGAATGATTAGTTCATACTTCATGCCATAACATTCTCCTCTGTCCCTTTAATCACGCAGATACTGGTTTATGGACCAAGGTGATGGCTACAGGTGAGGGGCCTTCAGCGAGATTTTCTATGGCTGGGGACAGTTTGGATCCGGAGAAGGGTGGTGTTCTTCTCTTCACAGGTGGTTGCAATAAAAATCTCGAAGCATTAGATGACATGTTTTACTTGCACACAGGTTTGTTCACACCTTTTTCCCATATCCAAATTAATTTTCTTAGTTGTTTCTAAGTATTTATCTGGTTTTGAACCTCTTATTATTATTTTAATATAGTAATTATTTTATGATATCATGCTTTTTTCCCAACACTAGGACTTGCAAGGGAAGATCGAGATGAGCGAAGGCTAGAGAAATTATCTTTGAGGAAGCAGTTAAAGTTAAAGTGCCAAGAGCAACAAGCTCTTTCTTCTGTGTGTGACAAGGCTCTGGTTAGATTTGACCCAAATGCTGATATTTATCAACCCATGCATGTGCCAAGTTATATTCAAGAAGGTAAGAACTATTATTTTATATTGAACTGTCACTGTTCATCTTTGTACCAATTTCCTACAATGGCTTTGTAATCGAAGTTGACTGCACACCATTTATTTTCTGGGATATCTACTTAACTGCTCTGACAACATCAATGATTCTTTCAGCTTGTTCTTTTTACCGCATTTTTCCTTTCATTCAAAACTTATGCCGTAATCTAAAAGTTGTTTAGAGTGGGGGCAGTCTAAATCGTCTAATGGTTCATAAAGTTCGTAACAATATATAAAAATGCATTTTTTGCCCGTGATGTCGCAGTCTTGGGCTGTAATGGGTGTTTCAGTATGGGTACCGATTGTCGTGGTCTCAGGCTTTAATTTGGGTTTATGTAATAGTTATTGGTTGTTGCCGCTGTGGAAAATTTCAGCTCTTAGTAGTATGACCAAAATGAAGTAATACATAACTTTAAACCCAATAATTCATTACAACATTGCTTTAGATGGTTTTAATTAGATTTTGGGATGTTCAAAGGTGATTTCATATGAGTGACCTATAGCTTAAATTTTAAGGCGTTGTCAGTAGTATGAGTGTAATAATTCATACTTCTTTTAGAATTTATGGCCATCAACTGCATTTTGAAACAAAATAAAAAAAGTTATATTAACAAAAATGTACACTAACAACTTAAAGGTTATTACATCTTTAGGCGTTACATGGAAGCTATACAAATGAAGGTCATAATTCTCAATGAACTTTATTAAATTTTCATTACTATTAAAGTCTCTTTTTATAACTTTTTATGGACCAGAAATGTGTATTGATAAACACATCTAATGCAATATGTTTATTACTTCATATTAGACACATATAGGGGTAGTTTAATAGAAGTTTCAAAACCTCCAATTAAGTTTGAATTCCTGACATACATATACCAAAAAATCTTGAGTTTTTTTATTTTTATTTTTATCTTGATTTGTAGACCTATTTTATTGTAGGGTAGGGGCTAGATTTTATCTCTATTTTGGTCTTAAGATTTGGAGCAAATGAGGTAAGGAAGCTAAACATAGGATATGTTCCAGATCCAGATAAGTCGAGATCTGGCCAATCAGCCGAGTCAGACCAAGTGAACCAAGTCTTGGCTGCGACAAGAGTGATAACCTTTGGTTGGAGTCAGACTGAGATTCAGTCGTATTGGTCGAGTCAGATTGTTGGGTCAAATTTTGGCCAAGACAGACTCGGAATTGAGTTGGGCTAGGGTGTTGTTTGATAAAACTGAAAATGTTAAGTACTAAGGTTTTAAGTGGTGCTTAGAAAAATTATGTTTTCCAATATTTTTGTAAATTTTCAGTCTTCGACTTCAGTGTTAAGTGCTGACTGCCACTTAAAATATTACCTCATTTTTAATGGTACTTAATGTTTTAAGTGATGTTCAAATTTCTTATCAAACGAACTTAATTGAATAAGGGTTTGTTTGATAACACTTATTTACCACTTAAATTTTACAATATTCAGCACTTATTTACCACTTAAATTTGAACATATTCAACACTTATTCAGTTAAGTGTGTTTGATAAGAATTTTGAACATCACTTAAAACATTAAGTGCCACTTAAAATGAGGTAATATTTTAAGTGTCGGGGTCACCACTTAACATTGAAGTCCGAAGTTTGAAAATTTACCAAAATATCAGAAAGTATAATTTTTTTTAAGCACCACTTAAAACCTTCAGTACTTAAAATTCATATCTTAAAATTTTCAGTACTTAATTTTCAGTTTTGTCAAACAACTTTTGATTAGAATTATCTTCTTCTGTTACTATGCATTTATTTATTCCTTCACAACACTATTATCCTCTACATACTAGAATCAACCTCACTGCATAGCAAGGCTATGTAAATCTGATCCTCCCCGAATTCTGCAGTGACAGGGCATTGGACTGCTCTTTATATTTAATCTATTACAGGGTTTTTCTCCCGTAAACTTAGAGCTTGAACACATCAAAACTCCTAAAACACCTTTTAAGACAGGGTTATTATAATTTTGATCGTTAGACACATGGCAAAAGGAAGTGAATGAGAAGAACAGATGAAACCCATTTTTTATATAAAAAAATAAACAATATTTCTGATGTTACGGCATTCAATGTTTAAACTAAAACAATGAGCTTTTTGGCTGAGGTCAAGGTCAATACTAATTTTACACCCAGTATAGCTCTAAGAGAAGTAAAAACGATTGTCTGAGATACATGATGTCACAACAATGAAAGAGGACTAACAAGACCACATTTGGGTAACCTTACAAGTCAAATATCACATCATGAATTGCTCATTTGGATGGTGGGTTAGACAGAATTGGGGTGGAGGAGGGGTTTTTTTTCTGGAGGAACCGCTATTCTCTCTTTTGGACCATTTGGGTGCGACAAAGGAGCCTGTTTTTTAAGGCAGCGAGTTGCCTTTATTTTGGCGGTCTTGTTTGGGGCCCTGGGAGGTTTTCTGGTGTTCTTGGGGGGTGCATCATAAACTCGGAAGAGAGAATATATCATAATGATAGTATTTTCACAGCAAATAGCTTCTCAGAGTCTTGGTAATTGAGTGTCACATACTTTATTAAAGAGGTTGATTATGTACTCTCGGGAAGAGTTATATAGTATCTTTTTGCTAGGAAAGTGTAGAGGATATTAAATTGAAAAAGACACGAATCAGAATCTATTATGTGCCAGACAATGGAAAATGTCATCGTGACTACTTTGCTGTTTGAACAAGTGCATACTAGTTATTGCAACCACATGGTAAAATGAATTTATATATTTTTGGGGTAGGATCTAAAGAAACTAAGAATTTTGGCAATACTAGTGTCTTCTGCTTTGTTGGTATGTCAACATGAGTATGTTGGTGTGCTGATAACGAATAGATAGGTCTCGAGAAGGAAAAAATTGTCTCAATTTTACTTTCTGCCTCCATTGAGTTCATGTTCACTGCTACAGATTTTTTTGAGTTGATTAAGTGGGGAACTTTACCATAGATGGTTTTGTGAGCAAAACTTTGTGATGAATAGGAAATCAGTTTTGGTTGAAACTAGTAATTTGAGGCCCCAGTTTGTGCCGGAGCTGACAGAGGAGTCTATGGTAGACTTCTGACACACTATCTCCAACCTAAATTTTATTCCTACCTTCCATTGAATGGTTATTAATTAGTTAATAATACTCGAGCAATTATCAGTTATTGTTAAATTTTGTGTTTGGAATGATATTAACTGCTTATCTCAGAGCACTGGTTCAAATGCAGGCAGACATAATGTTTATTTGAACGAGTACCAGCCTCCTCCAGGAAAGAGGACATTTCAAGCCAATGTAACCAAAAGTTTCCCAGATGTCTACACCATTGAAACTGTTATAGATGGGAAGCCTCTTCGCGGAGTATTATTTCCCAACAAGCCGAGCTTTAGTCAAATGGCTTCTGATAATTGTAATAGGTGATAACATATAATTTTACATGTATACATATAATCAAGTTGATGGTTCCTGGTTATAAACATTATGATTCGTCATTAACCCATATTTTATGGATATTTTGAATAATTCATTTTATTTACTCTCATATCAGGAGAAAGGGAACTGTGGAAGGTAGTGTTAATGTTAATGATGGCCCCAAATCTAAATCAGAAACTGCTAGACCCCTCAAGCAGGATAAAATAGATGCAGGAGTTGTTCATGGAAAGATGGAAACCGCTGCTGCTTCGGATTTGAACAATCCAGCAACCTCTGATGTTTCTCAGCCCAATGAGGTTATATCTAACTTCCCTCTTTTCAGATGGGAAAATGTTATAATTTTTTATTCTTTTTTCTCTAAATCTTGCAAGGAATATCTCTCATTTACTTAATTTTTGCTTGTGGAGTATCCCGGAAAGGACAAATAATAAGTGATATTAGCTTTGTATTCCAGTGACCATGTGTTTCAGAGACCTGCAGCGTGTATGGTGCTCATGCCCTTCACTCAAGTTTAAAACACTATAGATGAGCAATTTCCTTGCTGTTAAAAACCAAGTGGCTGGAAAACGGGGAGAGAGCAAGAATCGGAACAAGTAAAATCACCATTATTGCTCTCACTCTCCCGTGAATTGGAAGAGATATATAATATAATGTGTAGAACAATTCTATATATTTGTATATAACTTTTCTACGGATTCTCATATATCGTAATATTTAAGATATTTAGGGAGGTTTGACACTTAAATACACATATGATAGGATGCAAACTCCATGAGAAAGAAAGACACTGCGGATCATGTGCTGGGTGTTAACTACCCAACTGCTCTAAAAGCTTAAGCTATTAGAGAGAGTGTAATTTAAGAATTTATATACTTCAACATGCCCCCTCACGTGTGACCTACTTTTTGGTTCAACAAATGAAATAACATTTTTAATTGGGTGACGGTGAGATTCAAACATAGGACTTCCTGCTCTGATACCATGTAACTACCCAATTGCTCTAAAAGCTTAAGCTATAAGAGAGGGTATAATTTAAGTATTTATAAACTTCAACACTGGGTTTGAAAAATAAACTATGGTTGAAATACAAACTGTATGTGGATCGTGATCAATATATCTCCCCACACTAATGCAAAGCACATGTCACATTTGGACACAGCCATGGGATTTGTATTCAAATTCTTTCCTCCAATGATAGTAGTTGTTTCAGGTTAACATGCTTGAATGTATATCCTGTTCATACCACCAATGCGGTTCTACATTTTTTGATAGGAAAGTAAAAATAGTATAAAAGGCACTCAAAAGGGGAGTGCATCCCGAGTGCCAATGCGGTTCTACTAAAAACTAGAAAACATTGTTATACCAAAGGCCTTGTAGCCTGATGGTATCACCTTTTCTCCCCAAAGGAGAGATAAGGGGTTCGAACCCCATGGGGCTCATGTGGGGTGTGTCGTGTATGAGTTTCTTACCATTCAAAAAAAAAAAAAAAACTGTTATACTGAATTATTGAGATTATTGTGCGGTACCATTAAGATGGTTTGGACATGTACAAGGAAGCCAACTAGTTGCACCAATTTAGAAGAGAGACATGGTCCACACTGAAGGCCAATGTTAGTAGGACAGATGATACATGCGGTATGATTAGGGTTATGGCCTTAGAGCAGAATTGGAAAAACTATAGATGTAGCCGAACCCAACTAGTTGGAAAAAGGTTTTGTTGAGTTGAGTTGAATGTCCGATCTAAAGTAGAACATGTATTGAAATTACTCCAAATCAGAGTCAGCATTTTGGATCTGGTCCTAGATACATTTAGTGATGAGGTGGCTAAAAATTGATGTAACTGATATATAAACGTGAAAAATATATTTTTATTATGAGATCAAATAAGTCAAAAAAAAAAATCAAAAAGGGAATGAATTTATCCATGCATATATTGGTTAACAATATGTGAACTAGCATCAAAGTTCCATAAAAAATTGTCTCTGCACAAAGGATTAAGGAATAACAAGCCCAAATCCAGAATCTAGGACCACTAAGTAATGATGCAATTTATGTTGAATTTGGTCTCAAACATTTAATTACTTCAAATAATGTCTGAACTACTATTCTCAAATTGAAGCGAAAAGAAAGAAATCCTAGCCAGCATCATGCTGAACTTTGGCCAACCTCTGTTTAATGCTACAAACATTAATCTCAAATTAGAACACCAAACTGAAGGGGAACTCGTTTTTTCGAAAATTAGTTTTTATGGATATCAGGAGGATAAAATGATTTCAGAGTCTAAGTTACATCTTGAGATTGATGAATGAACCCAGCCTAATCTTCCTTAGCTAGCTTATGTTTGAAAAGAGTAATGATGGAGGGAAACAAAAGTAAGAAACAAAGAGAGATGGGGAATTTTTTTGGTTCGCTGTTATTATTAGGGTGAGGGGTGGTGTGACTGGCGTTGAGGCATTTCGGAGTGATGCTGTATCTTACAGTATTAACTGGGTACCGTCATGGTGATGTTAAAGGTTTAACTACTTCATGGTGTGATTATGAGTCAATGCCATCTACAGGGATTTGAAAGAATCCAGTACTATCTTTTATTTTTTTGATAAGTAAGTATTTTATAAACAAAAACACTCAACCGGGGAGTGTATCCCATAAACAAAGACCTCTATGGACCAAGAGATCCCAATAATTCAATTTTCTCGTCTAAAGATCTACAATAACGACCTTCCACCCAACTATATAAACAAGAAATAAGGTGATCTTTGATTGCCCTCACAGGGGACTCTATATCATCAAAACAACACCTATTGCGTTCCAACCATATCACCCACCATAAACATAGAGGGGCAACCCTCCAAAAAGGCCGGGCATGCGACCCAATCAGCACGCTCCTCCAAGAGGCCATCACATTACGAACTGATGCCGGCATCACCCATTGCATTCCGAAGAGACCCAAGATGAAAATTTGATGTTTGGCATACAAGGTCTAGCAAAAGAAAACTTGTTACTGGAATTCTCTCTAAACTTTTGCCAAAAGTGTAGCCGTGTGAAAAGAGAAGCCTAGAAAAACACCAGGCATGTATAACCATACTATACATCAAGTCATCGTTGTATGACAGTAGTAATGCAGGATCTATGCGTTAGTAAAAGAAATTAATGAACATTATAGTAGTAGAATCGTTGCCTAGAATACCTATGTGCCTACTAAGATAAAGGCACTATCGAAAGAAACATAGTCCTAGCATCTCTCTTCTGGTTAAGCTATGTTTG
This sequence comes from Cornus suecica, assembly GCA_963922005.1. Lineage (NCBI taxonomy): Eukaryota > Viridiplantae > Streptophyta > Magnoliopsida > Cornales > Cornaceae > Cornus > Cornus suecica. The sequence continues at coordinate 27,573,441 of OY998238.1, forward strand.
ATAGCGACCAGAAACTGGTCAACCCGTACATTGGACGGCCAAAACTGTGACCTGGTAAATATGGTACTGAAAAGCAACAGATTTCATGCTCTGGAACTGGTTTATTATTATTTCTATATTTTCACATATGTATATATACTTTTTTTTGGGGGGGGGGGGGGGGGGACAATGTTGTTCTCAATCCTATTCTTTTTCTTTTGCCTGTTATAGTTACCATTTGTATTTCATGATTCTGACGTACCCCGATCTTGCAATAGTTAAGGCTAAACATGTCCTCTAGCATACTTGGGCAAGCACAAGATAATAGAGTAGTAATGCAAGGGGCTGTAAACGAGCCAAGTAGTAGCTCGGCTCGAGCGTAAAATAACGAACTCAAGCTTGGCGCTCTACGAGCCGAGCTTGAGCTTGAACTCGTGTTCAAGCTCGACTCGTTATCAAGCTCATGATCTCAAACAAGTTAGAAAACAAGCTTGTTAACAAGCTTTAGTAGTTGTCTTTTTTGAATTCTGTGAGAAGCTTGTTTGGAAAACTAATGTAAAATAGTTTTAACATTTTATGTTTTATCTAGTAATACAATACAAGCCCTCATCGAGAGCCTCTTAGCGAACATGATTGTGAGCCTTGATTACGAGCCTGTACGCGAGTATGTTTGTGAACACGTTCGTGACCATGTTTGTGAACAAACGAGCAGAACTCGTAGCTGTTTGAGATTGGTTCTTTTACGAAACAAGCTTGTAAAAACTGTTTGAGCTTGGTTCATTTACTAAATAAACAAACACGAGCCGAGTTATTATCAAGCCGAGATCGAGCTACTTGTCGAGTGCTTCGTTTGTTTACAGCCCTAGCAAGACATGTCTCTATCAAAAGAAATGTGACATTATTGTCCAAGGAGATGAGTGTCTTTCCTTCTTGTTTCAGTTAACTGAGTTATTTTGCTGATAAGTAAGAAATATAAAAAAGAAAACGCTCAAATGGGGAGCGCGACCCATATACAAGGAAAACAAAAAAAAAAAACCCCAAAGGCCCAAAAGAGCCCAAAAAATCCAAATTTTCTTCTATGGATACAGAATAGTTTACCGGACAACATCATATGTGCCTACTAAGATAATGGGGGCATTCTTGTTGACGCAACGTAGTGCTAGCACCTCTCTTCTGATTAAGTATGCAGCTAATGAGCAGAAACTTGTCAATCCATACAGTGGACGGCCAAAACTCTATTCCTTCTTTGCAGTAGGTAGAAGCAGCATCTTTCATGCTTCAGAACTACTAGGTTGTGTTTTTTCATTGGTAGTTTATTTTTTTTCCTTTTTTTTTTTTATGTGGTTGGGATTTGTTGAATCTTATAGTGCACTTCTGGAACGAAATGAAAATGTTGTTCTCAATCCCATTTCATTGTTTTTTGCATTTTAAATTTTTTTGGCTTACCCTCATTTCTAAATACTAAAGGCTACATAATCCTCAAGCACACTTGGGCAACAAAAGTGGTTCAAGGCTATGGGCTCTCTTGTCTCTGCTTATGCAATGACATTCTTGTTACTTGTCTCATGACTAGTGAAGCAAGTATCTAAGACACAGCCATGCCAAATTAATGGCATTTTTCTACATGTTATATATTTGTGATCTATTTTCTTCCTACCTTCTAACGTTATGAAATGCAAATTAATTATTTTTTCAGTGGCTGAACTTTGCAATGAATCCCCATGTATTGTCTGTTTGGCTATTTTTTGGTTCAACTTGTGCAGCCTACATTAATTCACTAGTTCCTGAATTGTTGGACCTATAACAGGATACTCCTACTGGATGTTTTCACGATCTGGAGTACCTTATTTTTCTTCTGGACCTAATTCTTGTTCAGTATGGCATTTCATTAGTCAATCATGTTCGCTTTGGGATACCACTTTACAAGTGAAAAAGGAAAAAAATTGTTTTTCATGTGCATTTGAGGTCTATGCCTTGAGGGATGCTTGGAATCATTATTCTACTTCATATGCTTTCAGCAGGTCTCTGGAAACATAAAACCAACCCTGCCACCTAATTTAGAATTTGGAGATAATGAGTCAATTGATGCGCCAAACTCCAACATCGAAGTGTCTAAAGAGAGTACATCTGCTGCAGCCGTGGACTGTGTCACTTTGCCCCCAAGCCAAGGTACATATGAAAGAAGTACCATTTTCTGCCATGTTACGTGGACACTTTAAAAGTAGTGGACCACGTGTGTCTGACACATCTTGGTCAGACATGGGTAGGATATGTGTCCGGCTGTTTTTTTCTTTTTTTTGGACATGTACCTGTAAAGCATATCCAATCATTCAGTATTGTTTCATCATTTCTCTAAATTGAGTTAAATGTCTATATTGAACAACTATGTTACCTAAAAATATTACTTTGTGAAATAAAATGAAACAATATTTATGCGTCCATTTGTCCAATGGTTTGGGATTTGACACGTCTGACTCATGGATACATACCTGTATACCAGACACATGTACTCTAGTCCATGTAATATATCTTAGGGCATATTATATTATAAAGATATGCATGCAATTTTGCTTCTATGTTCTAGACTTTTTTCTCTTTGTACTGTTTTTTTTTTGATAAGTATGAATATAAAAGACGCCCAAACGGGGAGCGCATCCCATATACAAAAAGAGCAAGGCCCTAAGAGCCAAAAGAGTCCAAAAACTCTAGCTTCTCATCAAAGGAAATACAATAGCGACCTTTTACTCAATAAAACAAATTCGAAATAAAAAAATCTTTTAAGTTCTCTACAGGGGACTCGACACCCTCAAAGCATCGTCTATTCCGCTCCAACCAAATACCCCACCAAAGACAAAGAGAGGCAACCCTCCAAAAAGAGCGAACATGAGACCCCACTCGTACGTTCCTCTAAACGATCAAGACATCACGAACCGACGCTGGCATTACGTACTGCACACCAAAAAGGGCAAAGAGAAGACACCAGCAATCATGGGCCACCAGGCAATGCAAAAGGAGGTGATCGACGTACCCACCCTCCTTTTTACACAAAAAGCGCCGATTGACCACAATAACACCCCGTTGTCTCGGCACATCTAAAGTGAGAATGCGGCCCCAAGCAGCCGACCAAGAGAAAAAAGCCACCTTGAAGGGGGCCTTAAAGCGCATACCGCATTCCAAGGAAAATCCTCTTCCGCCCTTAGGCGAAAGACAACGAAAAAAAGAAGCAACCGAAGAGCACCGCGTAGGGGAAGGATTCCAAATTAAAGCATCATACCCAACGCTCACAACCTGAGAGTACAAAAGTTATAGCAAACCAGCGACCTCCTCTAACTCCCGGTCCTGGAAATGACGCATGAACAAGACATCCCACACAAGCCTACCGGTATCAAGGTGATAACAGTCGGCAATAGAAGCATGGCGGTCACGCGCAATCCTATAGAGCTGAGGGAAAGAGCAGGCAAGGAAACTCTCGTCACACCACCAATCCATCCAAAAACAAATATGTCGGCCGTCACCCACCCTGAACCTGGAAAAATGAGCGAAAAAAACCCATCCACGCCGGATATCCTTCCACACACCCACCCCTCGACGAGTCTGAACCTCACCAGAACACCATCCACCCCAATCCTCCCCATAGCGACCGACAATCACTCTCCTCCATAAGCGGTTCCTCTCAAAACCAAAACGCCAAAGCCACTTTTCCAACAAAGCCATGTTGAAAGGAATCAATTGGCGAATACCCAAACCCCCTTCCCGAAAAGGCCGACACATCACCTCCCACTGTACCAGGGAAAATGACGACCTCTCTGAACACCCCCCCCCCCCCCCCCCCCCCACACACACACACAAAAACTGTCTCTGAAGCCTCTCAATCCGCTGAGCCACACTACAAGGGATCCGATACAGTGATAAAACATAAGTGGGCAAATTGGAAAGCGTGCTCTTTACAAAAGTGAGTCTCCCACCTTTGGAAAGATACTGTCGCTTCCAACCCGCTAAACGCCTCTCCACCCGTTCCACCACCTTGTCCCAACAATTGGAACGTTGACCAGAGACCCCAACGGAAAACCCAAATACTCAGCAAGTAACTGACCGACCCTACAACCAAGAGCCGTGGCCAACACAGAAACATTGGCCACCTCACCCACCGGGATCATCGAACACTTGCTAGTGTTGATCTTCAACCCAGAAACTGCCTGAAAGAACGTCAAAACACATCGGATGTACTGTAACTGAGCCACATCCACATCACAAAAAACCAAAGTATCATCCGCAAAGAGTAAATGCGAAATAACCACTGGCCGATCAGACCCATCACCTACCCGAAAACCTGATATAAAACCCAACTCCGTCTCCCGACACATCATCCGACTGAAAGACTCCATCACCACAAGAAAGAGAAATGGAGAAAGAGGTTCCCCTTGCCTCAACCCACGGGAGCTCTAAAAAAAACCTGCAGGCGAACCATTCACCAACACAGAAAACCTAGCAGACGAGATGCAAAATTCAATCCACTTGCGCCATTTCACTCCAAAGCCCATCCTTTCTAACAAATACAGTAAGAATCCCCAATGCACATGGTCATAAGCCTTTTCCACATCCAGTTTCACCAAAATCCACGGTCTACCACTCAGCAGCCTAGCATCCACAATCTCACTAGCAATGATAACAGAGTCCATAATCTGATGACCCCCCACAAACGCATTCTGAGTGTCTGAGATAACCCCATCCATAATCTTTGTACTATTGCTTACTGTAAATTTTAAAATGGTGGGCCACCTCTTTGATCTGAAGTCTTTCTTGAAGATCATAACCTACATTTATTTTTCACATTGTGGAAGTACTATTTCAGGTTACTAGGATGCCAAATCACAATTGGATCTAAAAGGGTATTTGACATCTTCAAATGTTGTCCTTGATCGATGTAATATAACCCGACTATAATATACATTACAGATATTCGCATGTTGGTTTAGTAATACAATCTTCGGCATTCAAACACACTGAGAATGAAATGATTGATATATATCTTTTTAGGGCACATTTGGATGTCCGAATGATATATTTTGTTGATCAGATTCATTTTAGTTGGATTTAATGCACAAATTCAATTCCGGGGGCATCAGCACAAATGATTATGAAAATTAGAAATTGAAACCATGTGATCTAGTGTCAACTTAACTTGATAAACCATGTGATCTAGTGTCAAATTTTCCATTGTCAAACACAATGGAAAATGTTGATTTCGTTTGTGAACATGCCCTTAGCACTTGCACGCAAATTATCTACTTAATTGTATAAAGGGAAGGGTTAACATGATTACTTCATGTGATGAGCCTCCTTATGTCCATCATTTGCTAGTTCTTTTAGTCCTCATACTGAAGTAGATTGCGGAAAACCATGAGTGGAACCTTGTCACTAGGTTCAAAGCTACAATACCTTAGTAAATGCATCACATAAAGTTTTGTATTATCTGCAGTAGTTTATCCTTGCCTAGTAAAAAGGTTCGCCTGTTATATTACCAGATACAATGTCTTTGGAACTGAAGACTGGGGGGATGAGACCAATGTGATGTCCTGGTCGCCAGTATTAGAACCCGTTACAAGATTGGTGGAGAGCCATGTGTGCACCCCTGTCACTAGGAACTCAAAGTGCAATGCATTAGCAAATGCTTCAAATGCATCACTTTAAGTTTTGTACTCTCTTAATAGTTTACCCTTGCCTTTCATATTACCAGATAGAGTACCCTTGGAACTGAGACCTGGGGATGAGACCACTCTGATGCCCTGGTAGCAAGTATTAGAATCAGTTATCAGTTACAAGATTCGTGGTAATGCCTAATACGCTATAGGATTAGGGTTGTATCAAGTGAAGCGAGCTTTGGAGTGTTTGGGCTTGGCTCGGCAACTCCTTAACCATGTACAAGCTCAATTGTGTTTGGACGAACCTAACGTAACCCTAATCGAGCTTGGTGACTAAGTTTGACTAGCTCGAGCGCAGCTCGAATTGATCTCATTTATCTTTGAGTCAATAGATCCATATTCCATGTATGCAGAAAATCACTGTTGAAACTATGTTGGTTTAATGTTTACCTTTTTTTTTTTTTTTTTTTATAAGTATATTATAAAAGGCACTCAAAAGGGAAGTGCATCCCAAAATACAAAGCACCGCTCTAAGAACTAAGCGAGCAAAAAAAATAAAATATTTTCTTCTATAGATGAACAAAATCTACCCTCCACCCGATAAAATAAAAAAAAATGAAAGAATCTTTAAAGAAACCAATCGGGGACTCCACCCCCTCAAAACACCTTTTGTTCCGTTCGAGCACCCACCACATACCCAAAGGCACAACTCTCCAGAACTGACGGGCCCGCACCCAAGAAATCATCCCACCAACAATCAAGGAGCTCACGAATTGAGGCCGACATCACCCAAGAAATGCCAAACAAACCAAAGACTAAACACCAACAATCATACGCCACTGGGTAGTGTAAAAGGAGATGGTCAACGAATTCCGCATCATTCATACACGTGAAGCACCTATTGACCACCACAAAATTACGTCGCTGAAGATTGTCAAGGGTTAGAATTCTGCCCCAAACCGCCGACCATGCAAAAAAGACAATTCTAGGAGGGGCACCGGACTGCCAAATCTCCTTCCAAGGAAAAGCTGAGCACGACAACTGAGAAGATATCCTAAAAAAAAGAGAATACCGAAAAGCCTTCAACAAGAGAAGGGCACCACACCATCTGATCAGACCCGCCTCCAGGGAATGACAAACTATACAGTAATCCCAAAAGGCCAAACACCTCTTCTAACTCCTAATCCTGAAAAGGTCTCACAAACCGAACATCCTAGACAATCCTACCGTTATCAAGCCGATAACAATCAGCAACGCAGACATGTCGATCGCGAGCAATACGAAAGAGCATAGGAAAGGAAGAAGCAAGGGTGAAATCACCACACCAATTGTCAGACCAGAAACAAACCAAGCTACCAGTGCCAATGCTGAAGCGAATATGAGAAGAAAAGTCAGTCCAACCATGACTAATATCCTTCCAAACCCCCAACCCTTTACGAAAGCGTACCGGACGTGAGCACCAACCTCTATGATCTTCCCCATGACGGCATATAATCACCTTTCTCCACAATCGGTCTCTCTCAATCCCAAATCTCCAGAGCCACTTCCCCAACAAAGCTTTATTGAACGGCACCAAATGTCGAAGTCCCAACCCCTCCTTCCTATAACGGGCGACAGACTGACTCCCACCGAACAAGAGTAATAGAGGAGTGCTCACTATCCCCTCCCTAAAGGAACTGTCTCTGAAGTCTCTCAATCTTGAGAGCCACACTGCTGGGGATCCAATACATAGACAGAAAATAGGTGGGGAGATTGGATAACGTAGACTTTACCAAAGTAAACCAGCCTTCTTTGGAAAGGTACTGACGTTTCTAACCAGCTAATCTTTTAGCAACTCGGTCAACCATAGCATCCCAGAACGACTTACGCTGAGCCACCGATCCCACATGTAAGCCCAAGTAAACAGAAGGTAACTGACTGACGCCACAGCCCAACACTGTAGCCAATGAAGCAATGTTCCCCACCTCACCTATCGGAATCAAAGAACTCTTCCCAGTATTAATTTTTAATCCCGAGATAGCCTTAAAACAAATCAAGATGTATCTGAGATGCCACAACTGAACCTCCTCTGCATCGTAAAACACTAGTTTATCATCCCCAAAGAGCAAGTGAGACACCTCCACAGACTGATGCTCCACACTACCCACTTTAAATCCACGCAGAATAGCAGCCTCCGAGGCCCAAGACATCATTCGACTAAAAGCCTCCATCACAACCAGGAACAAAAACGAAGATAGGGGATCACACTGTCTCAGGCCACGCGAACTCCTAAAAAATTCAGAAGGAGAACCGTTAACCATGACAGAGAAGCTCGTCGACGATATGCAAAATAGAATCCACCTCCTCCACTTCTCACCGAATCCGAGCCGCTCCAACATATATAACAGAAAACTCCAACTGACGTAATCATAAGCTTTCTCCACATCCAACTTCACAAGGACCCTTGGAATCCCACTCTGAAGTTTGGCATCAACAACCTCGTTCGTGACAAGAGTTGAGTCGAGAATCTGGCGTCCGCTAACGAAAGCATTTTGTGAGTAAAACATATTCCCATCTAGAACACCACGCATCCGAAAAACTAACACTTTAGCGATCAACTTATAAATACATCCAAGCAGGCTGATGGGTCTGAGTTCCTTAATGTCACTAACACCCCCTTTTTTAGGGAGAAGGGAGATGAAAGTGGCATTAAGAGACCTCACAAAGCGGCCCTCACGATAGAAATCACGAAAAGTGCCCATCACCTCCTCCCTCACCACGGGTCAAAACTCAAAGGAAAAATCTCATAGTAAAAGCATCAGGTCCAGGGACTTTATCCCCATTACAGGACTTCAGCGCCCTGACCACCTCCTCCTCCGTGAACGGGATCTCCAAACTACCATGCTCTTCCTCAAAAATAGAGTCAAAATGAAGACCATCCAACTGTGGCCTCCACTCCTGCCTCTTCTCAAACAAACATTGATAATAAATGGCAATCCCCTGGCGGATCTCCTCCTTAGAGCTCAACACGGACCCCTCAATAATGATACTCTCAACATGATTGGACCTCCTATGGGCATTAGCAAACACTATGGAGGAATTTCGTGTTCCTATCACCCTCGGTCAACCAATCAACACGTGATTTCTGACGCCAAGAGATCTCCTTTTGAATCGTAATCTCCTTAATCTCAGCCAAACAAACCGCTTTCCTAGCCCTCAACACGTCATCCATGCCTCCACTGAGCTCAACACTGTCAATCTTAGCAATCTTCGCCACAAGTCTGTTCCTTCTCCATTCCAGGTTTCCGAAAACCTCTTTATTCCAGGATATAATCTTAGTCTTCAAAGCATACAACTTCAAAGCCAAGGTGAAACTAGGCGACTCCTGTTTGACTGGGGTAGCCCACCAAACAGGAAGACGACTCCGGAAGTCCTCAGATCTCAACCACATATTCTTAAATCGGAACGGAGATTTACCTCTAGAGATACCTCCACAATCCAACACAATAGGAGCATGATTAGAAGTCAACTGCGGCCCAATAGACTGAACAACATCAGGAAACCGTTCCTCCCAATCACCGAAAATAAAAAACCGATCAATCCGAGACATAGTGGGATGCTCGCGACAGCTAGACCATGTAAAAGCAGCTCCAACCAACGGGAGATCATGCAAAATGTGCCCATCAATAAACTCAGAAAATTGATCCATAGTCGGGGTCCTACGCCCCCTGAAGATCTCTTAGATGGAAAACGGATAACATTGAAGTCCCCCCCCCCCCCCCCCCCCCCCTTTATACACCAAGGGAGCCGCCAAGACTCCTGAACCTCCCCCAATTCCCTCCACATGACATGTCTCTCACCATCCTATACCGGGCCATACACTCCTGAAAACACCCAATCGAAACCATTCTCTACCATCGAGAAAGAACAAGAGACAAAATCTCCCAACCCTAGAAGCCACCAACGAAACACATCGCCTATCACACATCACAATCACCCCTCCAGCAACCCCTATAGAACTAAGAGCACACCAACAAACAAATCTATTGTCTCACAAACTCTTCACCACCTTATCAGAAATAATCTCCATCTTCGTTTCCTGAAGACATACCACATGAGCATTCCATTTTCTAAGAGCCAACCGCACTATCCGACGCTTATCCGGGTTATTTAAACCCCGAACATTCCAAGATACAATTTTAAGCTTCATCAAAAACAATTAAAGTTCCCACCAACCCCCTCCGTCCACTCCCACGTCTCCTTTCCCTAGGGCTCGACCTGTCACACTTTCCATCATAGTTAATTTCACACACAAGTCCCCGAAGCTCCCTCTCCCCTTTACAAGGAGTCGACGGGCAAGGAACAATGCACAAAGTCCTCTCCTTATTGCTATTCACCTCATCATGTTTAGCATTCATAGCATTAAGCACAACTTCACCCTTTTCCCGGAGATCCCCATAAGACACACCCACTATCCCCGCAACATCCACCACCATATTGAGAGGCCATTTATGAGGCTCCCAACCGGAACAATCCACCGCCACTGGCTTCACATTCTCCATTACCATCAGTTCATTCACAATATTTGGAACCACAATATTCCCACCTCCAACCTCCCTTTGCAACTCATCATTAAATCCCAAGGACCCATCCCTTTCTGCCACATTGTCATCACTGCCCAGCCCCTCCACCACTGAATGTAACTCACCACTTCCATCAGTTCCCACCTCAAATTCACCCACTGAATAAGAATCAAAATCCTCGGACAACAAACTTCCTGTTAACCCATCATCACAGTCATTTACCCTCACCAGCTGATCAACAAACTGACACGCAGCAACATCCCCATCAACCCCCGATTTCGGGTCACCAAAATGTTCCAGAGGAGAAGCAAATGAAACGCACCTTTTCGGCTGCCTATACGAGCATGAAGTACCATCAGAATCCAATTTCTTCTGAGGTTCCTGAATCACAGCCAAAGACCCATTCTTCAACGACCCATGAGGCTTCCCGGCTTCACTTTCACCAGAACCAGCAGGAATACCAGCCACCAGAACGGCAGACTTGCCCTTCTCGTCGTGATTCCGGTGTCGGAAGAGGTACGTCGTTGGTCGCCACCGACAGTTGCATCCCTCTGGGTTGAAGACGCTCCTTACGATGCACATCAGAGCTTCTAAATGGCCCAGTAACCATCTGGGTAAGACCACAAACCTTTTATACTTAGAATTCGCAAATACTCCATGAATGATGAGAGATCAGAGAGACTTGAGATGAGAGAAGAAAAAAATAAGATGATTGATCGAATACTCTATAAACATAGCTAGATCATAGCTGCAAAATAGTGGAGATTTTATAACTGCTGTTGGCAACAGAAAGAGTTGTCGACAACGTGCCTTTAGAGCACTGTTGTTGGACAGGAGGGTTTGTGCAGCTAGGTGTCCTGATTGTGTTGCAAAGAGTGAAGATTACTAGAGACATTATATATGATATGAGGGCGTGGTTTTTATTTTTAGAAGGATAAAATTTATAATTGGATGGGGTTGGACTCATCTAAAACAGAAACAACGAAATATTTAATGTGCTTAAAGTATGTGGTCTAAGCCTTCATCATGTAAAAAGTTTAAATTATCTTAGATAACTTCATGAGCACAATTGAGTTTATTACAGGCCTGTTGATGAACATGATCACAAACATACGAGCCGAAACCGAGGTTGTTTGAGATGGGTTTGTTGCTAAAACTAGCTTCGAAATCTTGTTTGTGTCAGGTTCATTTACTTATCAAACTGACATGATCTGAGCTCGCCCAAGCTGTTTGTCAAAATCTTGGTTCATTTACAGCCTAAATAGCATACAAAAAATATATCTCTGAAATTTTACAATATTTAGTTGAAATAGCAATAGGGATTGTAAAATTACAGTAATTGTCGTATTAAATGCTTGAAAAGTTGGTTGAACCCATTGTTCAGTAATTTTAAATTTTAGATGACATATCAGTAGCATTTTAGTGGAAATAGTACAATGGGATTAAATTTGCACGCTTCCCTTGAACAACAAAAGCTTCTTTTGTTAACTTTTTCTTCAAGAAACCTTGACTATAGTTTAATGTGAGAAGAATTAGTAATCATATTAGATAGTTTTCGGTTTGTGCAAAAGTTCCTGTTTCAATGTGCCTTCTGTTATCTCTGGGGCAATGCAACCAACTACTTTAGGGTGCTGCTTGGGATTATTTTCTCATACTAGCTATGAGTGAATCTACTAGATGTATTGATATCAGCCTACCAGGAAGATCTAGGTAATGTTTCAATATTTGAGACAGTTCATATAACATTGGGGTACAAATTTGGATTTATTCTGCTGCTGCCATACCAACCTGTATCTAGTAATGTTAGTACTTCAGAACTTCGGATCATGTTTGCTTTAGCATAGTGGATGAAATTAATTATTATAATAGGGAGGAGTGCTCAGGATTCAGAAATGCAAGTTGAGGGTGTAATATTCTCATTATAAGGTTGCTATGGAATAAGAGCACCAATGAGTATATATCACTCAAATATTTGAGAAATTGTGAAGGAAAAGGAAGATATCAGGGGATAATGTTGTTTTATGATATTCAAGGAAACAAAGAATAGTTGCTTTATCCAAAGTCGAATTAGTCTACTGCCTGGTCTCGATATTCATGACACACTGAATGCCAATGATGACAGATATAAATATAAATCATATCATGCTGTTTCTGGATTTCATAAAGTATTATTTTGTTCTACTATACTTAAGTGGCATTAGACCGTCAATGTCTATGGGGTTGTGTGATGAACTTGGTTGTTTTTGTTTATGATTGCAGATGGTAGAGCATTGAACAACGAAGAACGCAGTCTCTTGATAGAAAATCGCCCACCACAGTCGGTGTAAAGGAGAACAATGAAAAAGTGCAAATTTCAGGTGATTTTGGACATATCTGAAGTAGACATGGCTGCCATATGTACATTTTTCGTTGCATGGTGGTCCTATGCAGTTGACAGGTGATTACAGAATTTGTTTTTCCCAACTAGTTGGATTTTGCCACCTACTCATATCCCCGTATTCGTTTCAGCAATATCAATTTTCAATGATGATAGACTGTAATCATATGTAATGTTCTCGTAAGAAATTCAATGTAGTAACTGCTTCAGATTCAGCCACATCACAGACTGAGATCAGCAGGAACAGAGTTGCTCATTAGAAGCGATAACGGTCATGGATGTCTTCCTAGTACAGGTGGACTTCACTAACCGTTATGGGTTTCCTCTCTTTGCAGCAGAGGAGTCTCTAGAAATCGCTTCGGAATTATGAATCTTATAGATATTACGGAACCCCTTAATGTGCTCTGACACGTGCTCTGGCAATCCCATTGCGCGCATCATTACTCATTAGCTCTGTCAATCGTGTAGATGGCCTCTTGCAGCATTCACATCAAAGTAAGGCCAGTTCAGTGCTTTTCATTTTGGTTTTCAGTGAGAAATAGAGAAGAAAAGAAAAAGAAAATATAGAAGAAAACAGGTGGTTCTCTGCTACTAGAAGGAATCTTATTTTTTTACCAGCAATATTTGATCAAGAATTAAGACTTCTGAAAAAAGCTTTATATTCATTTGCTAGTGAGGCAAAAGAGATGAAAAACAAAGGTATAGTTTTTATCCATTACTCATTTTGGTTATCAAGGCACATAGTTTGTTAGTCTTAGTTGGAGGCTTGGATGGAGGTTCTTGTCATTTTCTAGTTCCCAGGTTCAAGCTATTAGGTAGGGAAATGGCTGAGTTCCTTTACCTGGTTTATCCTTTATGGGTTCCAAGTAATGGGGTTAAGGTTTTGTTGAGTTATTTTCTCTTTTCGAATAATTATCTTATGAATACCCCTTTTCTGCAAAGGGATAATGAAACATTGTCACTCTATTGTAATCAGATTTGCTACTCTTCTGGCTCATAGGAACTGAATTGGCCTGATATGTTTGAGGATTTGAAATGGATGCTGTGTTTATTGTTGCGTAATGGTCTTACTTTTCTTCGATTTCTTCTACTAGTAACAAGAGTGAAGCATTTTGTACAATACCAATTGAATAGCATTTCAAACAGCTTTTGGCTTTACTGGAATGAGAGTCCAGTACAAAGTAGGTCAGGAACCATAATGTTGTATAATTGACTAAGGCCCTATTTGGATTGACTTTTTAAACGTTGTTTTTGATTTTCTGGAGAAAAAACTGTTATGAATAGTGTTTGGCAAATTTTTTAGAAGAGCTTATAAGCCTTGGAAAAATGTTTTAAAGAAACTGGAGGTACCAGCTTGTCAAAGCAATTTTTGCTTCTCTTTTATTCATGTATAAAGCCAGAAACATAAGCTATACAAAACATGGCCCAAGTGGACAATAGGGAAATACTCTTCTGCCAGGAGACTACTGATTTCTCTCTCTGTTCAATGATTTTGAAATGTGAAATTGGGAATGTCCAGTAGAAATTGGGGGATTTGTGATTATAGTTCATGTATGGGTTTCATAAAATCCAGCTTTTATGTAATTATCAGTCCGGCCACTATCACAATCTGAGGCTTCAATTTTGAATTTTGAATTTTGCAAAGCAACTGTTTGGGATCGTTGTGTTGACGTCTTGAACCATGAGAGAGAGAGAGAGAGAGAGAGAGAGTTGAAAGCTAGTTAAGATGATCCAATGAAGTACAAATGCTAATAATTGTGGCTCCATCAGGAGTAGCAGGTCAACAAAGTAAATAAATTTGGTACATAAAGAGGGGTTCAGAATTACAACAGGCACATTATAAAGAATGAATTAGCATTTACAATACAGGCTAACCTTCTCCATTGTTACCAAACTGGTTCTCATGCTTGCTAACATAAACTTTTTTATGACTACTCCAAACTACATATATTCCAAACTAGAGTAAAAATTTGAGCACAAGTAATCAAACAACTACAGTAATCCATATCTATTCACCTCATAATAGAGTATAATGCTGAGTTTGAACACCCAAAAGCATCAATATATACTGCAAGGATGAAGCGAATTTCACTGAACGGATGAGTGCTAACCAAAAGATTTGGAGGTTTCTTCACGCATTATACACAACTTGACAATTAAGCAATTCCCAACATTCTAAACAATGGAAAAGATTATATAACATGATACAAATCAACATCTGCGGCGCCTATAAGAGGGCCATACGTAGACACAGGAAGCAACCAATCATTCTTTCGAAGAGCTAAGGGGCTCGTTGCTGCCACCGCCAAACAGGTAACCCAGGGATGACCCACCACCTGGGGCTGCATGGACCTTAGTTGAAGGTCGATCCTGAATATAAGTATATGTATCAATCCGGAAGCTTTTCCTCATATCAGACCACAAAAATTAGTATAAAGAACACTGCAAGGATGAAGTAGAATGATTAATAAGGAAACTTCATTAATACAAAGATAACCCACATCTACAGGAGTCGGAGAGCAAGGACAACATCAAGTAATTTGATCTCTTGATAAGGGAATACTCTCAATGCTAAATTCCCAATAGGGAAATATGTCGTATTTCTTAGCCTGATTCTTGAACACCATCTTACATAATTTGATTAAGAAATGCTGATCGAGAAATACGAAATCCAGTACTTCATTCCGTTGAAATGCTCTTTAACTTCTCCGCAGAAATTATATCTTGTTTAAATCTAGGAAGATAGCTCCAGTTATTGTTTTGCAAATTACACCAAGTCTAATTGAATAGAGGAGCATTGGTTGATCGAAAAAGTGGTTTAAACAATTCAAGCTCACTAGTATACAATATTCTTCCACAATAAATAGAGGCAAGCACTCTGCATAGGAAGTGTATTAGTGTGAACCAAGGTCCTGAGATTGATCTCTTTCAAGATAACAAAAGGCTTGTTTTATAGTACTCTGAAAACAGTTTTCAATTTTTTTGAGTTTCTAAGAACTGATTACAGTGTTACAAACCAAGTAGACCCTTCTATGCTTGGAAGCTCCCTTCAAAACTCCCTAAGCTCCATGTAAAAGTAGGCATTGTCTACTGTAACTATAAGCAATTTGAGTATGCCTATGTGGTACAAATAGGAAATGTTGCATGTATTGGGATTATTACTTGCATGTTTCCAATGATAAACATGGCATCAATAGGATAATTGTAACAGACATCATACCGTTATGAAGTTGCCGCTGTTCTGACCATCAGCTCGGAAATAGTTGTTTGCTGGATTTCCCTGAATGCCAGCTGGAATTTGCTTAGTAATATCTACTTGTGGTGCAGGCGCGGTAGGCTTTTCAGCAAGCCCAACTTGTCCCTGGTTTTGAGGAGGTGCGACATTGTTTGCGGTGGGTTTTGGAGTCTCTCCATTTCCAAATAGGTAGCCAAGAGAACTTGATCCCCCACCGCTGCTGACTCCACGACCCATGATGTCGGATCTTGAACTTTTTTACGAAAACCCCAGAACTTGCTGACATTGCAAAACCAGACAACGAGAAAATAACATCAACTCAACATATATCAAGCATAAAAGAATTTAACCAAAATTAGGATGTTGAAACTGTATAGGTGACAGGCAATGAGCCATGGACGTATAATAGTCCACATATGTGCATAAACGACTCATGTCAGATAAAACTTATAACATCATGCTTGGGAACCTTTCTTCCCCTTTTCTACAATCATGCTTCAGGAATATTCTTTATTCATGATGTGCTTCGAGCCACATCTTATCCGTAACCGTAAGACTAATGAAACCTAATTGTTGTATCAAACTATAGGAGCATCCATTTGTAGAAACCTCATAAATCAAACAACTAGATGCACTGTTCAGTCTGTTCATGATAATTTTTGACAAGCTTCTCACAGCTTTAAATTCATATTATCAGCATTTATACGAGAGAATGAGTGCAATGTGACACTATATGGAAACATGCTTAGGCAGTAATGTGATCAACGATGGCCATACACTTCGTTGAGTATTTAATGCCAAAACCTAAACACACAAACATCAAACTGAAGAACAAATTCGGCAGAAAATGAACGAGCCTATTAAATTATCTAGAACTTCAGCAGATCTCCCTCATCCCCCATTTAGATTCAACTATTATTTAAGCCAATAAGGTGTCACCATCTAACAGTTTTCCAACTATTCTAGCCCCTCTATAACCCATCCATAGCGGGGATTAATTGTTCATAGCATTTTACAAAAAGAGAGAAGCCAAAAGTCCACTTGACGCGAATCAACCACCCAATTAGAAGTGACCGCCACCATGCTAGGTGAGACAAAAGGTACAACAGAAACAATCAAAAGGACAACGATGTTAGGATTCCATTAATTGTTTTTGAAAAAATAACAATATTTGTCACACCAAGTAGAGATTAAGGACAGCACCAATCATAACATGCCCATACATTCCTTGATAAAGGATGCGAGAGTTCTCTATATGAAAAACACTGCTAAGAAAGCGCTTATAACAGCCTTGGAGACCCCAATGCCAAGGAAATTGATGCATGTAAACTTGTTCCCAATTTATAAGCGTTTTCGTTATTTCTCATATATTAGTATGGTGCTTTTTAACTGCTGCCCGATCAGAATAATTGAGTGATATTAACACTATGTGATTCACTTGATACAAACTTTTCTTTTTTTCCCTCATTTCTAAGAAAACAGTAACATGCGTTGGATGGAAATTTTTAGTTTTATTCTCCATGTTTAGGGTTTAGTATGGTTATATAAGTGAGAAACAAAAGACATATGTCATTTCCTTTGTACAGGAATTAAGTGAAAACAAAGCAATCTAATAGTTTACCCCAAAGATTGGTTGATTAGTGATCATCACCTGAACCAGTTTCACAAAATGAACAACAGCATCTTTCACAAAAATATACCAGTGTATTACTTTAAGGTTTGAGTAACACTAAGAAAATGCATTTATTAGAAACACCACGTTCACACAAGATCAATAATGGAGACTGTGTGACTACTTAGACCATTCCCACCCCCATTTTAGTTACTATTAGATTCAATACGTGTTTAGTTAGTTTCGAGTTTCTAAGCAATAAGCAGCCTCATTCGAGTTTTTAAGGTGCTCTTTCATAATTGAATTAAGTACTTATTCAACTAATAGTAATGAAAAAAATGGATAGCACTCAAAAAAATAAGTTCCACATAAAATGGGGTAAACTTTTAAGTAGTGAAACTTCACTTAAATGTACATTTTCATCTTCTAATTGGCACTTGAAATTTCTAAACTTCAATGCTAGCCCTTAAAGTTTCAGTGGTTTAATTGAGAAGAGGAGATCAGAAAATTTCGTTTGTACTTTACGTAAAATTACAAATCGAGATGAATAAGTGTTTGTCCACTTCTCTTTCTAGTATTGATACTGACTGGATCAGTCAAAATGAGTTCTTGCTCGATCTATCCTAGATGCTTCTTGTAAATGAGCTTATATCAATAATTAATTCAGATCACTTTCGAACAACAAATACCAACAAGAAAATGAAAAAAAAAAAAAAAAAATACAATTCTAGTATTACTAATTTTATATTATTTCACTTCCATATTCCATTTTAATATTTCTGGGATTCATGAACTCGAAAACATAGACCTTCTCAGCAAAACATACTAAATAATTATTGTCAAACTGAACAAATTGTTTAAATTATATATAATTATGGATTTTAATTAAGTACAATAAATAAAAGATAAAGACATCATTATTTAGTTTCTGATCCAAAAGCTTAATCAGATAATATAATTGAGAGTCCAAAGTGATTTATCACATTCTAAACTTAATTCCAACATTATAAGGGGGGTAAACCCTAAATTAAACTTGCATGAGATAAAAAAAAAAAAAAGTGTGTGTGTTTGTGTGTGTATTTGTGTGTGTGTGCTCTGACCTGTTCAGTGCTCTTCGGATCAGATTTGGACCGAAGCGAAATGAGGTTCTCTAATATCAATGTAGGATATATGTGGATTGTACTGTAAAAGGTGTGTAACTATAAATAATGACAAAAGGTGGGGTTTGATGTGCAATAACATATATGTCTGTAACTGCAAATAACAACAAAAAGTGGGCTTGATGTGCAATAATACACGCAAAGATATTTATATTGGAGAGGGGGTTCAATAAATTTTCTCAAACCTTTTTGTAATCAGTATTTACTTTTTGGATATATTACACTGACTTAATTGAGATTTGGAGAAATTTCGCATAGGTTGAGTATTTGAGATTTATTATAATGACCACCTCTAATTGGTTGAAGTGTGAATATTTAATATGAAAAGTTTACTTTGACCTTAATTTTTCCGTATATTTTTAGTCATTTTTAGTATATATAAGCTTACTACTGTATTTTCATACAAGAGAACTTTGTTTTTCTCAATTTTTTATTTTTTATTACGGGGCTGTTAATCTCACGAGTCGTGAAGGTCAGTAATTGTAATAAATGAGTAAGGTTTTTCCAAACCTCATGAAAAAATAAGTGTAATTTATCCTTATTTTTTCTATTTATGACCTTTATTAGTGGATTTCATCCTATCTTAATCTATTATCGAGTGTTAGATAATAGAGTGAAATTATTTGTAAAAGAAAAATAAATACAAACAAATATGTATTTAAATCTAAATATCTTTGATGCCAAACATAAAACCTTTGCTTTAGCATGTTTTCAATATTTAGTAGGGATAACAATGGGGCGGGTACGAAACAGGTTTAACTATATTCATTCCGTTGCATTTTATTTTTTAAAATATCAGACCCTTCACGGGTTGCTTTTTCGTAAACCATACTCGCCCATTAACATTTCACTATACCCATGCCCGCCCTGATCCACCCCTCTAATACTTGATTATCGTTATTATCTTTATCATCGACAAAAGAGTTTAATGGATAGAAAATAAAAATAAAAAATAAAACCCTAAATACACATAAAAACATACAAAAATAATAATAAGACTAGCCTGTAAACTTCTTTTTAATTACCCAATAATTGAATTCACTCCCTATTTTGATCCCTAATCATCCAATAATTTAACTCACTATCTATTTGTCTTTTTTCCTTTGGATATATTCGGCTACTAGTTTCTCCTTGGGTTTAGACGGCGAGTGTCATGGGAAAATATTGAGTAATTCTTAATAATGTATTTAAATTATTATTTTTGTATATCTATATAAGTAGCAAAAGGGTAAAGTTAATATAAACGAGACAGGGTGGAGCATGTTTCTAGCAATACCCGAACCCACTTCATAACCCGTGACGGGTTCAATTTATTTTACCAAACCCGTCCCTATGAAATAAAAAAAATGCTCCCAAACTCTTAAATAAATGAGCAGAATGGGCCGGGGCTCCGTCGGGAAGGTATATATTACTCTCCCTAATCCTTAGGAGAGATCACTAGCCAAGAGTAAGTGCAAATGTACATAGCGTACAACTTCTTATATTGATATTTGATATGTACGTGACGTAAAACTTAACCTATTGAGGTATATGATATAAACATGGCGTAAAACTCGACTAATATTACAATCTTAAATGATGGACATCTAACAACATGGATTATTCTTTTGGGTAATAATTATAATTTATTTTAGTAATAACTATAATAAATGAGGATTTTTTTTTTGTCATTTGGAATGTCCATCAATTAAGATGGTAATTGTTTATCATCAGAATTGTTGTTATTTTGGATAGATGCAATGTATTAAAATAATATATTATAATAATGCATAATTCTTTGAATATAGTTGTTGGAGGTTTACACTTTAGTTAATCTTATTTTTTATTTTTTTAACAGGATAAATATATAAAAGTAATAAAAATACCTTATAATTTTATATAATTTTATACTAATAGATTGAAAATTTCCACCCTTAAAATTTTAAATGAACATTTACATCAAGTAGTACTTTTTGCACCAAAAGATAAAGAAGTACCAAAAATATTTGTCATGTTGATTACCTTTTTGTTCCTCACATAAACTTCACCCCTAAAGAAAATCTGGTTCCGCTTTTGTTGGAGTCTCAAAATTTAATTTTTCTTAGATAAAATAATAATGTAGACTCATTAATATTTTAACAGTCTGCTCTTGTAATATGATGGTAAGTCTTCAAGATATTACTTACTGGCCTTTGTGTTGTGTCGATGGTTGAATATATATATATATATATATATACATATCTAATTCTCATGTGTTTTTTTTTTCTTTCTTGTTTGTAAGAGAATATGATGTTGTACTTGCACATTTTACTTTTTATCTCAATTAAGTTGTTGTCTCAATATATTGTAAAGTATGTTGTGTGTTATTTATCGTGATATTTTTAGTTAAATAGATGTATAATATAATGGATGTTTTTATTTTTTAATATAAATAACACTTGAAATTTTTTTGAGTTAAAAGTTTTTAGCAATAAAGACTATTAAAAATATCAGAAAATAGAAATATTTAAAATTTAAAACACTATTATCGTGTCCAACTTGGCTATAAGACTATTAAATAAAGTATTCATGCTTCCGAAAAATTTCAATGACATTTTATCATGTTGCTGAATTTTTGTGAAATGATAATATAATGGGTAAATTATACTATCTTCCTTAAAATTTGGATAAATCTCACACATGTAAAACGTTTGAAATTTATTACAATTATCTTATCTTAAATTTCATTCATAATCTCACTAATCCTTCTAATAAAAACTTAAATAAAATTTTAAAAAATTTATTATGTGAAAAGATAATAAAAACCTTATATATATTGAAATGACTAAAAAATATAAAAATAAAGTAAATGTTAAAATAAATTTTTCACCAAACCACTCGGTGTAATCTAACCCAATATTATCTTATTTTATTTCAAAAAAATACAAAAATCATATTAACCGTTAGTTTTCACTGCAAAAAGTATTGAATTGAGAATTATGAATCCGACCCGGACTCGGTAATCCGTGGATCCCATCACCTCCACCACACGCGATCAGATACCGATGAAAAGCAAATAAGGGTTCAGTTTTTATATGTCGTTCATCTCCTTTCTTCTTACGCTGTGTTCCAACTTCACAATCCATACAAACAGACTTCATATTATGTAATTAGGGCTTATATACACATATACATATATCGTATCTTCACACTCTTTCAGACTCCGAAACCCTTGGAAACTCTCTCAAATTCTGGGGGTTTTTCCATCAGATTCGAGAAATTTCTTATCTACAATTTCGTTTTCGAATTGGTAAGCCAAACGCGACCTAACACTTTCACATTCTAGTGTGTGTACTGCTTTATGCGTTTGGTGTAAGATATATTTGCTTGTGATTTGATATTTGATGATTTTCTTCGTTGTTGTAATTTCAACTTATAATTTTTCACTTTGACGCGCCTTATGACTCTTCTGAAAGTGAAAATTTGTTTTTTCTCGAAATTATGTAAGTTACAAATTCGTAAGATATGTGTTTATGTGTGTGTATATATGAATGTATATATTTATGCATGGTTATGTGTTTTTTAGCAGAAATGCGAGGTTTATTTTATTAATGGAGGCAAATTCGATTTTACACAGTAGGGAGAAAAACTCCTTATGTGATTTGTGATTTTGCAATTTGATTTGACCCCTAGTGTGGGACGAGTTTGAGGCACTTTGAGTGTTAAATGCTAGTTGTTACGACAACTTTGGTTTATAGTTGCTTTGTTATTGAAGTTGGGGGTAATTTTGATTTTGATTTGTTTTATGTTTTGATGTTAATTTTTTGCACTTACTTTTTGTTAGTTTATATATGGGTGGTTGGTTGGCTATTACACTGACAGATGCTTGTGAGTTTGGTTTTAAGGCCTCGGTTGGGTTAAGGATTGCTGATCTTAATTTTGCATTTCAAAATTCCTATCATTCTTGTTCTGTAGAAGTAATAAAATCCGAAGTTCATTGATATTGTCGAGATACACGTGTTCTTGTTGCCCATGCAAGTATTCGGAACTGTAGATTTGGTTCTGTTTAGTTTCAGCATGACATTTGTTATTGATTGTATCTGAATGCTTGGTAGATGCGTTTTGAGTTGTTATCATTGCATGCTTATATTCAAATTGCTTGTTTCCCGATTCTAACCAGTGATTAGCCTTTTTGTTTGTGTTTTTGTTTTTAGTATTATTGGGCATCTTAAGAATGAAGTTGATGAGTTTTCTTTATGTTTCAGAAGGGCTCTTCAGAGGCTTAGTTGATTAGTTTGAGTGGCCATTCCATATGTATGGTCAGGGAAATTATGCCCCTCCGTTTGGACAGGGTCCCCATGCTCCCACGCCTTCCTTCCAACAGCGCCCTCCGATTCATCCACCTCCTCCCTTTCAGCAAGGCCCGCCTGCCTCCCAACCTTCTGCAATTCAGCAAGGTCCTCCATCTAACGGGGTTCAGCCTGCACCCCCTTCCTATCAGAATGCCCCACTTGCTCCACTTCAACAAGGACCTTCTGTTCAAGGTTTGCCAAGTGCAATGTTGAATGCAGGTCAATCTTACTTACCTCCACCCCCACCTCTGCCCTCACAAGTTCATGGAAGCACCTCAATGGCACATTCTTACCCAGTTTCTCATCAGAACGCTGCATGGACCCACAATCTACATCATTTGCCGCCAGTCACTCCTGTTGGTCGGCCTCCAGGGGGCCCAAGTCACCCAGAAATGTTCAGGGCCCCACCCCCTCATAGGGTACCTCAACCTTTTCCTTCACAAGGACAAACAATGTATAGAGGGCAAGTTCCTCAGCCACAACCTGTTGGTGTGCAGGGAACTCAACATATCCCACCACCTCCTCTGCCTCCGACTTCTAGTTTCTTCTCTCAAGCTTCATATGGAACCTTTGTACGTTCAGCACATCAAGATTCTCATATGCCAGCCTCGAGTGCCCCTCCACCCCCGCCGCCTCCACCCTCTTCTCCTCCACCACCTCCACCTTCTCCACCTCCGCCTACCTCTCCTCTTCCTTGTTCTTGGACTTTGTCTTCTGCACCATCTCTAATTACTTCTAACGAGCCCCCTCGTTCTGAGTTCCGTCCAAGCTCCAGTGAACATTTTGGCTTGGAACTGGAGGTGTCAAATTCTTTCAGTAAACTCTTGGACTCCCATCAGACCAGGGATTTACCTACATGTGAAGAGAAAAGTGTTTCGCCACCAAGAATGCAACCTGATAGTCTGATGGATGCAGGTGTATCTCATTCACCTTCTTATTCTGACATGGATGTCGAAGGTTAGTGCAACTGAAGTTGATGGATTTCATGAACATCTCATTCTTCTTGTTTTTAAATTTGATTGGTACCTGCTAATGTGTTGATATATCTATATCTTTCTATTTTTGTTTGTGTATTTGTGACATCCGTCGTGTTTGCACACATATTCCTCCCCTTCCCCCTCCACTGTTCTTCCATTATTCTGTCCTCTATCCTTTTCTTTTCATATATATTTGTGGTAGAAGTTTGGAATTCTGAGATTTCCTCGAATTGTTCGACCGGAATAGGCCGAGTGTTCTATGCGAGATTATTCCTGTTATGACATAAGCTGTTGTCTGTTGCGATCTATACTCTCAACATTTGCTCTTCATTCGTAAACAACATTTGCAGCTTTATATGTAATGTATGCATCTCCAATTCATCGGTTATTGGTAAACCCACAGAATGAAGAGACTGAGAAATGGTGCGCATTGGAGAATATGCTGTATGTTGTGAAAACACATGTGTTTGTTTTGTCTCTTGTAATCAATATATTCAATATCTTGTTGTTTGGCCTACTTTTCTCCTATGGGTATGTGAAAGTATGAAGTGCAGTAAGATATTTAGTTGACTTTAGCATATCTTGTAAATCTAACTATGGAAGTAGATGTCTAACTGCTGTAGAGTTGACAGCTCAAGCGATAAAAGTATAATGGTGTAGATAAGAATTTTTCCAACATGATCGTTTGGTTGGTCTTTATTAATTATTTTTGCAGGTATATACCCATCATAAGGCTCTCAGTACTGTAATATTGGGTCTTAGCATCTTAGATGCAATACCATGTAAAATTGGATAATTGTCACTTCGAGAGAGTGATATGTATTTATTCAGTAAACTACCTATCCTTTGGCGGCCACATATTTCTTTTCACACTCTATGATTGCATTGGATATGTTATCTGTTAGCTACTTAATGACAAAGAAGCAAAGAATGGATGCACCCAATACTGGATACACTGTATCTCAGTGGCATAATGTAGGAGAGAGATTCATTCCTAATGGAATACCGTAGATGAGATCCAAGAAGAAAAGCAATGGTAAATATACCCCTATTAGCACTGTCAAATACATGATCATTTCTTATCTATTATATTGGGTCATGAGTAAATTTTGTTAATCTATAGATGAAATAACTAATCTTTTGGGCTCACTTGGGCCGTAGGTCTTTTGTGCTTTCCTTGTATTTGGGATGCGTTCCCCGCTTGAGCACTTTTCATTTTATATATTTCTTACTTATAATATATATATATATATATATATACTGTGGTCCTCTAAAAGCTCGGAAGTGCAGTTTATTTTGGGTGAATTGCTAAACAATGTAACCGCCTGTGTCCTTTATGATTTGGTTTACCGAAAAGTAACAACATGGCAGTGTATTTCACTATCTGTTTGTAAAACAGACCTGCTAACAAAGTTTTTGTTAGTTTTAGCAATTTAGGCAATAGATCATCATCAGGGTGCAAATTATGTTGTTTACTGATAGAACCAAGTATAATTTTTTTTTCTTTTTAAAAATATTTTTTGTTTAGTTATGTATTACGAAGTTTTTCAGTTGCAACATAATAAATTAATTTCTTGGGTTCAAATCTGCTGCCCATTTTATGCTATCTTCTGGTTGTGACAACTTTTAATTTTTTATGAAAGTCCTCGTAGGGGAGAGGCAGATGAACCTGCAAGCTGTTTGGACCTTTTTCATTGTACTGTATTTCCAGTATATTTACTCGAATTAATTAGCTAATAGTAGTTTTTATGCTGTTGGAATGCTAAGCTCATTCTTCTCTTTATTTTTCTGTTAATGGCCACAGATGACAACACCCATCTTGATAAAGAACGACAGGATGATGACTCAGTTAAAGGTCTGAACTTGAAGAGTGTTTCGACACCTACTGAGCTTGATATGAAAGCGCAATTACATGCAGTTCCAGCAGCAGATAATGCTTCAGAACATATTGCATCCAAGGATGCGATAGCTGATAATTCACCTGGTGGATCACGTAGATTAGCTGAAGGAATAGGTATCAAATTAACTCTTCAACTTTAGGTTTGTGATCAAGTTAAGGTTTTTGTTTGTTCCTCCATGACCTTCTCTCTTGATCTAAACTCACCAGTCTGTATAATTAGTGCATTTGTTGATCCTGAAGTGTTGTTTATATATGCGTAAATTGTCTGCTGTATGATTTTCAACCATACATGCTGGCAGTTATTTATCCCAGGGAGGCAGAAAATGGACATTGTTTAACGTTATTTATTAATTCCACTTTGAGTCCCTGTGTGATTTTCAACAATATATGCTGATAGCTGATATCCCAGCATGTGCAGATGGTGCATGAAAGGCATGGGAATCTTGTAGTTAGGGCTACAGGCAGAATGTGTTATAGTTGACAACTGCAGAATTTCTGTCTGTCTGTCTGTCACATACACACACATCTTGTGCTTGTCATTTGAGCACTGATCTGTGTAATATGCATGAGAATGCATGACATAATCTAGAGTAGTCATTCTATAAAATATAATGTCAAAATCGACCTGCCCATCCATCCTCATAGCACCTGTTATAGGCACGAGCAGCACCAGGTAATGGTTAATAAGGGAGTACCAGTGAAGGTAGAAAATTTGATGGTACTGTTTGGTCCCAGTAACAACTTTCAAATCTTATTTAATTTGGTTAGTGCACGATTTTTGATTAGTTCTTTCTCAATATACCCCTTGAGTAATATATCATTGTGAAATAGCATGTATTATTTAGACCCTCAATGTCATGCAAAACGTGTTTTTTGTAGAATTAGAGGCTAATCTAAGTATCTAAACTGTGATAACTCATTCCCGTATTTCGGAATATGAGTTTTGCAGTATGAGGTGCCATCTCAAAAAATAGGTTCAAATTATATTGACATTCCTGACACATTGAACTCTTTTTTTTTTCCAAACATGAATCCTGCCATAGCCTTTTTCTTCCCATCTGTACCACTTTGTATAGGATGAATGGTGATTTGAAGTAATTGATTTGCTTGCTCATACTACATTGCAATATGTTTTTCCATTACTCCATTGCCTTTGTGGCGTATTATGTTATATTTGTCCTGCTCTTTCAATTATCTCCATTTCGTTATTACTTTCTTTGAGATCCTATTCCAGAATGTCCCAATTGTGAAAATTTCGTTTGCCTTGTCCATAAATTTGGAAGCATGTAGATCAGTTGCATCTTCATGTAGTTTTTGTAACTATTTTACTTTTTTCCATTCGTCCACAGGATCAACATTGTTTCACAATCAGGATGACTCTACCTCTGGGCATTCGCTTAGCAAAGTTGATACAACAGTTACAATTTTAGCTGGAGCTTCTGAGTGCAACTTGAACGACAATGTAAATAGCTCTTTTATTACGTCCCAATCAGATTTCGGTCGATCCAGTGCTTCCGTAGCTGCTTCTGACATTGGTTCTGGAAAGTATCCTGGTCAACTCATTGAAGGCACTAGCCCTTTCAGGCTTCTACAAGACTATGCTTCTGATGACAGTGCAGAAAATGACGATGAGCCACATCTTCAAGATGTTAGCCCGGTAACAGCCTCACCATTAAATACAGATGTTGGTACAAGTTTGCGTGAAGATATCATATCTAATGTTCAGACAGAAAAAGGATCAAAGAGTCTGTCAACTTCTGAAGTTGGGTTTGGAACATTCTCTGGATCTGATGTTGCACGTTCTCCGTGCATCCCTTTGAAAGCTCTTGAATCTACCCTAGAATTGCAGAGGACTTCCAAGGAAACCGATGTAAGATCTAATGCAACTGGAAGAAGTGAGGGACGTGACAATTACAGAAATCAGGAATCTACTGTCAATGCTGCTTCTCATGAGGCTTTTCAAGAAAAAGATGGATTTGGATGTGTTGATGCTGCTTCTAAAAGTGGGAAGTATCGGAAGGAAGACATGAAGCGTACCCCTCCACCATTGAAAGTTGATGAGTTCGGGAGATTGGTTCGAGAAGGTGGAAGTGACACTGACTCTGATGATTCACGCCGCAAAGGAAAGCGTGTTAAGAGTGGCAGAAGTAGGAGTCGAAGCCGATCTCCTCATGATGGTAGGAGGAGGAAGGGTTCATGGAGAAGGCAGGAGAAGCGAAGCCGATCTCGCAGGTATGCATTTTATCTGAGTTATTTCTGGACTATTTATCTGACTTTGCGTGTATTACATAATAGCTCACCCAAGTGGTTTAGGGTATTTCATTTCATCTGCTATCTGTTAAGTTTCTTCTCTATTACTTTCGTGGGTTGCGTCTTTATGCAAATTGTAAATTTCTTGCTGGTTCTATTTCAGTTGGTCTCCAAAGAAACGAAGAAGCAGGAGCAGGTCTCCCACTTTAAGGCGCGGGGGTGATTTGGGTGGTGACAGAACAAGACGGGATAAAGCCCAGATTCCGGAATGCTTTGACTTTCTTCGGGGCAGATGCTACCGTGGAGCATCATGTAGGTATATGCACAGTTCTTCTAACAAGAGTGATGGATCAAGGCACTATAGGAGCAAACATCAGCATGTAGAAGTTCCACCTAGTTCAAGGAGTTTCGATTTGCATGAAGAGATGGAGAAGATCCCTTTCAAAAGATCACTTCATGAGCAGGATGCTGTCGAGAGCCAAGAAACACAACCCTTTCAGAAGATGCCTGAAGAGAGTTTTGGTGTTACAAAGGATGGGGGCAGTCACGGGAAAGAAAATGCAATATCTATAAATGATGCTGTGCAGCTTGTAATTGCTGACAGAGAGAGTATATCATTGGTTGACGATGTGGCTGAATCCCAGAGATCTGCAGCTCTAGAGAAGAAAACTCGAGTTAATAAAGAAGAGCTTGTGGAACGTACAAACCTTCTTGATAATGATGAGTGTCCAAAAGGACCTGAAATGTTACATCAGATTGATATAATTACCGATTGTTCAGTAGCTGATGTCAATGCGCCAAAGCCGCATGGTGACATTTCTCATGGAATACCTTCGACTGAAAGTTTGGCGGTTCCGCAATCTCAAGCTAATCTCTCTGCACAGGTGTTTCAAAATGTTGACCGCCAACCTCAGCAGATGGGTGATACTTCTGTATCTGATATGTTACCCATTCAGACTTCGGGATCCTTTCTCAATCAGCTACCCATCAGTGGACCCCATCCAGATAAAAGCTTTTCAATTCAGTCATTCCCCGGTATGGGTTCTACGAACCAATCATATTCTCATGAAATTTCATCTCAATCTTGGCCTCCGAAGGAGATAACTCCACCAATTTTATCTACTGCGGGATTCCCACATTATCCTTCCCAGTTACCACCCCTTCCATCACTTTCACAAGGCTCAAATATTCCACCAGCGCCACAGCTGTCAGGAGATTACAACTTAATGCCACCATCTGCAAAATTTCAGTCTCATTCTGCTTCTGTGGAAAATTTTCCTCCCTATCAAGGTCCATTGTCCAACCAACATTCTCACTTCTCTGTAGTTTCTAATGCCTCTTGGACCTCCCTTCCGCCCCCACCACCACGACCTCCATATGTTAATGAAGTAACTCAAAATGCAACAACTGGCATGCCTAATGTTGCTTCACTAAATTTCCAACCTAATCTGCTACCTCCAAGAAATGATTTCTCGTCGCAGACAGCTATGAGGCCCTACCCAGCTGAAGTTCCTGCATATTCTCACGTTGTTGACTATCCCCATCGAATTCACTCTCCAAGACAGGAGCCTAATCGTCCCCCTTTCCATGTGGATAATTTTAGACCAACAACGCTCTCTGTGGGCAACCCAACCAGTCAACCATTTGGGGGACTCAATCTTGTTGGGGAAGATCGCTTCTCGAGGCTTCCGGTACAGGGGTTAGGCTCTTCAAGTTCAACGACTCAGGGTAACATAGCCACTCAACATATATCTTCTATAAGGGAACCAGCAGGAAGGCAAATGCAATCTTTTCCTGTTGACAATATGCGCCCAGGTGAGCTTTTTTTGTCGCCTTCTGATAATCCCTACCTACAGCAGCAACAGCCGTTCTGCAGTCGTGAACGTCCTGCAGCTGATAGTGTTTCTGTACACTCAGATGAACCTGGGAAGAGCGATTCTGCCATGTCAAGACACGCATCAGATATTTTGGATAGGAGTCATCCATCCCATCTGTCTAACTTTGGAGGATCAAGAATTTCAAACTACTTCAATCCTTATGCATCTACTTTTGACCAGCCACTAAATTCTAAATTTAGCTCAAATAATTTCAACTCAGAGAAAGACACACTGCACAGTTTTAAACATGACACTCCTTTCAGCTTGAGCCATGTTCCTGTCGATGGGCAAAAAGGTACTGGAAGTGTTAGCTCTAGGCATACAATATCCTCTCCAAATTCTGTTCGGGCTGCAGATCATGTTTTACCCAGATTAGGTGGTGAGCAGTATGATCCACTCTTTGACAGCATTGAGCCATCTTCAAATTCATTTAGGAAATTTGATCATGGTATAAAGCCTGAAACCACCAATGACTCTGATAGCATGTTAAGGCTGAGTGGCAGGTATAAGCCATTGGATGTGGAAGAAAACAATAAGCAGAAAGAAGCTGGCGTTGTTGCTGTAACTACATCTGTGGAAAATGATAATGATGAATTTGGTGAAACAGCAGATGCAGAAGTGGGTGCTGTGGAGAATGGAAGCCCCAGCACTCCTCTTGATGTAATGGATACAGCTGCAGGTGAGATTGAGATTGATCAGATTAAGACGCCAGGGAAGAGTAAGAAGAACAAGGATTCCAGGTCAATGAAACTTTTCAAAGGTGCCCTTGCAGATTTTGTGAAGGAGGTGTTAAAGCCATCATGGCGACAGGGTAATATGAGTAAGGAGGCATTTAAGACCATTGTCAAGAAGACTGTTGATAAGGTGGCTGGAGCTATGAAGAACCACCAAATACCCAAGTCTCAGTCAAAGATAAATCATTACATTGATTCATCACAGCGTAAATTGACTAAACTAGTGATGGTAAAAGTTCTTTCAGTTGTCCTTATGTTTCCTGATGGCAGTCTGCACCTGAACTAGTAATTTTACCTTTGTTGTATGACTTAAATCATGATGCACAACATATATGCACGCAGCACACCCCACACTGTCTTTGCCTATTGTTTACATTCTTATTCTCCAAATAATGAAACAATAGGAAATTTAGAACGGGGTATATCTGACTAAATAGTTTGTGTTAGTATCTTTAGGCTGTTAAACAAATCAATTTAATACTAGAACTAAACATGTTAAGTGATTTTGCATGTGTTTTGATGTCTTGTAGATTTAATTAAATGAGTTCTACTTAAAGGGGTTCATCTATCGGTTATCACTGGATTTGCTTAGCGAGGATCTACTGAGAATTTTAAAGTTCTTACTGAACTGAACAATGTTTTTCTTCAAAAATTATGCACTTAAAACTGGAAAGCCAATAAACGGGTCTAAGAGCTCTTGAAATAGTCGTACGCCATGGGATAGCACGAAAAATTAACCTTATTCAAAGCCTGAACGCTCAATAAGAGTGCTCCTCAGCACTTAACATTCAACTCTTTGATTTTCAGCTCCCCCCTTCCCTCTTAGGAGAACAGCATCTAGCACAGTAGTGGAGGAACCACCAGTGTTTGGTCCTATATTGAGTTTCAGATGTTGAGAAATCAAGATCCTATTCTCCAGGATCATATATTCATTTTGTGTTTTAGCAGATGTTGTAGTGAGTGAACATGTGACTTGTCTAGTACAAGATGTTGATGGCTTGAATTGGAATGCGAAAAAAAACCCCCATATTCAAAGAAGATATCGAATTGATGAGAATACCGTTTTAATATTTTTTAATGGAAGAGAATTTTTTTTAGGTACAGCTATATCTTGACATGTTCAATAGTGGCATTGATTGTGAATCTATGATGAATTGTGGATCCATTGTCTGAGTTGTAACATGTGAAGTTGTGCTACTTTTCTTACTTTATTTTGGTTGAAAGGTAGTTTCTATTATTTTTTAAATTGGTTCGAACAATTTAGAAGGGTTTATTCTGAATAAAGATAGATAGAGAAACATTTCTTGTTATTATATTTGGTCATGCTGCTAGAATAGAATATTTTCTTTCTGAAACATTGTTGCCACAATATTCTGCAGGGCTATGTTGATAAATATGTCAAAGTATAGAAGCTGGCATTCACTGTGCTTCCAGCTGGTTGCGAATTTGTGCAGACCTGTAAGTTTTTGATTCTCTCTGTGCTAATATACACCGTTCTATCAATATATGTACTAACTTCTGAATTAATGACTAATCAATTGCAGTTCAAAAACTAGTAAGCTTCAACTTTTAGAAACTTAGAGCTTTGAGGAGGGGAATCTGCAGCTCTTTTTGGGATTAAAGTAGACCACATGCTGCTGTTGTAATTTTACTACCTGTTAGAATGTTAGTGCACCCATGAGCAATCACGTTAGGGACCATAAGAAGATGAACTTATTGATAGATGATAATATAAATTCCAGTCTCAGCAAAGTTCTGAGGAAGCTCCAAAACTTGTATGTAATGAATTTCTTTGGATCTATCAGCCGTTTTTCCTTTAATAGAATACTTCTGTGCCTATCTCCTAAAGTATTTTTATACCCTTGTGTCTACAACTTTAAAACCTAGATGCTGCTGCTGCTGCTTTTTTTTTGTCCGTCATATTCAACATTGCTGTTCGTTGGTAAGCAATGTGGTCAGCTTATTGAAATTTTTTATGGGAATAAAGAACATTATTTCACTGAAAAATAGTTTCACGTCTCATTTGTCTGTGTTCCAACCCTTGTCATTTTTTATTATTTTGTTCTGTACCTTCTGAGAAAGATTGCACCATCTATTTGACAGTCAGAGAAACTCCTCTCAATAGTAACACTGAAGTCAATTGTTTTTGAAATTCCACATGCTGAAAAAAGAGTCGAGCTCAATTCCATCTATGACATTCTAAAGATGAAAAGAAAAAGAAAATGCAGCTCATGATAACACCATGATAGTGGAAGTAACTTGACTGTCAAGAATGGTTTGTCTCGTGTCATACAAATTGGGCCCTAGTGAGATTTAGAAAAGGCAACCAAAGGATAAAATGTCGTCCTTCCAATTATTGGTCAGTCTTGCACAGTCTGTCTTAGAATATATGTTTCCCCAGCATCTGCAATTCACATTTGTTGTTGTCATTATTCCCTAACATCGATGTGTAATAGAGTTCTTTACAGGTATTAACCTCCTGAATAGTTTGTGCCTATGGATACCCTTTTTGCCCTTTTCAAGATAACCATTGTTGTTGTGATTAGTATTATTACGATTATTGTTATTATTGTTATTTATGTTTAGACTGATTGATAAAAAAAAAATCTTTAAAAATAAAATTGCGAAGCATTCTAGGTATTTCCTATATATATATATATATACGTATTTTCTTATTGACTCTATTTCGGTATTTTGTAAAACTTCAATAGAACACTTTTTCTCAAAAATGAATTTGCGAAGATTTTATGTAGTCTACCGTCCGATGATTATTTATTTCATTTCTTATTCTTTTGTGTCTTTTCATATGCTTATTTCATCTTTTTCTTGTTGACAAAGAAATAGAGACTATCTTTTTAGAACAGATGACATTTTTCTAGCATTTGATAGTTTATTGTATATACACATACATATACAAATTTTAAAGAGCTTATGTTCGTTTGTATTATGACAGGCTCTGTGAAAAGACTTATGAATTTATGATCCATGGTATATATCAGTTTTATAACTAAATACTTATTTATTCTTATTATGTGAAGGAGAAAATTTGAAATTTATGCTCTTACCAAGAAGAATTACATCTTCAATTAGAAGTTATACTTTTTGGGAACAAAGTGCGCCTATATGTTCTTGAGTAGGAATGCCATTTGAGTTGGTATTTTCCCTTGTGAGGTAAACTAGGTCATGATTGTTACTGTAATCTGGAAAGGATTTCTT
This sequence comes from Cornus suecica, assembly GCA_963922005.1. Lineage (NCBI taxonomy): Eukaryota > Viridiplantae > Streptophyta > Magnoliopsida > Cornales > Cornaceae > Cornus > Cornus suecica. Next base: position 27,607,272 of record OY998238.1, read on the forward strand.
ATTTGAGATTTCTCCATCTCTGTCTTCTGGTTACAACTTTTACCTTTCGCGGATCACCTAGATCTCCACTTCATTATGTCGAATATAGGGCTGCTTTTGTATTATTAGGAAGAGCAAGGGCTTCTTAAATTTTGGGGTCTCGAGCAATGAGATGATCCTTATTTTCTTTGATGATGGTAGTAGCTGGACCCCTTCTTGTGAGGCTGTGGAGGATTCAAATTGGTTGACGAACGGAGAGTGTGCGGTAGCAATAGTTTACCTGCTGACCGCAATTGCCTTTTATTCACTTGTGAGCTTCCATAATTTCTCTATTCTCTTGCTGGTGATATATACTCAACTTCCTGGTGTACTAGTTTTGTAAGGATGCAGACTTTTTCGTGATACGTGCTATATGTCCTTCCTTTGGTGGGACCTAGATTTGGTCAACATCTTTTGCTTCTGTAGTAGAGAATCGTGGAGCATTCAGACCATGGAGTTATTAGCGAATAAGTTCTAAACTTGCGAACACAATTCTTGCTGTACTCATGGGGGATGCTCTAAGCCATTTGCAATTAGAGTTCCTTATGAAGTTCTTTTGGTCTTTAAAAGAGGAGCTCAAACTTGAGTAGTGTCTTGTTCTTGGGTTCATCGAAAGAGTAATTTCTGATCAACTTTCTCCAGATTTTACACTATTGAAGTATCATTCAATGTATTTGCAGATATGCAGCCAAATCAACCATCCGGTTTGTGCTATAGATGGGAATTTATGCTGTCATTAGTGATTTAACCCCGAAGCTTGCCATGGATAGTACTGAATGAGGCAGAGGGTATGACTTAAATGGACGTGTCAAAATGTTGGAATTTTACTTTTTCATTATCTGCCTTTTGCACTGGTGACAGGTGTTGGTATATATAACCTTCTGTGCATGTTCACCGTTAAATTCTTAGAATTTGTTGTCCTACATCGTTATTCACTCTTTCTGGAAGTAGATGTGGGTTTCTCTGAAATTGGTTTGCTGACCGTAAAATGTTGAGAGGACAGGCATTGAGATGTTGAAGTCATTTAAATTGAGTGGTCTTGGATTCAGCAGGAGGTGTTCAGTTGTCACCGAGTGAGTGATGGTAAATTGAACCCAGAGTATCTTTTTCCATATATTGGCACTTCCATTACAGAGTATTTCAGGTTAGATCTTGGGATTGATGGAAGGCAGGAATTTTCTCTTTCTTTCAGATTTAAGAGAGCAGAGTTCATACTGTTCCCCCAACTGACCCAAACTTTCCTGCTTTCGTATGTGCTTAAATGTAAGTGCACCTGGGAGAAAGTGATGGAGGGTTTTAATATTAATACTTGGGTTGTAACATAGCTTTAGGTAGCCAAGTTGTTTCCAGTCAAGATCAGAGGATGAGTGACGAAATGCTTACCTTGTGTAGTGCCGAAGCTTGTGGTCCTCATGATCTCTTACATGGATTGTTTGGGAAAGTTCAATGCCTGATCTGTCGTATAAGGTCTTATGTGGCTTTGCATCATTGCGAGTGTTATGCTCAAGATTCATAAGGTGTTCCTGTTATTTGACTTGGAATTTTCAATATATTGAGCATTATGTCTTCAGTAGCTATCAAAGATGTGTATGGTTCCTTTGTTTCTGTGTATGAACTTGAATTTATATCTTGGTGTACTATATGATGAATATTGTGTATCTATTACATCCTATTAAGCATGCTCGCTTTTGAAAGGGATTCATATTTGGTATTTTTAGGTGTCTCATATACTGATGCTCCTTACTTAAAAGAAATCCATTGCTTGAAATATATGTTTTAATTTGCACCACATGCCTAGACACCAAATTCAACCATGGTTTCCCTGTTTTAATCCACTATTGTAGTGTGATATTGTGATATATAATTGTTGGGAAAATAGAACAGCGGGCACAGATTCAGCTATGGAACTTCAGCAGTTGATTATTTACTTAGAGTGGAACGTTGAGATTATAGCAGGGAAACCATGGTTGAATTTGTTCAAGTCCATGTCCATGCAACCTAATAATTTTTTTCTCTTGTGAATTTTGATTTTATTAGGTAGAAGTATATAATATTTCGTTTGTTTCTCAAGAAATGGTTGTTTTGTTGTGAAATGGGCATGTAACATGTCTTTCAATTTATTTATCTATTTTTGTTCTTTTAGGCATACGCATGTAGTTTGTACGTGTAATTTTTCTTATATGCTTATATTGAAATGTACTTGCTGTACCCATATATACTTATTTAGTGACTTTTTTGTATCATATTGCATTTGTATCTCTAATCCATGTTCAGGCTTCGTAGATTTTGTCCATATACGTTTTACAAAAGAAAAGCAGAAGCGTGTCTCATGCTATTACTAAGTTGTTTTCTTGTTTGTTAAATAGATTGGAGGTATGCTGTACTAACTATGTGAGTGAATGTGGGTGCAATGATGAATCCAAAACCTTAAGACAGTCTGTAATATGTAATGATGAATCAAATATATGCAAAGTTTGTAAATTTCTAAGTTTTGTTTCTGCTTATTGCCTCAAAAGAATACTATCCACCAGATGTCTGTCCTCATTCTTGAGGAAAATTTAAGTACTTTTTCCGTGTTGCTGGGATCACGTTTGGTGTCTTGGATAGCCACAACCACTGTTCCTCGGGAAGATTAATTGAGGAAGAAATTTAGTTTGAGGATAATCATTTCGAATATTACTTTTTAGGCAGCATTATGATGTCCAGTGGATGAGATTTTGAAGTAGAATTTGCATGTGCCACTTCTTGGGATGATTCCTGTAGTATTATAGATTAACTTGCAGGCATCATTGCAAAAATCTTTGAATATATTTCTAGAACTTAGTGTACACATGTTTACTGTTTTTTCCAGAAAGAAGGGAAGTATGTATTTGAACTTCTGAAGTGCTGAGAAGGATAGCTGGATTCATGTAGGTGGGTTGGTTGCTTATTGTCTTTTGGAGTGGAGTTCTGAGCCATAGAATATGCAAATTCGGTTTCTTAAGATGATCGTTGCAAATGAAGAACGTGAACGAAATGAAATGAGGTGTTGGCGGTTTGCACAGACCAAGGCCCAATATCTGCTCTGATATGGTACGGATGACTCTGCAGGCAGCATTGCAAAGAGTTTGTAAGTATAATTTCAAAGTTGAGGCTGCATTGGGTTCCATCTCTCCGGAAAGTAAGACAATAGCTTGTTATATAAAGAAGAATTGATGATACAAGGATGTTATCAAAGTCTTGGATTTACTGTTCGAGTTGTTTGTGGAATTTCATCGTTGAATGTGTGTATGTAGTTGTAATACATGTTACTTTGCTCAGCTAGTGATGAATTTTGTCCCAGTATTCATTTGGGTTTTGGAACCAATGCAAGTAAATGAAATTTTCAACTCAACTGTTGATTATTTTGGGTAGCTGTTTTATTGGGTAAATATGCCTGGTGGTGAATTTTGATATCTAGGACATCATTTCGCAAATCAGACTTCAATTTAACTGATGCAAACCCAGTTAATTAACCTTTTGGTCCAACTTTAAGGATCAACTATTGTGGTTGGGATTCCATTTATTGTTTTTTATGTTCTTACTCTATGCCTTGAATGTGCTTGTCCAGAATGTAGTAAAATCTCATAGGTAATGGATGTTATGTTTTGTCAGCTTTTATGTGATATTGTTCATCTGGTTCTACATTTCGTTTGAAACAGGGTTCATCTGGTACAAACACAACTTTTGTTTATGGCTTTCCGCAGAATAAAAGGAGAAACAGAAGCTGTTTTGAGAAGTTGATACCCCCAGTTTCTTTAAAACGTTATTTCAAGGCTCAGAAGTTCTTCTAAATTTTTTGCCAAATACTGTTTAAAACAGTTTTTCCTTTTAGGAAGCCAAAAACGAGGTTTGAAAAGCCAATCCAAACATGACTTAAATATCCGATGATGAAACACTTGTATCATTTGGTGTAACGTAAGATTATTTCAAATGTAATGGGAAATAATCTCTTTACATGCGGGTTGTGGCATTTATGTACCAACCCTGGCAGATTAATTGCATGGACCACACTTGATGATCTATCAATCTGTATTAAAGTATGGCCACAAGGAAGAGGTGCTATAATGGATAGACAAGAATAGCTTTGGAGATCACGGACTTTTTGGCTCACCATCCTCTTCACTATCAATATCATCATCTACTTATTGCAGCTGTTTGGATTTGACTGTAGCTATTCTGTGACCTAACTCACCATTATCTTTAGACAGTGATACTTACACCAAATTAGTAAAAGTGAATATATATTCATTGTCGAATGAAGTATTGTGGGACCCAAATATAATTCTGCGTAATAATTCGGTGCAAGAATCATTTTCCTTATCTTTGTTGAGCTTATTAGTTTCATTATGATCTCAATTGTATGTGTTTTAATGATTCCCAAATAGTGAATTTGCCAACCATATATGTTTGTATTATGTGCATAACCAATTCCCAGGGAAGTTACAAATTCATATAGATACGTATGGATTGTATGGTACACTTCAACTAACCCATAATTGATGGGTCATTGTTGTTATTAAAATTGTTTGTTTAAGATCGTTAATCATACACACAAGTCTTTGTATAAAATGGTTGGTGGCATTTTAATTATAGACGACATCTCCATTGGTATAGGTTGTATTCTGAAAACTATACTCTAGCAAGAATTGGTTTTTTGCACAATTCTTACTTATTTCTTAGTTCTATAACTTCTATTATAGATGCACAATTCAGTTGTTTTATGAGGTTCCCGTATTTATGTATTGTGTAGATACATATATATACAATTTGCATTCTTGGATTACAGTTTTTTTTTATTTTGAGTTTCTATAATTTGAAGACTTTTACATATATATACAACACATTAACCTTTTTTTTTTAGTAAGACTAGGTCATGAGAATGATCTAGAGTTAACATCATTTATACCCCATGAGGATTGCTTATTCAATCAATCTTCTTTAAGTTTGACAATCTTCATTTACACTCCTTAATTTCTCACCCTCTAATGCCATTTAATATCTAAATTACCCTCAATATTGAGATAGGTGGTGTTTGGAAACAAGATTAACTATCCTTAAATTTTATTATCTAAACAATGCATTAATTTTTTATTTTGGCATAAATCAAAAAACAAATTCGTTTATAATAAAATATATATAAAAAAATTTAAAAAAAATTAAAAAATCTAATTGGTAGTTCGAAATATTTTTTTATATTTCGGACTTAATTTTTTTATATTTTACCCAAATTGATAGTTCGAAAAAAAAAAATCGGCATTAATTTTTTATTTTGAAAAAAAAACAAAAGAAAAAAAAGAAGAAAATCTTCTACTCCTTAGCTAGCATCCTAGTGGCTAGTGGTACAACAGTAGGTGTATATTTTGGGCATTTTGTGCATGATTCTTAAGATATTGCCATGAAACAAATTGAAATGTACTTGATCGAATATAATATTTGAAATTTGTAGCCTTATTGAGGAAAGAGGATTATAGGCAACAGATTGAAATATACAAATATCATGCTCGAAATATTTCGTAAAAAATATTTCGGCATTAATTTTTTATTTTAACATAAAAAAAATTAATGCCGAAATATATTTTTTATATATTTTACTATAAAAGAACTTTTTTTTATATTTATGCCAAAATAAAAAAAATTAATGCCAAAATATTTCCCCGAACTACCAATTTGGTAAAATATATAAAAAATTAAGTCTAAATAAAAAATATCTTTCGAACTACCAATTAGATTTTTTTTGTTTTTAAATATTTTTTATATATATTTTACTATAAATGATTTTTTTATTTTTTTATGCTAAAATAAAAAATTAATGCCTTGTTTGAATGATAAAATATGATGGTAGTAAACCTTATTTTCAAACATCATCTATCTCAACATTGAGGGTAGTTTCGGTATAAGGGGTATAAATGATATGAGTTTAAAAAAATAAAAGGTAAAAATAAAGATTCTCAAAGTTGAGAGGGTCTGATTAAAATAAAAACAAACCGTAAATGAAGTTAACCCAAAGATCTAATAACAAAGTAAATACTTTTTCTTTTGAAAGTATTATAACATTTAAAATTACACACACACGTAGACTGACTTTTTGTCATGACAAAATTTTGTTGGCAAACGGTGGCAAGTGCATTTCTCTTTTACCACACAGTTTTATTATTTAGATTTTTTAAGCATTCCTATCTATTTCATAATAAATTTAGAATTGTGATTTAATATTTTTGAAAATTTTGTAGTGCCTCTTAATATTTGATTCGTGCGAATAATTTATTGGGACTACAACTGCGAACATATTACAAACCCTCATTGCACGACTCTCTTATTGTTAAATATATGTGCAATACTATAGTATTATATAAATATTACTGAATGTCATTTTCCATAATTTTCTAACATCTCTTAAATTAGTCAAAGTGAAAGCTCTAAACTCCCTCATTATAAATACATATGTATATATATATATACAAAATTTGGAATGACATATAAGATGGAATAAGAAGTAGGACATGCGTGGTGTTGTTTTTGTATGGCAATTGAAGGCAACATCAATTGCCATACTTTTGCCATTTCAGTTGTATCAGAGCCAATGATAGCGTAAGCTCTTTTCTGGGTGATTCAGTTATGATTATTGCAATTTTAATTTTTCATACTTAAAAAATAAAAATAAAAACATTTTTTCTACTCTTAAAGTGTTCTAGCGAGTGGTCCCTGGAGTATACGATTTGAGTGTCTTCGGACTGTGCAACATATCCCAAACCGTTCGCCGTAACCTTCCGATCTTCTATGTGAAGTTCTTTTCTTTGTGAAAACTTGGTGATTATTTATTCAATTAACATATATTGCTCCAATTTATTGATGATAATAATCCCTTGAGCGTTTAGGCTGGTGAATGCCTGTTTAGCTCGGGTTACCTTCCTCTATATCTTGGACTGATATATGTTTATTGTCACCTAATCAAACCTGAAGAGAGTTACGGTGCATGACTGGTCCATAGATCACGCTCTGCCTAGACCACTTCTTGTATATCATATATGGTTTGAATTAAATAACTGTTTTTGGGAATTATAATTGTAAGTATGAGTAATTGATGAACCCAGATTTCCTCCATTATGTCTATGTCCAGATCTTCTAGTTCTAGATCCCTCATTTCACCTTCTTCTTCTTCTCGCATTGAATATTTATATGAGTATGACTACCTTGATGAATCAAGTAAAGTCCCTGTCACCGACCTTCCTATGGTTAATCCTTACACAGCTTTTGCTAAACCAACCAATACAGTCAAGAAGACCGTTACCTGTTTGTTCCAAACCCCTCGCCCTTCTTCAGTAAAAGAATATCTGCAAGCTTTCCGATTCGACCAATGTTTCATTCCTGCTACTAAACAAGAACAATTATTTCCCTTCGAGTTACCTTCTGATCTTCCTAGCCAGTGGCAACAACAAGGCTTCACACATCTCCATTTCGGAGTTGTTCGCCTTGCTCTCTCTTTTCATGGTCGAAAAGGTCTCCCTGTTACCTCTCGTATTGCTCTGGTTGATACCAGATTCAACCACTATTAGCATGTCTGCATAACAACTGCCTAAACTACCTTAAATGCTGGCATGGTAGTGTTCACTTTTTTCCCAAACTTCAACATGCCCTTAGCAGATCCACATCTGCTTAGTGCCTTGAAAGTCCAGATCCAGATTGGTGGCGCCTCCACTGTCTCTACCACCTATGTTGCTACCCTCCACTATCAGATGGCATACCGACTGCAAAATCATGCCATGGATATGTACTTACCATCCCCTGCCTCCAATGATGCGCTCCTGCTCGACATAAACACCACCCATCAAACAACTTGTTCCCATATTCCCAAGCAGCTCTCCAGACCCGAGCTTCTTAAGCTGCTCCGAGAATCATGGGTTACAACTTATGAGAAAACACATCAACACCCGAAACCAGTTCAGTCCATCAATCCTACTTTCACCACCAAACCTGATGGCTCCGTTGAGATATCTTTTCCCAAGCCAGATACTCCTTCTCCAAATTCCCTTCCTATATTTTCATCACGTCTCCCCGAGATTAACATGATATCTCCTTCAGCTTCCCAAAACCAAATTCCAATCAGCTCTTTCCAATCCTCTGGAGACCCAGTCTATTTTTTCTAAGACCCTGTCACTGGACACACATTTTTTGATGCTTGTGATTGTGATGATTGTCTGTATGACTTTGAGGATGAGCCCAAAAGAAATAAAAAGTCATCTCAGCAACGTTTAAAGGAAAGATATGAAAATGGTGATCCCACTGTAGACCTTCTTGGTGAACCCTCTGAAAAATTTGATTTTTATGTTACCTATGGTAAATCCAGAACACCACAACCTAAGCCTTCTCCTTCAATTTGTAAACCACCATATAAATCATGTACTCCAAAACCATCACCACCACCAACTCAACCTGTATCTATTCCCTGTTACATGTTTTCTCCTTCATCATCATGGACAGAAGCAGACTTTCCTCCTCTTTCCTACCATGATCCTCAAGAAAAAACAACTCATCACCACAAGATCCCAGACCCTCATGTTATCCACTCAGACGGATCTACCAAATCTGTCACTACCTCCGAAGCGGCTATCAATTGGCAATCTGCCAATGCCCTGGCCCATAACAAAATCTTGCAAAGGATTTCACACTCCCAACAGTCTTTGGAAAACACTTTCCATCGAAAGCTCACCTCTTTGGATCTCCTTATCAATGATCTCCAGCAGAAGATGCAAGGTCTTCATGGTGAACTTCTCCAGATGGCCTACTCCAACCAAACCTTCACGTCAGCCTTTCTCCACAAAGATGCTGAAATGAAACACTTGAAAATACAACTACAGTCCTTGGAAGCTCAAGAAACCCAAAGACAGCTCAGTCCTCCTGATTTCTTTGGCTTCTCACCCATTTTCCCTACTTATATATCCCAACCTTTATATGTTGCACCACCTGGACAGCCTAGCCTATTTTTCTCTTATTCCTTACCTCCCTCCTTACCACACTTACAGATCAAAAAACCTTCGGTTCCACCACCACCTCCAAGCACCTCCACACCACATGTCTCAGAACCTATTCTTGCCCCATCTTTACAACCTTTAATACTTACACCTTCCACATCCTCTGATCCCAAAGGAAAATCTCCAGTTTAATTCATGCTCTAGCCTGAAGATTCTCAACTCCATAACCCCATCTCAAAAATTTTACTAAAATTGGCTAACCTCCCCCAAGGCCAATCTGATTCTGACTCTGTGGCTGAAACTGTCGAAGCACACCCTGCTTCCTTTATCCATATGGTTGATCCCAACCCTCAGTATCCCCCTAATGATGATCCTATTGTTGAAAAAGTTGAGGATCCTCCTCCTCCTCCGATACATCCTCAGCAAAATTTTCCATCTCAGACTCAATCTCATAATGGGTTTTCTATTGATGAAATCCCCCATTCCAAATGGCTGGACAAGTTCTATGAGATCCATGTTTGGTGCACTGTAGAGATGCTTGCTCTTAATGCTGAACTTCGCTCAGTCCTGACTCGTTGTGTGGTAAAATTCCTTGGTCGCCTCCGCCAATGGTACCTCGCTCTAGGAGCGTACCGACACCTCCAGCTTGTTCAGCTGCCAACTATCTCTGCTTTCATTGATGTCTTACACAATAAATTTCTTGGTTCCTCTGATGGCCTGCTCAGTGCTGTTCGTGAAGAATTCCTGAGTATGAGGTGCTGTTCATTTAAGCGCAAAGATTTGGAGACCCATTTTCTTCGAATGTCCCAAAGATTCTATGTTCTTGGTGGTATTGATGATGTTAATCTTAAACAATCTTTTCTCAACTCACTTCTAGAACCTCTTGGAAATGAAACATTCAGACTTCTTCAAACCAAAAACATGGCCTTGAACAACACATCCATTGATTCCATTTACCAACATGTTCTCCAATCCCTTAAGAAGCTCTGCAACCACCAGAAGTTCTTTAAAAAACTTCATGAACAAGGAAAGCTTCTGGGAAAAGCTTGTGATCGATCTGATCTCCTCATCAAGTGCAAATCCGACAAGTCTTGTTCCTGCAGTCCTTCTACAAAGAAAACTAAGCATTTCAAGAAGTGGAAACCCAAGAGATCCTCTTCTTTCCCCAAGTTTTCTAGACGAAAGAAATGGCGATTCTTTCGCAAAAAACCTGTTCGTGGCAAGCGCAAATCTGACAGATGTTACATCTGTAGACAACCAGGCCACTATGCCAAACAATGTCCAAACAAAGCTGCTAGAGAAAAATTGGTCCACTCTATTTCCAAGATCCTCCCGCATGATGAAGAAGATGCAGATATTGAATCCTTTTTTTCTATAGATGATGAAGCTAGTGCTAACACTATCATGGCTTTCTCTGCCGCCTCATCAGAATCTAAGGACACTTCTTTAGAAGATTCTGAGTCTGGAGCTGATTATCCTCATAACCTTTTCTCTGTGGAATTTTCTTTAGCCCCATCCTAGCTAGTCCAACCCCTTGCCAAAATCCATATTCTTCCAGACAAATATGCCAAACCTATCCCTGTTATAGCCTTCTTTGATACTGGAGCAGCCTCGACTATTATTAATCCATCCATCCTTCCAATGTTTTACTGGCATAAATGTTACTACCCTTTCACTTCCGCCAATGGTGAAATTTTTGCCATTACCCTCAAGAGTAAGCCCATCATCCTCCAGTTGTTTCCTGGATAAACAGTCAAACATCAAGTCCTTGGTTCTGAACTTCCAAACAAAGATATTCTTATCGGGTTTGACATTCTCCAGAAACTCACCAGAATCTCTTGGATGCCAAAAGGATTGAAGTTTCGTAATTACTTCCTTCCTTGGACTACTAGACCTAACATGTTCTCCCTTGACACTGTATCCTCCTTCAGAGAATCTATTATCCAAACTTCCTGTGCTGATTCCCATTCCCATTTCCTTACCAAATGTAACCATCCTCTGTGGAAAAACCCAGAGTTCTTCATCACCCTTCCCTTCAAGAAAAATGAAGACCTCAACCCTACCAAAGCCACCCACCATGGTATGAACCCAGAACATTACCAGTTAGTTGTCCAAGAACTTCACCAACTCCAAACGGAAGGCCTGGTCGAACCAACCCAGTCTCAGTGGGCTTGTGAAGCATTCTATGTAAATAAGCGTGCAGAGCAAGTTCGTGGTAAGCTCCGCCTTGTCATCAACTACCAACCCTTAAACCATTTCTTCCAAGATATCAAATTCCCTCTTCCCAGAAGAGCCGTCCTCTTTTCAAATTTACCCAAAGCCCAGATCTTTTCTAAGTTTGATCTTAAAGCTGATTTTTGGCAACTTGGTATCCACCCTGATGACCGTCCCAAAACTGGTTTTTGTATCCCAGATCACCATTTCCATTGGACGGTGATGCCCTTTGGCTTAAAAACTGCACCCTCTCTATTTCAGCAAGCCATGGTTCGTATCTTTGCTCCTATCCTACCTTAGGCCTTAGTTTATATTGATGACATCTTGTTTTTCTCTCCTAACCTTGAAACACATGTCACCCTTCTCCAAACCTTCCATAGTATTGTTCAAAAATTTGGAATCCTGTTTTCTGAAAAGAAATTGATTTTAGCTCAACCTGAAATCGAGTTTCTGGGCATGAAGATTTCTCAGGGCCAGTATGCTCTCCAACCTCACATTGCTACCAACCTCCATCAATTCCCTGACTTTCACCTCTCTGCTAAGCAAGTTCAACAGTTTCTTGGTATTGTAAACTACATGTCTGAATTTATTCCTAACCTTGCCCAATACCAAAAACCTTTTTCTGAACTTCTTAAAAAATCCCCTCCCCCTTGGACAGATCAATGTACAAATTCGGTTGCTTTCCTCAAATCAGTGTCTCAGTCTCTTCCTCCTTTGAAAATCCCTTCTGATGGGAAAAGAGTCATTCAAACTGATGCATCTGATCTTTATTGGGGTGTTGTTCTTCTTGAAGAACATCCTGATAAATCTAGAATGATCTGTGGTTACAAAAGTGGTTATTTCTCCTCTGCTGAAACTCATTACCATTCTACTTACAAAGAAATTTTGGCTATCAAACGCAGTATTGAAAAATTGGAATTCCATTTGATAGGTCATCATTTCCTGATCGAGACTGACCTTAGCAGTTTTCCTAACATGCTTAAATTCAAACAGAAACATCCTCCCAAGGCTCAACTCCTGAGATGGGCAAATTGGTTTTCCCAGTGGTCCTTTGATGCTGCTCATATCAAAGGAAAAACCAATGTGCTCCCTGATTTTCTTTCCAGATTGAAAAAAGACATTCACCTTGTTCATCCTAATCTTCCCTTATGTTTTCCCTTGATTGCATGTTTCGAACCCTCTCAGTTGCCATTTCACCTTCAGATCCTTCTGGTAGAAAAAACCCTTATTTCTCGCAGTTGTTTCATGGTCAATTCATTCCAAGTTCTCTATGTCAATCGCTATGGACTTGAATACGGCCCTATTAGGAATTTTCCATTCCACCATGTTTATCCTTTTCTCACCCACTTTGAAATTAATCCAGTGTTTTATTTTAGTTTTCCTTGTGAAGCGTTCTTTCTTCTTTGGTACCTTGTAGATCTTTATCACATATGTTTTATTTTTGATAAATCCCAAATGTTGCAATATCCTGCTTAGTGTTTACTAAATTCCCTTCCTGCCTCTGAGTTAAGATTGTGTAGGTGGCTTACCCTCTTCGGAGATATTCCATTTTGGCAACAAAAGTTTCGCCAGTGTCCATTTCAGTCTCCTATGTTCGTGTTTTGGTCCTGAAAGCAGTTTTATCCTACCCCTGATTCTGGTGTTCATATTGAAAAATCCTACCATGTCTCCTTCTTCACTGGTCATGAGAATATCATTATGTATGACATGCCTACATTTTTCAATCTTCACAGGATGCAGCTCTGTCATCACAATGGCATTCCTCTTTAGACTATATCTCCACATTTGTTTCACAGTGATACCTCTCATTGGCGTCATTCAGATTTTTATCCCACAGACTGGAAACAGAAACTCATCACTCTCCTTTCTGAACATGAAGCCCAGTATTCATGGGACCTCCTTGATGAAGACCATTCGATCTACAGAGTTCATCAGCAGCCCTATCATGTTGCAGGTTCTCCTTCTCAGTATAATTCTGATAATGATGATAAGTACTTTTCGCAAAGCCCTGATTGATGACTTCTGCAAAATGCTTGGGTCTTGATGCAATAAAATAAGTTTTATGTAATTTTCATTGTCGTCAAGGGTATACTTGCCATTTCGCGGATTGAAACATAAAATTATATTAGCTAAATTAGGTAACAAATTCACTTGGAATAAAATGATATTAGTTATATTAGCCGGATTGATTAATGTATAGAAGTATTAAAAATGTTTTACACTTTTATAATTGTACTAGCCAATAGCATGTGCTAATGCACTATATGTAGTGTAAAATTTGACTTATATTGTAATGTTAAATGATGAATATTTCACAATATGAAATACTTTTTTTAGAAATAATCATAGTATCTTGGGTAATTTATATTGACACTCCCTGAGGTTTGGGTCAATTGCACCCAAATTATGGTCAACGGTTTTTTTTGGCACTCACATCCCCTTAGTTGTGAAAAGTCAATAATACCCTTAACTAAAACTCTAAATTCCTTTTTACAAATATCAGGCATGTGAAAAGACACAACTACCCTTAACCCATACCCCAATACGTCAGCAACCCAACCACCCTTATCTTTTCACCCACCACATTTTCCTATACACTCTCACATATCTCAAAACACTCTCAACACCACTAATCAGTCCTCACCTCTCATCATCTCTCAAAAGTTCTATCATTTCTATTCGAATCTGGGCTTGGATCTAGGGTTTGTACAACAAATCGACCTTGTTTTTCCACAAAACACTCACACCTCTCATCACCTATAATCATCTATCTCAAGTCTGCTCATCTTCATCTCTCATCTTTTCAACATTCGTCTTTGATTTAGAGTTTATACCACAAATCGACCGTGTTTTTTCTCTCATACAAATGTTTTCGTAGTATTGACCGATTATTTTGTTGGTTTATGATTTTGATCCATTTCTCACACACATGGGTTAGGGTTTGTTGAAGATATGATCTCATATCCTGTTTCATACAGTTCGCCTTTTGTATCAACACCATCACCAAGGCGTAAAAGGTTGATTCTCTATATATATATATATTTGTTTGGATCGTTTTTCATAAAGCTATTGTTTTATTTTTAGGGTTTGAATATGAGAAGATCAATTGGGTAGCTGAGTTGAAGATTGGTAGGAGATATGAAGATTTGAAGAATTTTTTTGTGACCAGCTTGAAGATTGGTATGTATATCATGCTCATATTAGGGTTTTCATCTAATATGATTGTATGTGTATGATTGCATGTTGAGGTTTGGGTCGATTTAAGGTTTAATATATGGTTGCATGTTTATTTGTGTAAAAAATTGGGGGTTTTCTGAAATTACTAGTGTTTGTGTATTATTACTATTGAATATAAGATTGCATGTTAGTGCTTAAGGTTTGGGTCGATTTAGGGTTTAATATATATCATATGTTATTATTTTAGGTCCATCTACCATTTATGGCGTCAAATTTATTACTCCTACATGAATTTGATAATTAAAAGGAGATCACATTGTTAGTGTTTCACTTCCATAGAATTCTGCCGCCCCTTTTCAAATTTAAACATTAAATTTTAAAGACATGTACTCATATTAGAAGTACACTTTCTTTCACCTCTTCCTTTTGGTTTTTATTTATTTATTATTTTTATTTTTATTATTAATTTTTTTTTTGTGTACTATTACTGTTGAATATAAGATCATATGTTTATTTGTGTAAATAATTGGGGATTTTCTAAAATTAGGCTTCTCTTTGGTTTGTTACAGTTGAAAATTTGATTGCATGCATGTTGATTTGTGTATAAAATTGGGGCTTTTCTGAAATTATTCTTCTATTTGGTTTGTAACAGTTGAATATTTGATTGCATGTTGATTTGTGTACAAAATTGGGGCCTTTTCTGAAATTATGATTCTCTTGTTTTGATTTTTCCTCATCTCTTATTTGGAAAGAGTAATAATAAAATAATAAAATAAAAAGAAAAGGTGTTACCATGTTATGTAGTACCATTTAGTAGGAAGTATGAACCCTCAATACTATGCAGCAAAAAAAGTTAGCAAACAAAAAAAACATACAACTTTTTGATAAATATTACATTATATTTAGACTAATAGAAGTAGTAAATAGATGAGAACAACTTCTTTAATATTGATGTTGACCTAAAGTTTTTCACCATGGATAAACATGACATTTTGATGATAACAAACGATTGAATGTGGTGAATTTAATGTCTACTTGAGTTGTGCTTAATAGGTTGTTGATTCAAAATAAACTCAAGAGAGCTAGTGGATCCATGAGAAGATCAAACAAAGGTGCTTAGAGCTCAAAAGACATTGAAGACAAGGATGGAGACATCAACCCAAAAGCTTAAAGAAATTGAAGATCAAAGAAATGAGTAAAGTAGGCTTGGGTGAGTGCTAGATTTAATGTAAAGTTAATTTTGAAATAACCTACTTGAAAGCTCAACTCTTGACCATATATCATATATTACCATGCATATCATTCATGAGTCATTGCATCATTAACATTAGACTATGAACATCATTTAGTCTTTGCTAAATTTGAGTTAGTTCAAACTTTCATAAGCTATGGAATAACTCAACAAAGATGTTATCCTAGAACCATGTACTTAACTCATATCACTTGAAATGGATTCTAGCTTTGAATAAAATTGTTAAACCATGAAAATATTTTGTCTAATATTGAGAATTTGTTTAAATTGAAAAATTATTTTATGATCTCAATATTGACTTTAGGAATGTTAATGAGCTTAATAAGTCTCTAAGACATCCTAGGAATGTGTCTAAGTCATTTCGGAAAAATCCCTAAAGATTTTACGAAAAATCGTCAAGTGGGTTAGAAGTTCGAAATGAAGTGTCACATTCAAATGACCATATCGCACTCAAAACTAGGTTAAATGGAGTGATTCAAATCCTAAAATCAATATATTGAAGTCCTCTTTCCAAAAAGCTAAAGAACGCCTCCATCCAAGTTACGAAACTCCAGTTATGACCAAAATAGTAAATTGCATCAAAACTAGGATGAACAACCCAGTCGATTGGGTAAACCACTCAGTCGACTGCCTTTGACCTAGTCGACTGGGCCAAGAAGGCCAGTCGACCGGCTGAGTCAGAGAGTTAAAAATAAATTTTGGAATGAATTTTTGAAGACCCAGTTGACTGCCCCAAAACACCCAGTCGACTGCCTCATCCGGAATTTGAATTCTAACGGCTAGTTTCGGATCCAAAGTGTTCCAAAACTTTCCAAAACACCCCCAAACAGCTATATTGTGTTCATATGCTATATATATGCCTTATATGAGCCAAAAATGGGTAAGAGAAGAGAGGGATAGGAGTATGAAATAAATCTATCATTTATGCATCATTCTTGAATTCATCTTTCGGTAGAAAACTCTCCTATAGGAATCACCATGAGCATCATTCATATTTTCTCTTGTGATTCATTCTTCCACACATTGAGTTGAGCTTTTTAATTGAGTATTTCATTCATAACTCTAAGTATGTGAGGAAGTGAGCTTTGAATTTCTATATTTATCTATTGAGAGATATTGTTGTACCACTCAAATGTAAAATTCTTATTCTTTGTGAGTGAAAGTCCAAGAGGTTATCTTGGCATGGGATGGGATTGTTTAAGCTTTGTAAATATTTCTCTCAACCTTAAAAAGAGAAGATTTGGTTGATTCTCCACCCGCAAGAGTGAGCAAGATTGGCTCTTCACCCGGAAGAAGGAGCGTGTAAGGGTTTGCTATCCACCCGGAAGAATGAGGCATGTAAGGGTTTGCTTATCCCCAGAAAGAGAAACACGATAATGGAATCCTTGGGAGGTTATCTTAAGGCATGGACGTAGACCAAATATTTGGTTGAACCATGTAAAAATCTCAATGTCTATGGTGTGCATTTTTTCTAACCCTTAATCTTTTTACCTTATAAGCAATTGTCATTTAAAATCTTGAGCTTTATATATCAATGCTATGAAATTGCTTGTGTTTGTATATTAATGAAGCGGTTAGAAAAATGCATAGTTGAAGAAAATTGAATTGTGATTTTGGTTAAATATGATGTAGATTATAATTTATCTACTTTCTTATTTATCTATAATCTAAGTGCATACCAAGTGTTTGATAGAATTTATCTTCAACACACCATAACATAAAATGTTCATATGCACCCCAAGTGTTTGATACAATGCACATTCAACACAACCTTTTTATGTCTAATAGCATTTTATACATTAAATATATATATATAAGAAAAGTGTTTTACATTGTTAGTTGAATAGCATATTCACTTGGTTAATTGAATTGTTTCACTTCTACTTGAATAAATGATGCATGTATTTAATTGTGTAAATTAATATTGCATGATTACAAGTATGAAATGTGAAAGTCACTTAAGAAATTATTTAAATCACTAAGTGTTTGACAAGAGCCTAATGAAGTGTAATTTTAATAAAATAAAGTCAAACTGAAAAAGTCTCAAAATTTGTCATTGACCCTATTCACCCCACTCTAGGTGTCAATATGTGGCCAACAATTGATTTTCCTATTTATTTTAGATAGATTTAATTATTCAGTGTAATGTAACATTTAATAAACCGTGTTCAATGAACCCAAATTACCCAAAAACCATATACTATATACATAGTATAAAACCCTAATCAGTAAAATACCTTAAACACTAATTCCTAAATTAACCTAATCTTTAAACCCTAAACTAACCCGATCTTTAAATTAACATAATCCCTAAACACTAAATTAACCTAAACACTAAATTTTTGGCAACTGTTTTTAGTGTATTTTTAGGGAAACATTTTAATTTGTTTTTACTTTTCAATTTTATGTAGGCCTCACATGGACAAAATGGTTGCACAAGTACATCTACATGGGCACAGTGGTAAAGTCACCAAACTGTTCAGATTTTTATTTTTTGTTGATATGGACAGTGCATAGGTGTTTTGTATAGTGACATGTTTTTTTGTAATTTTTGTAAACTCACTTAACAGTTTGGTGACTTTCCACTATCCATATCAGCACTGTGTTTATGACATTTTGAAATTTTGAATAATTATCACACTTGCGGTTTTCCGGACAATGACATGTTTTTTTGTAATTTTTGTAAATGTCACACACACACACGGTAGAGCTTAATGAATCTTGGCTCACTCTATTTCAAGCCTTCTTTAGGCTATTTGACATGTAATCTAAATAGACTAGTTATTTAGACTTGGAACTTTGGCACGTAATCTAAACAGACTTGGAACTTTTGCATGCATGTGGTATTGAATGATATAATATGCTTTTGTTTATTTAATCTGTCACTTGTACATTAGCTTGATGTTGGATGTGTGAGTGTATGGTGGATTGTGTGTGAAAATTAGGTGGTATTTATAGCCAAAAGTGGGTACAATATTGTATATGCAGGGCATTTTATCCTGTGTAATGGCTATAATTTTTCTAGCCATTGGGATTTTTTTTTTCAATGCATGTATAGTGTTAATTTACTTTTCCCAGCAAGGTGTGATGAAAATTAGTTGTTTGGCGCCACTTCAAGGTGTGCATAAGGGTAGTTTGGACCTTGATTATGCAGGGATGTGGGTTTGGTTTCAATATAACTAAAGTAAGGGTAGATTAGTCCATTCATAGGGTCATAAGCCTCTACAGGGGGTGCCACTGCAAGAAAAATCAAATCTCAAGGGGCGTTTGCACACCACTTCTGACCGTAATCTGGGTGCAATTGACCCAAACCTCAGGAGGTGTCAATGCAAATTACCCTATTTTTTTTTATTAAATAGATCAAGTATTTTTGTCCTTTAGAAGATCTATCTTTTATAATTGTAATATTATTATAACAAATATTTTAATTTGAATAAATATAATGCATTCTAGTTAAACTAAGTTATATAGATATTTAAGCATGAAATTAAAATATTTTAAATTTGGGTGTTCATCTATCTCTCTTTGTAGTTGTTGGATAATTCAAGTATACTCATTTTTTTAAAGAATATATAGGTCTTTAAATAATACATTGTTAATAGTATATTTTAATGATAATTCTTTGAATATAATTTATATTTAAATTTTAAAAATTTAAATTTGGGTGTACATTTATCTCATTTATCTCTCTTTGTAATGGTTGAAAATACTTTAATTATAATTATTTTCTTGAAGAAGATGCATGTATTGAAACAATAGATTGTAATAATGCATTTTAATTATACTTATTTGAATGTAGTTGTTGAAATTTTATATTTAATTAATTTTAATTTTAATAGATAAATGTATGAAAATAATATCCTTACACTTTTATAATATTATAGATATAAATAGATAATTATTTAGTGTAAAATAAGATATTATGATTTAGTTTGAAATAGTACATTAGTGATATAAGATATTATAATTTAATTTAAAATAATATATTATGTGATATATTATTAATATAAATATATTAAAATAAATGTGAACAATAATGGACTGGACCGGATTATTAAAAATAAAATCCAGAATCGATCTGTAAAATATTAAATTCGGTATTTTTGAATCCATATCTAATCCAATTTATAAAAAAAATTGATCCAATATGCTCGGACCGAATTTTTGGATTGGCCGGATTTTTGTTCATCGGTTGTGGAAGGGGCAAAATAAAACATGTACCTTGAAACTCGACTCATTCCTAAGGCCCCGTTTGGATACGGAAAAACAGTTTTTGTTTTTTTACTGTTCACCGAGTTCAAAAAAAAAAACACGTTTGGCAAACGCGTTTACTGTTCACTTTGTTTTCCCCAAGAAAACTGTTTTATGTGAATAGTGTGTAAAAGTGGTAAAAACATCAAATACAACTTTTAATTGTTTTTTGAGTATTTTTACTGTTTAGGGTACCACCTCCGCCACCGCCGCCGCCCCCCGCCACCAGTCGCCACCGCCGGCCCCCACCACCTCCAGTCGCCGCCGGGCCCCACCGCCGCCGCCAGTCACCCACCACCACCGCCCCCCGCCGCCACCGGTCACCGCCGCCCACCAATACCATTTTATTTTTCAATACAAATTTTTATCTAAACGCTTTTTTGTTTTTAGTTTTTTGCTGAAAAAAATAAAGACAAATACAAAAACAATTTTTATATATGAAGACAGAAAACAAATACAAAAAACACAGGCTACCCAAACGCACCCTAACTGTCATATGGACCAAATACCGTACTAAAATACAAATTCTCAATGCCATTGACCAATATTACAACTATGCATTGCAATTCATTTTAATTCATTAGATTTTCGAACGTTATTTTTCAAGATGCACCTGTGATATAGTTGACTTGAGTTGCATAAAAGGATTAAGTGTTACCATTGCCGGACTTCTAATACACAATAAAATATTGAGAAGTGAGATATAAATATATATATAAAAATGAATATGAATTACATTTTTTATTTTTATCTAGAATGATGCTAAATTTATATGACACTTGATTTACTTACTAGTCATGTCGCTCTCTACTTATATATATATATACATGCATGTTTTAGAAGTGCACAAAAAAGACTGTAGAACCGTAGAACCGGTCCAAATTGAATTAAATTGGTGATTTGGTTTCGGTTTTGAATTGGTTTGATTTGATTTTGGTTTTAAAAAAACAGAACCGTTCTAATTTGGTTTGGTTCCGATTTCAGACTGTCTGGAACCAAACCGAACCGATATAAATTAAATATATATATATGTATGTATAATTCACTTATGCAATTACATTATATTAATAAAGTTATATATTTATATAAACTTATAACACTAAATAAATACATATTAGTGTATTAAATAAAATTATAAGTTTACCCTATTAATTTTTTACCATCCAAACAAATATTATACGCATATACATATTACATAAAAAGAAAATCCTATATTTTATAGCCCCTCTCATCTCTCACATCCACTTTCACCACCGACCACCAACTTCTTTCCTCATTACCACCGACTTCTAAGCTTTCTACAAAATGTTAGTTTATCTCTCCTCCTATATAGATCTCTAAATATGTGTTGGTTCACACGCAAATACAAATACTTTTATGTTTTAACTCGTGGACATTCAACAATTCTCTAGACTGAAGCCATGATTGAAATTTTAAAAACAATGCAATAAAAAAATTATTATGTCTATGTGTGTTGGCATGGCATATAGAGGAGTGTTTGAGAAAATAAATATATTAGAGCATTGAACTTGGACAATTAATTTTTATTTGTAGACCTATTGAGACACTGCCTCGGACTCTACAAAACATAAATTTACTTTGTGGGACATAGGCATGATTGTTTTCCATAATTTTTGTTTAAGAGTCTTGTTCTTAGTTTTGAAATCGGCAGATTGTTTTTCATAATTTATGTTAATGTATGCATGTAATATATATTTTGAAAGAACATACTTATGGAACCGTGATTCGGAACTGAACCGTTATTTTATGGTTTGGTTTGGTTTCTTAACTAATGGTTCCGGTTCCTATTTTCAAGGAACCGTTGATAATGGTTTGGTTCCAAATTTTTCAAGAACCGTACCAAACCGAATCGTGTGCAGCGCTAGCATGTTTGACATAGCTTTTGCTTCTGACTTTTCGCAGAAGAAAAAGAGAAGCATAAGCTATTTTGAGAAGTTGGTACCCCCAATTTTTTTAAAACGCTCTTCCAAGGCTCAAAAACTCTTCTAAATGTTTTTTCCAAACATCGGTCAGAATAACTTTTTTCTTCGGAAAGCCAAAAACAACATTTGAAAAGTCAA
This sequence comes from Cornus suecica, assembly GCA_963922005.1. Lineage (NCBI taxonomy): Eukaryota > Viridiplantae > Streptophyta > Magnoliopsida > Cornales > Cornaceae > Cornus > Cornus suecica. The sequence goes on from OY998238.1 coordinate 27,629,255, forward strand.
TCCAAACAGTGGCAAGCCTAGAAATCTAAGTAAGTATGGGCGTAAAGGTATTTTTTTATGTGGAGACGAGCATGAGGGTATTTTTGTAGTTTCAATAGGGTCATTTGATAATTTTAGTTGGGAGTTTTGGATAAATTTTAAAAAATTAAGCATAAAATATAAAAACAAAAAAATTAAGTGGGGGCATTGGCCGGACCCTCACTAGCCCCTTAATGAGTCCATACCTATATATATGTATATATATATATATATATATATATATATATATATATATACTAGTAAAATGCACGTGATAAAAATTTATGATATAATTCTTTTTTACTATTCATAAATAACAATAATTTTATAATTTGAATCTTAAAAAATAAATTGATACTAAATAAGGAGCTAATTTAGTAAAGACACATAAAAATAATATAATTCTACAATATAAATAATTATTTTTACACAATTAAAATATCAAAAATTATAAAAATGAAAAATAAACCAATTATATATATATGCATAGATTTATTAGAGTAAATGGAACTTTTTATATTTTGTCATGCCAAAAAGTAAAAGGGAAAAATATTAATTGCTTAGAATTAGAAACTTATCATAACAAAAAAAAAGAATAATAAACTCCAAATAATATTTTTGAAACAAACAAAAAAAAATATAAATTATGTTATTAATTTATTTCCTCAAACTCAAAATATAAATAAATAATAATAAAACTAAAGTATCAAAAATTATAAAATATAAAAAAGTTTTACAATTACAACTATTATAATTAAAAAAATAAAATTAATAATAAAACATATCATAACCAAAAAAAATCACAGAATATTGTCATAAAACTTTAGAAAATATAATCTAAACCCATAATCCAATAGCAATATCATTTCCATTGCAATTCAGTTCCTTCAACTGAAACTAATAAATACTACAAATAAAAAAAATATATATAATAGGAAATGAGGAAAAATGATATGAATAAACTAATACAGATAGTTATAAAGATAAAATATATAATAAACTAATACATCAAAAATCCAAAAAAGATAAAACAATAAATCATCAAACTCAAACTAATATATATTCATAAATCGTAAAATATATATAAAAAAACTCAAACAAAAATGAATTGAAAACCAGAAAAAGTGAAAGCAAAGAAAATAAAAAAATTGTCACAAATAAAAAAGAATATATTAGAAATTAATATAAATAAACAGATGTGTGTAACAAATTGGAAAGAAAAGAAAATAATTCCTTTAATTATATTAGGAATTCAATCTCCCAAACTCAATACTATAAAAAATAAAAAGAATAACAAAAATAATAATACTATATTAAAAACCAACACAAAATATAAAAAAGGAAAAGAAAAAGGAGAAAACACATAAATTATGTTATTAGATTCAATTCCTGAAACTCAAACTACACAAAATACACATAGATAGAAAATAAGTTTTCAAACAAATATAAAAATATGGTGCAAGTAATATGCATACCTTAACAAATGTGTGCAATTTTATTCATTTTCTCATGATTAGCTATTAACTTTAAACCAATTTGCAGAGTTGATGAATAATCCCGGCAATGATTTCATGAGGTAATTTTAATTCTTATTTTTCTAGTTACCATGTTATGTTTAGAGTCATCTAAATCCCTCATTTCTCTCTCTTTTTATTATAACGCATAATCAACTTTATATTATTTATTGGATAACTCTTGGATTAATTGTTGCTTAATCTATCTTACCATGTAGAGGTAGAGTTTAGATATAACTATGTTAGAATTAATATATAATTTAAAAACTAAATATTAGGCACTGAATTCTTGCGTTTAACCATATCCTCTTTCTTCCACAATAAAATAGTATTGTAACTAAAATAAGTTGAAAACTAATTATGTATTACAACTTAAAAAATATAAATTTATAAAAAGAGTAAAATTATTTTAAAAGTAGATTGCAAATATAAAATATTGCATTATGAATTAAAAACTTTTAATATTACAACAATAGAAAGAGTTTTAAATAAAGTAAAATTGTAACTGAAATAAGTTGAAAACTAATCACATAAACGTTAAAATTCATTACACTTTTATGATTTGAAAGGGTTTTACATCAAGTAATTACGTATCATAACTAATAAAATAAATCTTTGCTGATTGCAAAAATTAAATACTAATTTGTTAAAATAAATGACAATTGTTGTATAAACAACCAATATTTTTAAAAATGAAGTCCAAATGGTGTAAGCTAAAATTCACAGTGATTAGTTACTTAATTAAGATAGTATTCTTAAAACTCTATCAACTACAAATTAACATAAAATTAGTTGTTAGTAACTATTTAAAGTAGAAAATGAAAGTTTGTAGTGATTGCAAAAGTCTTTTAACTAATAAAATTAGAAAAATAATCCTACCATAAAAGAATTTAGAAAAGGTAAATGGTTATTTATCATATATCGAGAATTAAAAATAAAACAATGGAAATAGTGAGTAAATTATATTTTTTTCAAAAGCCAAAAATATAAAAGATTATTGAAAAGGTAAATGGTTATTTATTGATTAGAAAGATAGTTAATACTAAAATGAGAATTAGTGTCACAATAAACTCATATAGCAAAAAAATTGCATTATAGTAAATATTACATAGAATATATTACAAAAAAGTAAAATATTCTATGTTTTGAAAGTCCTAATACATATATAAATAGTATTGTGAATCATTAGTTTTCCAATTGATTCTTTCCATAAAGATATTGGATATACTACGAATTGTTTTTAAAAAAATACTTAGACTAATATATAGTGACTAATATAACAAAACCTAAAAAAATTAAAACTAAAATTGAAATTGAAATTCGTAAACTCAAATTGATATATAGTTAAAAAAAAAGTAACAAATAAATTAAAAAAAAACACAATTAAATATAGTACGAACTAGATAAGAATAAAAAATATATAATCAAATAGGAGAAAAATATATAAATTATGTTGAGAATTAATTCATCAATTTCAAATGAATGCATAAAAAAGTATAATGTAAATAAAAAAAAAATTCAATAGTAGTGAACGTCAATAATGTCCAATACCAATAAAATAAAATAAAAATTCAAACTCAACTAAAAGCAATATACAATTGAAAAAGAAAAAAGTAAGAATAACATTTTATTTGGACAAAATAATATAATATCATAAAAACGTAATAGCTTATATTAAACAACAACGATCGTAAGAACGAAAATATATAAGGAATATTGTATGTAGCAAATCGGAAAACATACCTCTAGAAGAAGTTGAACAACTTGTAAAAACCTTTACTATTAGTATTCTATTAGTATTTTGGGAATTCTCAAATTTCAAGCTTGCAATTGCAACAATCATGGAGAATTTTTTTTGGTTGGGTCAGAGAATACTACCAGTGTTGTAGGGCTCTAATTGTTTTTGGTTTAATAATTTAATTACGATTAGGTTTGCTAGGATTATGAGATAGGTATCTCAAAACATAAATAATAATGTATATGAAAGAAATTAATCAAACAGTTATAATTGAATTTTAATTAAATAGTTATAAATGTAAATTAGTTTGTTTCAACTAAAATAGTTAAAAATAAAATATAAAAATTAAAAATGTAAATAATTAGGGGCGGAAACCCATTGCAGTAGTATAGGTAGATATACTAATTTTATATTTTTACTTTTAATAGTAAAATTTAGGTGAAATATTAATTCTATAGACTTGAAGTGCAATTGGAGTTTTAATACAATTAGGAATGTTACAAGTCAATTGTAATAATATAATGTTGGTGTGATTTAGGATGTAAAAATGAATGAATTGGATTAATATTACACTAGATTAAGATTAAGTTAGAATTATGATTCTAATTGGTCTAAATTTCTAAATTTTGGAGATAAAATTCTACTTCAATTAAAATTTTAATTATAAAAATACATTGAAATACTGAAATACTGAAACATACTAAAATACTGAAATTCTTCATACTTTTAATCATAGTATAAATTTATTTGTTTTTTTTTTTATAGGAAAATTGAAATCATTTATGTCATTCAGATTTTCATTTCACAAATGACAAATTATTTACTCTCGAATAAATTTATACAGATTATAGCTAGCATTTATGATGTGGTGCACTAAAAATAAGACACGTGGCTGTCAATTTTTTTCTGAATTAGCAATGAAAGAAAGAAACCCAACTTCTATTGAACATGTAACTAGCTAGACTTGTTTTCGTCCTCTAATTAAAGTTTCTTAGCAATTGCACACATCAATATGCATCTGATAAATAGAAAATAAAAATAAAATGAAGTTCAGTTATTGTAATAAATATATATCAGTAATTGTTGCCGATATATACATATGCACGTACATATACGTGAGTAACGCAACGGTTGTTATATAATTGGTCTAGTAATAGAAAAGTTGATTTTATCACTTCAATTAAAGTTCAAATCCACTTTTCTTGCAACCCATGTCTAGATCTACATATTCCACCAAAAAACAAAGAACATAATTAAAGATATACACAAAACATATATATCTGATTGATATTCCAAGTTGGATAATCATTGCTTTCATAATAACTTATTTGTCACTTTACAATGATGTTTTACGTGGGGATACATAATATATATATCTGTTTTACGTGGCAATAATAGGGGAGTGATTTTAGTAAGGTCCGTTAGAAAATGCATGGGATAAGAAGATTGAGATAGTTTTGTTAGCTTGCGTTTGGTAACGGTGGCTGCTGTGTTAGTTTTTGGTTTTGGTTTTGGTTGGATTGGATTTGGTTTGGTGTGATTTTATTTTGATTCCAAATCATATTTGGTGCAGATAGTTTTGGTGTGAGAAAAAATGATGCTAAAAAGCCAAACAATATTTGGTAGAGTTGGTATGGGTTGAAATTCTGAAACCAAACCATGTTTGGTAACTTGGAATGGTTTCACATTTTATTTATAAATATTAAAATTTATGATATTAAAATATATAATATTAATAATATTAATATATTAATTTTTAGGAAAGATAATAAAACTATAATATTAAAATATATTAAATTTCCAAAAATATATTTTAAAATATTAATATATATTTTAAAATATATTAATATTAATATATTTTATATTAATTTTTAGGAAACATAATAAAACTATAATATTAAAATATATTAAATTTCCAAAAATATATATTAATTTTTAGGAAAGATAATAAAACTATAATATTAAAATAACTTCCAAAAATATATTTTAATATTAATATATTATAATATATTAATATTAATATATTATAATATTATAATTTTAATATATTTTAATATATATTAATATTAATATATTAATTTTTAGGAAAGATAATAAAGCTATAATATTAAAATATATTAAATTTCCAAAAATATATTTTAATATTAATATATTAATATTAATATATTTCCATATATATTTTAATATATATTAATATTAATATATTTCCATATATATTTTAATATTAATATAATTTCCAAAAATATATTTTAATATTAATATAAATATATTAATATGGTGCAACTATTTAGTTTTGGTTTGAGGTGAGATGGTGCAACCATTTAGTTTTGGTTTAGGTTGTTACAGTACCGCACCACCAAAAACCATCTCATTAGATGGTTCCAAAATCATAGGTTGGTACCATCATTTGGTACCATTGGTTTGGTACTGTTGAACCAACACCAATCCTAATAAACATGGATTGATACAATTATTTCGTACCAAAATCAAAAAACTGGTACCAAAACCAGTTACAAAATAGGGCCTTATTGTTTGCCTAATAGAGTTGGATTATTCCACATGTTTGTTCGTCCCTTTATGCATGTGGTGAGAATTTAATAAAGTAATTATTTTATTTATTTTTTAAGTTGATCGATCTATCCTTCTCTGTCTCAACAAATTATCATCACCTTTCCAACGGGCTCTCCACAAATTTATGCATGTGTCTGATATTCATGCAAATAATACTGTACCCATACATAGAGGAGTTAAGAAAATTCCTTGAATTTAGCTCAAACTTTCTAAAAATTATCATGTCATCTAGGTGATATATCTATCTATCATAATAATTCTATCGATTTTATGAAAAATATTTATTTGTACAACTTCCCATGTAGAGTTTTATTTTCTGGTAGCATACTGTAACATTTAAAATCTAGACATCTAAATACATTTGATTTCTTTTTTTTTATTATTATTATTATTTTTTTGGGGGGAAATGAACTTAATTGCGGATTCATAAGATAACTCACCCTATTGTTTGTATGAGCATAAGATACGAAGATATGGACACGACAAATTTTAAAAAAGTAGGATACGGTTGGGATACGTCTATAAAAAATATATATTTTTTATATATACATATTATATTGCAAAAAATCTTCATATTTCACTTAAACAATGAGAACAAAATAAACTTACACAAATAAATAAAATATATAACATGTTCAAAAATCTTCATTTCGTTACCGTCAAAGGAATCAAATGCATCTCCCCCAATATCCCACATTTTAGTCTCTCATTCATTATATTGTGGAGATTTTCTTGATAGAAGACGAAGATCGGAATGTACAAATATCAAATTTTAGGCTTTTTTTGATGTTATCTTGTTCTTCTTCAAATAGTAAATAAATGAATAGGTGTTCTAGTTCCTTTCAAAAGATGAGAAGGAAAAATGATGTTCAAGTATCTTTAAAGTCAAATATTGAATTAGGAGTGTTGAAGTTTCATAAGTGACCCATTAAATTACCGGCTTCATAAGTCCTTTAACTTTCATGAAATTAACCAATCCACCATGTATCATTCGCGTGCCCAAATTTTAAAAAAAATTAGGATATATTTTTGACATGTCAAACACATATTTTTAATATCTCCGCATGTCCGGCACAAACACGTATGTCGGACATAAGTACGGCAATCCTGACGTGGGTGGTGGATAGTCTATAAGTAACCAGCAACCATCCAAGCTAATAGAAAATTTCAAAAATCCCTCTGTTGACCAAATTGCCCTTCAATTATAGTGCTGGCTTATATTTGACTTCACATATAATAGTCTTTTAAAGAGGTTTACTTGCATAATGGCCTCCATGTAAGGACGCTTCAATTAATCAATATGCATAAAAACTAAATCACACATATTTTAAAAAATATATGTTGTCATACATATATGTTGTCATATTAATTTTAATAAATTTAAATGACTCATAGTACACCAGATAGGGCCATATGGCTAGCAAGGGCACCATTGTTTTATTAGTTGGAGCAGCATTTGGTGACCTATTGTTGTTACTTGATGGAATCAGTTCTTCAATAATTGGTCCCTTTTGAATATTTAAAACCTTATACTGTAATTTTACTTGTCTTTAATTGGTTAAAACTTAAACATGTCACAATTGTACTCGGACACAATTTTCATTTTGTCTAATACATTTTTCCTTGATTATTATTTAGTATTTACAGGAATAAAAGATACCACTTCACTCCACAACCTCAACTTTGAATATTTTTTTTAAAATAAATTTAATTTTGTTGACTTATATGATTTGCAACACAATACTAAAAATCGCATTAGATACAAAATCCTGGAGAATTGAAGTGTCTCTTTTATTTTTTATTTTTTTTAGAAACTATTTGGTGGCCTATTTTTTATTTTGAGAAATCTTGGCCGCCCATATTTTTTTTCCTTTCCTGCCAAAAACAGAAAGAAAAAACTTTTAAAAAAATGTTGCGCCAATTGACCTAATTTTTTAAGATACACTTATTAATTTACCATTATAAAAAATATAATTTCTTAAAACAAATTAATTGGACCTGTTATAAAAATACAATTTCAAAACAGACTAATTAGACTTGTTGTAAAAATCTATTTTTAATAACATTACATGATAACTCGTTTCAAAAAGTATTTTTTTATAACAGAAAATACTGGTCCATATTAAAAATAAACTATGGTAAAAAACATATTTTTTCGTAGTGACATATTAACGTGCCCGATGGACTTTACATATTATCAGAATCATTTATACTTCTTTTATTCTCTCTAATGTGTTTCTACCATTATTATTTTTCTTTGAAGAGTACATCAATATTTTGCTATACCATTTTGGCATTGTATCTTTTCCTCCCTTATATTTTTGCATAATTTGTAGATTGATTTCGTATATGACCTGTGAATTATATATCTCCCTAACAAACCAACAAGATCAACAATATTTCACCAATCTGGCTGTTAAGGAATGAAGTTTATAGTAATCCCAATCTTGCATGTTTAGGTTGTCAAAACCATTATTGCGCACAATGAATGAGATTTGGTCAAGAATCAAAACCATATATATATATATATATATATTTATACACACATATATATAATGTATTGTAGTATCACTTTACCCACTTTTACAACTTTTTGTATTTAGTTTTTAGGAAAAGTGCATAATACCCTTCGGCTTTAGTTCAGTTGCAAAATATACCCTTATATTTTTTTTTATTCTAAATTATTACCCTGTACTTTTCAAAAGTTACAAAATACCTCGTACTTTGCTTAGCTCCAAATAATTACCATATGATTTCAAGAGTTGCAAAATAACCCCTTTGATTTTATTTTGCACAAAAATATTGATCATTTTACCCTCGTTATCTTGTAATAACCCAGTATTTTCTTTACTTTTTTTTTTCTCTTTTTCAATAATATAATTAATAATTCAAAACTTCACAGATATATATTTATTTATAAGGGTGTTCAAAACCGGTTCGGTTCTTTAAAAATAGGAATCGGAACCGAACCGGAACAAAAATTTTGGTTCCGGTTCCAATTCATACTATCATTTTTTAAAAAAATTAAAAAAATACCAAATATCAAAATATAATATAATTTTATATATTTTTCTATATTTAATTAGTGAAAAAATATATATAATTTGTGAAAAGCTATTTAAAGCTACTAAAAATATAAGTAAAAGAGCTACCAAAATAATTTCGTGAATAGCTACCAAAAGTAATATATAAAAATTTGTTAAATTATAAGTAACATTATATTAAATTACGGATTTTACTAAAACTTAGATCTCCTCCTCATTTCTTTATCTCCCTTTTTCCTCATTCTGTCTACAAACCAAAATATTAACATATATAAATTTATATTATCTTTTGATATTTGGTATTTTTTACTTTTTCTTAAAAAAATGATAGTACGAATCGAAATTTTGGTTCCGGTTCGGTTCAGATTCCTATTTTTAAGCAACCGAACCAATTTTGAACACCCCTATAAATAAATATTTATATGAAGTTTTGAATTATTAGTTATATTATGGAAAAAGAAAAAAAAATACTAAAAATGGGTTATTATAAGACAAGGGGGCAAAATGATCAATATTTTTGTGTAAAACATAACCAATAGAAATATTTTGCAACTTTTAAAATTTACAGGTGATGATTTGGAGTTAAGTAAAGTATAAGAAGTATTTTGAAATTTTAAAAAAATATAGGATAATAATTTAAAATAAAAAATAATATAAAATATTTTGCAACTTAACCAAAACAAATGGGATGCGATGTTAAAGCACTTTTGCCTAGTTTTTATTTGTAGCTCCGGTTCCCACATCACATGGACAAGTTGTCAATTGGCATTCAATATGAAAAGCAGGTTTTAGCAACAAATAATTAAGGTCCTCTCAGTTCCCCTTTGTGAAAATATCAAAGCAAATGGTAAGAAAAAATATTTTTAAAATGAATAAATATTAAAGAAAATGATTTTTCTACTCTACGTCTCTAGTAAGTTATGAAAATATCAACCAGGCATAATTAATGGTTTCCCACAAAAATGATAATGGATCAAAGAAATTATATCCTGCAATTGCAATTAACAATTTTTCTTTGTTAATTTTAGTGGATGAATTGGCTGACTAGTTTCAAATGAATATTTGCGGGTTCAGATAATATCTGCTAAGCCCTATTGGATTGAGATGATAAGAATGAAAATGTAGTTACGTGTTTTGTTGTTGTTCTTCTTCTTATATTTAGGGGTTGTTTGGTAGCTGTTGCCGTTTTCGTGCTGTGAAAAAAAAAAAGAGTTGAAGCACATGCTTTTGTTGTGTTATGAGTCTAAACTGAAAACATGTTTGGTACTGATACCTTTGTTGTAAGAAAAATAAAAGTATTTTATTTATTTTTTATTTTTTATTATTTTTTCATTATTTACTATAATATTTTATTTATTCATTATTATTTTTATGTATTATTTAATTCATTTTCTTTATTATGTGTTAATACTTAATATATTTATTATTTATTTAATTTATAACTATCATTTATCTAATTAATTAATTTTTATTTAATTTATAAATTTATTTAATTTATTATTTATATATATTATTTTAATTTATTTATGTTTGTCGAGACTCAAAATATTGCTTCTATGAACCCTTTGTCCGTTGCTCTAGTAACAAAGCAAATGAAAGTTTTAAATTTGGGAATTTGGTCATTTTGAAAGTAATGCTTTGACACCGTTGAAAACAAAATAATCATCATCAAACACGGTTTGCTTTCAAAATCATGAATAATAACAAAAAAGAAGCAAAAAAACAGAAATAAAATCATCAACCAAACAACCCGTTAATGAAACTTTATAACTTATAAACACCAAATTTATTCTTATTTCTATAAGCAACACAATTTACGAGAAAGTGTATGATAATAAATTCATAAAATAGTTGTCAAATATAATTAGTAATTCCTATATTTCTATATATATTTCATTAATCAACTAGACACCTTCCTTCTGATTCCAATTAAAGTACACTATAATTTAGTTGGGTCATTTTATTTCTCTAGTACAAATATTTATTTTATTACCTTGGAGGATAATTAGGTAAATTTGGAGTAGCTGGGAAATGTTTGTTTGGAATGGCATTGGCACCTGCACTTAGCAGGTAGAAGAAATGGTTTCTCTCTCCCTATCACAGTGCACAAATCCTTTCTCTCTCTCTCCATATACATCTATATCTATATACATATATATTGACAACATCACATGGCCATGGAGACAGTTCCAGACCCACCTACATAATCATTCCACATGGACCTCTGACCCACACTTCCCCTCTCTTCCTGCTTCCTTCCTCTTCCTCTTCTAACATTTTAGGATTAAAAAAACCTCACCAACATTTCAATACCATCTCTCACTTGCACCACATTGGTTCACATGTACCTTCTCTTAATTTAACACATCATTCAATTGGGTCTTCTGGTCTCTCTTGTCTTTTTGTTCTGTGAAGAATATTACCAAAACATCTCTTCTTGGATCTGCAAAAAGATTCCCATTCCTTATCACTAAAGCATTGGAATTAGCTCATTTTTTAAGGCAAGTGTTGCTGCTGATCAATTGCTTGTTCTGGTTCAAAATGGCAAATGGGTACTGGGTCTTTTCTATCTTGTCATTGTTCTACTAATTTCAGATTGTACTGGGAGGCATTGTCTGGTTTATTTTGTGAAACCCTCTAAAATGCTTCCATTTATTGACAAGGATTGATTTCACTTTATGGGTTTCTTCTATTCCTGGTCTTGTTTTATTTGATTGTTGAACAAAGCAACAATTTGGGGGTATTTGTGAAAAATCCAAAAAAGGGAATCTATGTTATGGGAGGATATTTTGGGGGCTTAGGGTTTTAATTGGAAAAATATTATTTGGGTCTGATGGGTGTTGTGAGAAGCCTAAATTAGGTGGAAAAATAGTGGGTTTTGGGGAGAGGATTAGTCATATATATATATATATATATATAAGCGCAAAAGGAAGTAATCTGATTTTGTGTTGATTCCTCTTTCTGGAAGGCTCTATGTGGAATTGCATGATTTTGAAATTAGAAGGTGCTTTAATTTTTGCATGGTTTTGGAGTGATAGAAGCTTAATTTGTGCTATAAGTTATGCTGGCATTGAGGTTTAGTTTATGGAATTTTGTGGTTGGAATCTGGTTTTAGAGGAGAAAAGGTCTGTGAGGTCTCTGAAACCATAGATTTGCAGTGGTAAAACTGGGTTTATCCTCCTTGTTGTAGAGCCTCTGATTCAGATTATATGGGAATGGTGTTGGGAGATTTCATTCTTGGTGAAATGATGACAGACTTTTGAGAGTTGGGTGTTCAAAGTTGTAGTTGCAGAAGGGGTAAAATGGCTGCAAAGCTCCTACATTCTTTGACGGATGACAACCCAGACTTGCAAAATCAAATGGGATGCATGACTGGTATCATTCAGCTCTTCGATCGTCACCATATCCTTGCCGGCAGGCACATCAGTGGCCGCACCCCCAAGAGGCTCCCTCCTTCTGGTAATTTTACTTGCCTATTGAAGATGTGCTTACCAATTTTTTAACTTGTCTGTTCCCTTGTACCATCACTTTATAACCAAAACAAATATTATGGCATTGATTGTATAGAATTTGTCTTTCTTTTGATCAACATTATCAATTTGTGATTGAAAACATTGTCCATATGTGATGGATGGCATCTAAATGATTGCTTGTGTAGAGGTTTTACAGTTCCATAAATTTCCCACAATATGGGAATTCATGGTTGGTTCTCTCAATAACTTGATCGATTTTGATATATAACTAAAAAAATTCCATGAGTTGATTTACTCAAATAGATTTTCCGTATCTTATTTGTTCTAATATTATGATGCTTAGACGTGCTCGTATTGCCCATGAAATTTCACACAGGCAAATCACTTCAAACTTGACATGGTTTCTATGAAGTCTAGATTCTTTAGTTTTTTTGTGCCCAACATATGGGAATAGATTAATATGCATGTGTTTATATGTTCCATTTTTCGGGTGGTATTTTTCAGTTGCATTTTCCAACCTTTAAGTAACATGTATATCAACATCAAATTGTTTCTTCTTCTATAGGTAGTTCCCGCATCAGCAACGGTACTTCTGAGACAGGGCCTTATAGTATATATCATCAACAGAGACCGAAGGTAAGAACTTGCAGTATTTCAACCTTTTTGTGGAGATATGTTTTCAAATGTACTGTTGTTCATAGAAGGAATTAGCGTCGTTCAAGGGGGTTGAAGGTCTGAGGCCTTAATATGTAACTATATAATCACAAAATAAAAGCCCAACTCTGACATAGTGCTGAATAAGCCATTATTTTACATATGATTATCATTCGTGCCGCAATAAATCCTTTAGCATCAAGAATCTAAAATAATTACACCCATCACGATCTCTCTGGTGCTTTTTGTTTAAAATGCATTGGTTTGTCTTTAAAGTCATAATTGAAGTTAAATCATTCTAATTCTCTCTCAAAAATTGCCAGATTAGTCCTTAGCCCCAAGCAATGGGTGCTTGTATTCGAGCATTCGATGATACTTTAAATAATATCTGCACACTAAAATTGATTTTAGCTCAAATAATTCCCAAGTCTTTGGTTTGTCCTGTGATATCACCAGCCTTAATTTGGTGTGGTCATAATTAATGTAAATTTGCGTGAACCACATGTGACTACAGGAAAAGAGTTCGTACAAGAATGTATGTGAGAAACAAAGAGTCTCCACAGAATCATCCAGAGCCTCTTTCTCATCTTCCCGTTCATCATCCTTTTCTTCAATCGACTGTAACAGAACAGCTCAACTGGAATCCTCATCTTTTGACCAAATCATCTTTCCTGAAACTCCTTCAACTGAACCAACAATGAACCAATCAAGTGCTTCTCCTCAGTTTGGGCGGCAATCCCTTGATCTTCGGGATGTGGTCAAGGACTCTATGTACAGAGAAATTCAGGGGCTGTCAGTTAAAAGCACAGTAAAAGAAGTGGCAGCACAACATGTGGTGAAGCATAGAGACTCTCCAAGGCCTCTGCAGCTGTCCAAATCGCCAGATGGAGCTCACATTTTGGGCACCAACGAAAAACAAAATTTGCCCGCTGATCTGAAGGAGTCTCTTAGAGTTCTTGCTAAACTTCAGGAAACACCTTGGTATTTCAGTGAAGCTAAAGAGCGTTCAAGATTGTCTTATGAATCAAAAGAGGGGACTTTGTTTTCAGTTCCAAAGGATGCTCCTCGGTTTTCTTATGATGGGAGGGAAATGAATCGTATGTCATTTGAATCACGGGATGGCTTCAAGAAAAGCACGAGTCTTAGAGAGTTACCAAGACTTTCACTTGACGGTAGAGAGGGTTCAATGCGAGGTTTCAACTCTGACTCAAAATCACACTTGCCTTCGAGAAATGCACAGGACAGTGGCAACTCCAACAATTGGGTCAAGAGTCCGCAGCAAGTATCAGGAAGTCAGACACGAGGTCCTAGTGTTGTAGCAAAGTTAATGGGTTTGGAAGCACTGCCAGGTTCTCGTGTCGCTAGTGACAGTCAGCTGGGGTTGACTAAAACTTGTGTCACTGAGGATTCCAAATCCTTTGCAAGGTCATCACAGTCTACTGATCCCGGCAGGTCGATCCCAAAATCTAAATCCTCAAGGAACTCATGGAGGGAACCAACTTCACCACATTGGAAAAATCCTGATCCAGTTGCGAAACCTGTTTCGAGGTTTCCAATAGAACCATTACCATGGAAGCAGCTTGACAGGAGTCGTGGTTCTCAGAAGCCAGCTCATGGTCATCCAAAAGATCCAGTAATGAGGTCAACTAGCTCATATTCTTCTGTTTATGATGAAATAGAGAAAAGATTGAAAGATCTTGAGTTCACACAATCTGGAAAGGATCTGAGAGCTCTTAAACAGATACTTGAAGCAATGCAGGCAAAGGGGCTCTTAGAGACCAGAGCAGAGGAACAAGATTCAAATTTTGATAATCAACAAAATTATGAACTACAACATATGGGGGCTGATCATAATGTGAGAGCGGTCAACCAACGGAAGCCACAGGGCGATCGTTTTACTTCTTCCACCAACAGGAGAAATGATTTTTTGAGGACTCATGATTCACCAATTGTGATAATGAAACCAGCAAAACTTGTCAGAAATTCAGGTATTCATGCTTCTTCAGTTATTCCAGTAGATGGTTTATCAGGTCTCCCTAAACTCAGGGGTGGTGACCTTGTGGATAACAGAAAGTGTTCGAATAACGGTCGGACAGCTAAAGATTACATTCCAAAAACTAGTTCCAGAGAGAATCATGTCAATTCAACTGATAAGAGAAACAACAGCAGAAATTTTAAGTCTAGTCAAACTTTGACAAGGCCTCAACAGTTGTCCAAAGAAAACACCACAAGCTTAGTAAAGAGTTCAGGATCTGTCAGCCCAAGGTTGCAACAGAAAAGGCTTGAGTTAGAGACGCAATCTCGGCCGCCCACCCCTCCATCTGATTCCATCAAATCAAGGAGGCAATCCATCAAGCAGCAACCGGATTCAGATTCCCCGGGTGGGAAGCGTAGGCCAAAATCCTCTAAATTGCACCAAAGTGATGAGAGCAGTAATGAAATTAGGACTATGAGTTACCAAGAGGATGATATTTCTTTGCATTCAGAGAGCAACAACACCTTAGAGTCAAAGATAGATATTGAAGTCACTAGTGCTGACCAATCAGCTGAGATCAATGGCAGCCAGAGTCCATCTGTGAAGCCTGCCAAGAAGGTGTGTGTTTTTTTATATCGTCTATTCGTATGCCTTGTCTAATCAATTGTATAACCAGTTTGGCATTCTCATTCAGAAATCAACTCCAAGGTTGACTGAAGATGGGTCATTGACAGAAATTGCTACAGTTGGCGTGGAACATCACAGTCCTGTTTCTGTTCTAGATGATGCAGTATATAGAGATGATGTCCTGTCTCCTGTGAAACAGATACCAACTAAAATTAAAGGTAATACAGTACACATCTACATATTTGTTTGCTTGAATGTGGGAAAAATCTGGACCAGTTAAGACTTGATGGCTGATGGCTATTTGCCATCTAAGGAGTTAAATCAGATAATGTTTTTTTTTTCTTTCTTTCTTTTTTTGCTTCCATAATCAACTATCTGCAGAAACTGAATTGATATAGGCTAGACCGTTAGAGCAGTGGTGGGACTCTTTTATCCCATTGACATGCTGGAGGGGCCAATTTTTCTTACCATAATAATGTTTATTTGTATATCAAATGTTCAGTTGAAATGTATACAGTTCGCTTGTCCAAAGAAAATGAAGGGCGGGTAGGGATGAATTCCAAATATGTTGCTTTATTTTATTTTTTTATTTTACTTTTGGATACTTAATAAGTAAGAAATATATAAGAAATGCTCAAATGGGGCGATGATTTTTTTTTGTTGCTTTATTTTGATAGATAATATGGAGAATCTGTTCACTTCTCCTTGTTCTTCCTGAGCAAGTTTGGGTGAACATCCCTTGGATTGATAAAAGCATATCTCCATATTAAGTTTAAAAGCATATCAAAGTAGTTTTTAAACTTAATATGGAGATATGTTACAGATGCTGGCGTGTAAACGATGTGTAATATATACCTATTGGGCATAGAAACTGATATGGAACTCTCAAAGGCTTCATGACAACATGATGTCATGTTGGTCGATGCTTTTTGATATTAGAGGATCATTCTATTCTGTTTCATATTGTATTAAATCTAATTATCCTTATGTCGCCTTGGTAAAGTAATTTCTGCTAGTAATATAAGCTCCGCATGGTATAGTACCAAATGGTGAGGAAAGCATATGACATTTAGGGTTCTCATTCTCATTATATTCCCTGTTAGAAAATACTTTGATCTCTTGTAGTTTACCATATCTTATTCGATTATTCATCTCACAGACGATGGAACTCAGAACTCAAATAATGATTCAAGTAAAGAGCCATGGGTTCCTGCGGTTAATCTCTTGACTAACAGCTCAGGATCCGGTCTTTCATCTGAGATTAATCGCAAGAAACTCCAGAACATTGATGATTTGGTTCAGAAGCTTAGAAGCCTGAATTCAAGCCATGATGAAGCCCGCACAGATTACATTGCATCTCTTTGTGAGGACACCAATCCGGACCACAGATACATTTCTGAGATATTGTTAGCTTCTGGTCTGCTCCTCCGAGACCTTGGCTCAAGCCTGACGACATTTCAGCTCCATTCATCCGGGCATCCAATCAATCCTGAGTTGTTCTTGGTCCTGGAACAAACAAGGGGCAGCACTTCATTAAGGGACGAATGCAGCGCTGAAAAAGTTGCCAATTCGACACCTGACCAAGAAAAGTTTCACCGAAAACTAATCTTTGATTCTGTTAATGAGATACTTGTTGGTAAATTGGCTTTAGTTGGGGCTTCTCCTGAGCCATGGTTAAGGCCTAATAAAGTGGCAAGAAAGACCTTGAATGCACAAAAGCTTCTGAAAGAATTGTGTTCCGAGATAGAAAATCTTCAAGCGAACAAGTCAGAATGTAATGCGGATGACAAGGAAGATGGTTTGAAAAGTATTTTGTCCAAGGATGTGATGCATCAATCAGAGAGTTGGACAGATCTCTGTGGTGAGTTTTCTGGGGTGGTTTTGGATATTGAGCGGAGGATCTTCAAAGATTTAGTTGGCGAGATTGTGATTAGCGAGGCAGCTGCATTGCAAGCAAAACCAGGTAGGCGCTGCAGGCAGCTGTTCGGGAAGTAGTCCATTTCTCCTTATTCTATTGCTTCTTACTTCATTTTCCCACTTCTCTATTTGTGATTTACATATATATATTTTTTCTTGTAAAAGCCAAATAATTTTAATGGATAGCCAACTGTAACTCCTGTCTGGATTGTAAGGATCGCTTCTCCGGTGTATGCAACAAAAGTGTTCATAGGAAAGCTATGGAAGAGAACTTTTTCCTTCACCATTGTGATTTGATTTGGATATATAAAAGGTGTTTGGTTTGTGTTATTATTTCCCCTTGATGATTGTATTCTATGGTTCTTCAGCTTCTGATTCATACAAAAACTACTGCATATTTTCAATACATGTATCAGAATGCTCATCAGCAATTTGAAATTTCTTATGAAAGAAGGGTCTAAACTACCATTTGCACCAATTATGTTATGGTGCAAAATGGCCCAAAATTTATGCAACCCACACACACACAGAGCTCATTTTTAGGTCCTTTCTCAGTAGGGCTGCAAATGAACCGAGCCGTTCGTGAGTAGGCTCGGGTTCGGCTCGTTAAGAGCTCGGCTCGTGCTCGTTCGTTTAGCAAACGAACCGAGCCTAAGCACAATTTTTAAGCTCGTTTAGTAAACGAGCCGAGCTTGAACATTACTAAGCTCGGCTCGCCAAGCTCGTGAACAAGCTAGTCTAAGTTAAATAGTAAAATTATATCATATTTGACAAAAGAAAATATTCAAATTGAACAAATTATGAAGATTATTGTGAAAAGATTATAGAAATTAGGCGGTCATAATATAAAATTCATTTATAAAAAATTATACTAGTGAAAATATGTTAAAACAGACATGCAACAATTCAATTCAGACAACTATTAGGAAGATTAATATATGTTGTACTGAAACGAGTCGTTCGTGAACAAGCTCGGGCTCGGCTCGTTAAATCTGGCGTTCGGCTCGGGCTCGTTCGTTAAGCAAATGAGCCGAGCTTGAACACATTTTCTAGGCTCGTTTAGTAAATGAACCGAGTTTGAATATTCCAAATCTCGGCTCGGCTCGGTTCGTTTGAATCCCTACTTCTCAGTCCAGGTAAAGCCTCTCAACCAACTACTACAAGAGTACACAAGACTAAGGATGGTGTCGGTACACAAAACCAAATCTTCCAATGTATGCTAGTCTAACTATGTGTAGGGAACAAAAAAAACTAGGTGGTCTCACTTCTTATATATGGGTTCACAAGAATAGGATTACAGGACCCACATATAAATACATCATAATATACACACATTTCACACACAATTCCATATTTCTAGCCCCTCCTCCATCTGGATAAGCCTCTCAGCCAGCAACTCACCTTCTGAGAACAAACTTCTACAAGAGGCCACAGGTGGGTACATATATATACACATATTATATATGGAACTAGTATCAATGCTCTCAAAACCCAACTCACCAAACCATTTCCCAACCTTCACTCCCCCTCCAAAACTCTCCTCCCAACATAGAAAAACAACCCAAATTCAAATGACTCTCCAATCATCCTGGAACGTCCGAAACACCGACAGAAGAGAAGGACTCATAGCAGCCATAGTTTCTCTATCACTTTTTCAACCAAGAAAAGCCAATGCATTTGATCTGAGAATGACAGTGCCAGACCAGACAGTGGAAGAGGCAGAGAGTGAAGTGAGAGGGCATGCACTGAGTTTGGTTCAAGTAAAGGACTTAATAGAGTCAGAGTTCTTATTGAAAGAGGCACAGAAGGAATTGAGAAAGAGCTCTTCAAAGCTCAAACAAGACCTCTATACCATAATTCAAGCCAAGCCACCAAGTGAGAGGCCTATATTGAGGAAGCTCTACTCAACTCTCTTCAACAGTGTTACCAGATTGGATTATGCTGCAAGGGACAAGGACTTGACACGTGTCAGGGCCCACTATGATGATATTCTTCTGTCCCTTAATGACATTATGTCTAGATTATGATTCTAGTAATAATTATTTCAATTAGAATGTGATTTATAGCATCTTCATTTTCTTCTCCTAATCTAAAGAATTGTTCCTCTAGTCTGAGATTTCATTTTTTTACAGTATATCTTTTTGGGAGGGAACACTTAATTTGGACATTTTAATTGGGTGGTACTTAAGAGCACTATCAATAGTCCTCTGTTATAGATACATAATTTTACATGACCCATCTCTTTAAGTTGGGTGTTGGGATGCAAAATAGATATAGATACTAGGAAAAAATATTTTCATACTTGCAAAAATTTAGTCACATTAAAATTGTTTGTCAACTATCTAAAAGATTTAAGGTATACTAACAATTTTTTACAGTTTGATTCTAAAAATATTTCAACGTGGACTTTAGATAATAATTTGTAGTCCGACGCTGCCAATACAGGTTATATCGGTAATTTTTATACTTTTAGTGATTAAAATTCTTATTTTTTGTAGTAAGACGTGACATTTCTTAATAATTTGTTTCAAAGTGATTATTCTATGGCAATTAGATTGCAATTGGATTGAATATAGGGATACTAATTTAATCCGACCATGTCGGGTTCCGACCCGAATGGGGCGAGTTTGGTAAGTTCTTAAATGGGTTTAGGGCGGGTTTGATATTAAAATTCAAAACCGGCTCGGGTTCGGTTTTCTGTAAAAGCCTCCCCGATCCCGTCCCGACCCGTTTTTTATTTTTAAAAAAATAATTAAGTATATCAAAAGCATCTCATGAAAATAAATGTTCACTAAAAGTGTTATAGTGATCATTTTTTCCTTTATAATCAAATGAAGTAACAAAATGATTTAATTATTGAACTTCAATTATGATAATGATTTTTTTTTTAACCCTTCTCAAGAAAAAACTACATACTCAGACATATTCAATGAATTAAGTATTTTAATTGTGTAAATTTCAATTACTATTCGATCAATTAAGAAAAAAATACATATTCAGACATATTCAATTAATTAAGAAACAATACATATCTACACATATTCTATCAATTAATTGTGTACATAACAATTGAACTTTTATAATTTATAATCCATTTATTTATAAGATTCTACTTTATATATTTCCAATCATTGATTTTTATTTAAGAACTTTAAATAGCATTAGGATCAATCATAACTAAAATCAATGACATCGACTCATATGACAAAATATATTAAAAAAATTATAATAACAGACACGAACATATAAATGTATAGAACAAAATTAAAAGTTACTAAGGTATTAACTTGATATGTTAATTAATAAAACTATAATTTATTAGAACCGATGGTAACCCGATGGAACTCGTTTATACTGACGGGTTAGTAATGGTATTACCAATTATAACCCGTCGCGAGTTTGTAGTTGGTTTGGTATTATTAATTTTTAAATGGGGTGATAATGATATTAGCAAAACCCGTCCCAAACCCGACCCGTTGTCATCCCTAATTGAATAGGATCGATCGATAATACAATGTGTAAAATTTCATGATTTCACATACCTAAAAACCCTTTTTGTCTGAGAAATTTGGTTGAGAGTTGAGACATGTAACATTAAAATTAAATAAGGAATTAACGTCATACTTTTTTTAAAAAAATAAATAAATTAGGTATCATTCAGTTAACAATAAATTCAGGAATTTAGGTTGGATTTGGCTCACAATTTAAAATTCATTGTGGTTCGACATACCAATAGGTCCCATACCTTACTTTGTGGGCTGAAAATGGCAATCCTATGGGCCTATCTCAAATCCTAAGCCTTTTATTCATGGGAATCCAACTGATGTACCTATATTTTTGGCCCTCACTTATCTTTTCCCACCCAGAATAAATGATGATATTAACTTCTGTATTTGTTTCTATATCATCATATACATTTATACCCCTAAACATCTTCGATTAAATTTTTCTTTTTTATCAGAAATGGGATTTGTTATAACTTATTAAGTCCAATATTATTATTATATTAAAAATTATCAAATGCCCTAATCTATAAAAAAACAATCCAATTTAGGTGACTATTAGTAAGAGTAATATATGTTACAACTGAACCGAGCCGTTCGTGAACAAACTCGAGCTCGGCATGCTAAAACTAGTGCTAGAGCTCGGCTCGGGCTCATTTGTTTAATAAATGAACCAAGTTTGAATACAATTTTTAGGCTCGTTTAATAAATAAACAATTGAAAATGAATTTAATATTAACAGTTGTATGTTATTTTCGTACAAAAATGTTGGGTCTGCTTGATTTGTATTTATGAGAAAATAAAAAAATTGTAAAGAATGTCTGCTTGGTTCAGTTTTCGAAAAACAATTTTATGAAAATTCAATTAAAAATGATTATTTTCAAAGAATTCATTTTTATTGTTATCAGAAAACTATTCTTGAACTGTTATATGTTATTAGAATTCTCAAAAACAGTTTTCAGATATACAAACCAAACATGCTCGTCGCTTTTGAGAAAATTCATTTCTACGAAAACACAAAAATTAGATATAATTAACAAAATAATATTTTGGTCCATAATTGTGATTTGTGATAGTGAGAGATTAGAGTGGAAAAAAAAAAAATCGGATCCGATTTACAATCCATAAATAAAAGAGTGGATAATACCCATTTATATAATTTTAGCCATGTGTTATATATTCAAGTAAAAAGGAAGAATCACGTTCATCCTCCTAGGGAGGACCCAAGTCTTGTGCAGTGTAACCCACTATTATAATGTTAAAACATAAAACCAGCTAATTAGTATAAGAGCACACATAAATGGTCCATGATCTAATACACATGTATATGGCACCTAGAAAATGATCACAACCTCCAAAGTCATTACTTTCAGAAAAAAGAAATACTTATATATATATATATATATTAATGTGCTTTGAAGGTAAAGAGATTTTACGGCCCTGCGTAAAATTCGAGAGGAAAAGATAGGTGTACCTTTACCAGTGTTTGTGTTGGTAATCCTCTTGTTCTCTTTCTGAGTGCTTCTATATTCTCCGGGTATTGTTGCTTCCGCTGTGCCTAAACAATTAATAACAATATCATGTTTATGTAACCAGTGAAAAGAGCATGCTAACCAGATTTCCTTTATTTCATGCCTATCCTCATTTTTGTTACTAGGACCGCACTAAGCCTTTTGTTTGATGTCACTTTAGAAAGGGTACCTTAGCCCAACTTGCTATTGTGGCCTTTAATATTTCTTGGATCTTGCGACATATGTGTTCACAAGGCTGCAACAAGTTCCAGTCAATGTCTAGTACTAGTTATCTTCTTTCCTTTTCATCTCAGAAGAATTATAGATCCCAAAACCCTTTTTTTTCATTGATTCTTCTATGCCTGTGCAGTGCAGTCTCTCTTGTCTCTAATGGCCCATGAATGAAACATTATGGGCGCCTCTATCTTTAGGGTTCACTTCTAGGGTTTTGTAGATATGCCAACTTTAGTATTGGTGTTGCATTGTCTGTTATATATATGTATGTCCCAGGACAGGGATCCTCTACATTGTAAATCTCATCCGTGTCTGCTCCTCCATCTAATGGCGCACAACATAAAGATTAAAGTTAGATCCTCACATGATGTGTTGTGTCCCGTCCGATGGAAGAGTGGATAAAAGCGGATGAGATTTCCAACATAGAGGATCCGTGTCCGTATGTCCCATGGTTTCTAATGTATTTCATAGGATACGGGTCCTTATAACTGTGACTTCTCAAAGTATGTATATAAGGTGGGACGTTAAGAAACTAGAGACCTTGCACTTTTGTCTATTTTCTTAAAAAAATGGGTTAACTTCATTTACATCATCTCAGATTTACTTTTACTTCAATTACATCCTCCCAAGTTTAAAAATCTCTAATTATACCTCCCTCATGGTATAAAATGTCTAAAACACCCTTAAGCCAAACACTCCTTAAATCAATTTAATCCCTAAACCAAACATTCCTTAAATAAATTTAATCCTCAAACCAAACACCCCAACCACCACCACCACCAGCCGCTGCCACCACCACCACCAGTAGTGCCGCCGCCGCCCGTGTGTGTGTAGATATATATATACATATATGTGTGTGTGTGTGTGTGGATGATGGGGATCGATATATATGTGTGTGTCTATGGCACTATGCAGACGTATGTGTGTGTGTGTGTAGAGATGAAGGGCTGGGGGGGGGGGCGGGGCGGCTGTCGTGGGTGGTGGGAGGGGTTGGGGTGTTTGAATTTAATTTTTATTCACAAATTCAAAAAATTAACTTAAAAAAAAAAATTAAATACATGTTTATAAAAATTAATTTCTAAAAAATTAAATATGTGTTTGTAAGAATTAGTTTCTAAAAAAATTAAATATGTGTTTGTAAAAATTAAAAGAATAAACTACGTTCCAAACACATTAATTTTTTATATAAGATTCAATTTTTTCAATATATATCTATATATATGAGATTCAATTCTTTTTATTATGAATATGTAAAAATTGAATATGTTAGTTCTAATCCATTAATAAATTGACTATGTGAAGTAATTAAATATTTTGTGCATATAGTAAATTTAATTGATTTAAACTCTTAAAAAAGAGGAATAATTTTTTTCATAAATTTATGTTAAATTAAATTATAGAATTATGTTTAAATATCTTTTTATTTTCATTTTGTATTTTTAGAAATGGGAGGGATCAAATTGACAAAAAATATATCTTTGTTTCCAAACACACCTAGTTAAGACATTGAGGGTAGTTTAGGTATTAAAAATAAATTTAGGATGATATCATGCCTAAGGGGGTGTAAATGATGTGAATTTTAAAAAATAAGGGGTGTAAATCCCCTCAGCAATAAAATAAGCAAAAAATATCACAACTATATACCAATTGAGTGTAATGTACCCACTTCAAAAAAAATTCCACTGCAAACAAACAATTGCTCAAACAAAACAAAACAAAAACTTATAAAAAAAAAGATAATTGAAATTACCGAATAGATGGACATATACATATTTGTATTTGCATTTGTATATATATATATATATATATATATATTATAAATATATATGTGCATATATATGAGATGTTCATAAGAATCATATATATTCAAAAGGGGTGAGTTAAATTGATTAGAAGATGGTGTAGTTTCATTCCTTACTGAAAGAAAATGGTAGAATTATTATACTGAGGAGGATTTTGAGAAATAATAGATCAGAAAAAAACATGCAGATGCTGAGGAGGACGGTGGCGCAACCCTCATGGCGCGGTGGCGGAAAGCTAGGGTTTTGGTGAGCTGTCCCTATAGTTCGTGACAGGAAGAGAAAGGGAATTAGATTGGTACGTGGTACGGCTCGGTGGAGGAGAAGAACACGGCTATGGCGTGACTTTGTCGCGCGGTGGTGGTCATTCGCGATGGTGGAGGTGAGTGGTGGAGAGGGTTGAGTCGGTGTTGGAGGTGGAGGTGCAGTGGTTCAAGAAATTTGTGAATTTTTATTTAATTTAGGGGTATATGTGTCTTTTAACAAAATGTTATCCTTAATTGCACCAAATTGATAGTTGAGGTTTTTTTTTTTTTTGTAGTTGAGGGGGATATTTTACTCATAGACAATAGTTGAGGGTTTTTTTTTTGCACTTTAAGTAATCCATTGTTAGTCTCTTTATTTTATTATTTCGGTATTTTTATTCAAGTTGTGTGTTTAAGCATGTTACATGGGCTTTAATGAAAATATGAATTAATTCCGGAGTTTTATCAAAATGTCTGATTCGGAATGACATTTAGAAGAATAAAAGCACTCAGCTCAAAGCAAGGTGCAAGTCAGCTATGACAGAGTACAAATTGTCAAAGCACAAATTTGCAGAAAATAAAATAATAAAAACTCAGAAGCCATTGAACGATTGAGGAATATCCCGATCGATCGACTGTGTCGGTTTCTCAAAAAATGTGCGAACAGACTGTATATCTCTTGGCTCCTTGTGCAAGTACAAGTGAAGGACAAACTGGTCAATTCAGCTATTACTTGGCCCTCACACCAAGTTATCTTGGAGTGCAGGCAAAGACATGTCATAATTACACAAACTTTTGTCTATAAATATGTGAAAACTTTATGAAGAAAGGGGAATCAAGTCATCTTGACAATACACAGAATACAAAATTCTCTCTCTAGGGAGAATATTCCTCTAAAAAACCCAAGAACAAACTACTAATCATGGAGATGATTTCTACATCAACGATGCAGTCTTCTCCTTACATGAACGGCTAAGTCGGTATCTAGGATTTCGTTAGCCGAGTAATATTGTAGAACTTTAATTATTTTTGTTGCAAATAGCGGAAGCTAAAGAACACATATGATGATTATGTAGTGAGAGAACGAACATATTACCTAAATAAGATTCTTTGTTGATCTTCTTATCTTAGATTGAATTAATAATTAATCTTGAACAACTATGTTTTATTACTAGGAGTTGAAACTCCAAAGGTTTAATAATGATTTCTATATAATAGTTCTTAATTGGCATGATAAAGTTTTAGGTTTACACATGTCATGATAAGAGAAGATGATATTGATATGTTTTTAATTTAATATTTTAGAAGTAGTTGTAGAATAGATGCATGCACTAATCATCATACTTTAATCGAAGATGGATTGTAACGAATCAGACCGATTGTATCTCTTTGGGAATTATGCAACTGCTTGTAGTGTTATTTATCTGATTCATATAAGCTCTTGCAATATTATAATTAAAGGTATATATTATTAGGTTAGTGGTGGAGTTGGAACAAAATATTATACTTGTTTATCTTGAATTCACCAAAATAATAATAATTTTTTTTTTATGTTTAATAGATTATAAACAACAAACCAATCAAACTATTTTCAATATAATTCAATTTACTCATTTGTGATTATTTGAAATACGATTTTGATCTCTGTTGTTCGATAACGCTCTCAATCCAACTATATTATATACTATTTGCGTACTTGTAATTGAGAGGTAAAACTAGATCGTGATAATTCTTTATATTTAACACTTTTATTTTCACACTATTTGGACCAATTATATAATTACTTGAATATTGTCGCCTGGATTAATCTACCGCACCCACTATTTCTACACGGATCGAGTTTTCCCTAATAAACATTAAGCATGAGATCTCATCCTGATGCTATCTAGCTATCTAACGCACCAACTACAAAGTCTTTTTCAGCAGGATCATCCCATTTGAAATTTTTATTGTTGGAGGCATATATTAGAAAATAATCATTATTGGAAGTTAAGCTGTCTCTTTTATCTTTTTGCGACAGAAGGTGAAATTGGAAGGTTACCCTAGGAGTGACTTTATAGGTACAGTCAGGTCATGAATAATCATGTAGGACTTGCCAAGTTGCTACTCAGAACCACCCATTACAATAATTTGCACCGTTTATACATAGCACATTAAATATGAGACTTTTGCCTGTCTTGTACATTGTTTAGCACATGATCTACTTGAGTGATAACCTATAAAAAGGGAAAAAGTAGTCAATGATCTTCATGTACCACGTAAAATGGTGTCTGGAAAAATGCCAGGAATCATCAATAATGTCCTAAGAGTTTATATATACATACACACATATATATATATATATATAAAACAAAGAATTGATGTGAGCTTCTACGGTTAACTTTGGATTATTAGTTGACTAATTTGTACACACTATAGTCTATATATAGGATTAGATACATTAAAGACACCTTGTCCGGACACCAGCCCGCCTTGAAATTCCGAAAATAAGTTGGGTTCTATGCGAAAATAAATGTAAAACTCCTTTAGATGTAAAGCTTCACATGCTTAAAAAACTAAAAATGCAAACAAAATTACTAAAAAATACATTAAATTTGTTAATATTTAAAAAATAAAAAATAACTTCCATCTTGGTGTTGTCGTAAAAATTTATTGTTGTTGTTGGCGAAGTGTAGCAGTCGCTAAAGTCTTAAGTGCAGTCGTGTGAAAAATTATTGCCGTTGTGCGAGTGCGGCACTCATGAGAACCTAAGGGTGCGTTTGGATAGGGGTGTTTCCGTTTTTATTCTTGTTTTTTCCACTGTTCACGGGAACAAAAACGCGTTTGGGAGCCTTTGATGGTTTTTGTTTTCGTGAACAGTAAAAAAAACGTTTTCTCACCCTTAGTTCAAAATTTGAGAACAACAAAATGGTGTTTTTTTTTTTTGTTTTCGGCACTGTTTGTTCTTAGCAAAAAAAAAATTAATTGTTGAAGATTCCCTAACCTTCATCTTCAACCTCCAAGCCCTAACTTCCATCTTCAACCTCCAAACCCTAACCTCAAAAAATTTTTTTTTTTTTTTTTTTTGTTCCCGAAAATTTTTTAGACAAAATTTCCAACCAAACGTGTTTTTGTTTTTAGATTACCCTTAGGATAAGAACAAGAAATTTTTTTGTTCTCAAGAGATAAAAAACGAAAACGAAAACGAAAACACTAGTTTCCAAACGCATCCTAAATGTAGTCACCAAACATTGTGCAACTGCGAGAAAATCTTCTAGATCTAATCGGGATAATAATTTGATTTAAATTAGACCTTAGTTTTACTAAGTTAAAAAATTAAGATTGTTTTTATTTTATTTTTAGTTTATAGTAACTGAAATATAAATTTTTGGGGCCCAAAATTGTGATATAGATTTGAAAATTCAATACAAATGGACTGTTAAACAACTTATTACTTTTTTTTAGGATCTATAGTAAAGTTATTTTTATTTTTTTAAAAATAAAGCTCTTGAATTGGGCCGAGAAATTAATTATTTTTTTTAAAAAACTATAAAAGTATAAATATTTTTTAAAAAAAAAACAAAAGAGAAATAAATTGGGCCCCATTGACCCGGATTGGGCATGCCGGCTAGGGACGACAATTTTACCCAACCTGATAAGTAGATGGATTTTGTAAGTTTTTAAATGGGTTTGGGACAAATTCGATAATAAAAATAAAAATTCAAAGCACGTTCAAGGTGAGGACAGGTTTTGTGTAAAAACCAAGGTGGTTAGGATCGTTAGAGGGCTTATAAGATCGGGATCCTAGAATCATAAGTAGGGTCGTAAAATTCTACCACATTGTTATAACAAACGTTTAAAATAACTTCTTAATCAATGATATCTCTATAATAAAACAAAAATATAATCAAAACATCAAGTATAATAAAAAAAACATAATCCTAAAATCAATTTTCAAAAATATTACAAAGACTATATGCATTTGGGCTTAATTACATTCTTTTATTAATCATAAAAGTATTAATTAATGTCTACAAATAATCAAGATAATGTATGAGTTACAACTTTTAAAGTAAATTTTGTAAAACAATACCCAAATAATATATAAGGTTAAATTTTCCATTTCATTATTATTTTTAAATAGATTTTGTGTATTATTACATAAATAATATAGAGGCTTAGATTTAAAAAAAATTCCGATTAAAGAATTATTGATAGACTTTAATTATTATTATTATTTTTAATCATTTTAAACATAATAATTAATTGTATAAGAATAAATAAGTTCCATTTTTTCCTTTTTAGTAATTACATAAATTTGGCCTATCATATAGTAGTACTCTATATTTCTTTAGTCTATGTATTTTGAAATACCAATTAGAGTTATACTTCAATTAATGAATATTAATTTATTTATTTTTAAAATTAGAAATATTCCTAACCCCTCACTTTTAGAATAGTACTAGTAATAAAATTCATGTGCATAATTAAAAAGATAAAATAAAAAATCATGATATTAATTATATACATAATTTGGTAAAAAAATGAAAAAAGGTCATGTGAAAAATGCATGTGAGGGAAGAATCAAAATTAAAAAGATAAAAGGTTATATATACGTATATATTGTTTCTAAAATATTGCAAAAGTGCATGACTAAAATAGTTTACAAATTTCTTTTTCATGAGTGGATATATAGATGTATATATTAACATGTACTCGTTTATGTAAAGTTAATTTATTTAAACATTTGCTCAACCTTTTGGCTTTTATTAGGTGATATAAAGTAAAGAACAATAAATACAAAATATATACTGCCAATACTTTTAATAATAAAAAAATATCACTTTTTATATTTTAAAACATATGAAAATAGAAATAATTAAAATATGTTACACTTTTATAACTGAGTATAGATATAGATTAGAGATAATAAATAATAAATAAACACAAAAAGTATAGATGAGTATAAGACCAAAAATAAGTTTAGAGCGGTTATTAGTTTTTGTTAGATAATAAGCATAGATAAACATTAACTATGGATAGATATATACATTTAATGAAAAGATCAAAAGAGTTGCAATGATTAATATAAGAATAAATGTTAAATAATAAATAATTCAATATTTTTTATTTTTAAATAATTAAATAATGTATATAAATATTGTAAGGGCCTTATACTTTATAATAGTATAGATAGATATAGAAATAGATTGGGTTGAATTTGGGTTTTAAAAGTATTTTTTTGTTTCTTTTTAAAAAAAATTTGCCTTTTTATATGAATAGCCAAACTGAAAATTATTTTCAGCTAAAAAATTCTAAATTGCATGCAAATAGTAAAATCGTTTAGGGTGGGATTGGGACCGTATGATCGCAATCCTAACCACCATGGTAAAAACCCATCCCACCCCAATCTAAACATATATATATATATATATATGTTTATATTAATTTATGTTTTATTATTTATTTTAATTTTTAACATATCTTTTTAAGTTAAGATTTATATAAATTATACATTCTTTTATACATTTGTTTGATTTATCGTTTTGTATGGTTGTTTTACCTGCTTAAAAAGTAATCATTGCACAATCTCTATTCTTCTTTGAAAAAATTACTTTGTCTTGGTGAATTATATTTTATCCTATAATATTATCACCATTTTGATTGGTAATTTCAATGTAAGAATTTCAACTCATTTTGAGTGTGATATAGCTTCAATTAAAAATTAAGTTAAAAATTTAGTAGGTACAGATGGTTACATGATGAAACATGTTTATTCCGATGTGATGAAAATGATATTCCCAATCAAAATTCGTCGTGAGTTTGGGATAAAGTTGGGATCAGTAATTTTTTAACGATGAGATAATGGATTTAGCCAAACCCTACCAACTCTGGCAACTGATTGCTTTTTTCTTGTGATTGTTTACTAATTAAGGGTCTGTTTGGTTCATATTTTTGTTTTTTATTTTATGTTTTTCTTTTATCATTTTTCATAACAAAAATATGTTTGACACTTAATATTTTATTTTTTACAGTAAAAGGTATAAAGCAAAGTGACATTTTTAGGAAGTACCAATATATATATATATATATATGTATATATATATTGTGTTTTTGGTACCGTTGAAAAAATACCAATATAGGGGAGGAAATAAGGGACCAAAACAAAAAATAAAAGCATTAATACCAAACGTGTTTCCAGTTTTGACTCATAACACTCTACGGCAAAATCATATACTTCTGCTTTATAAATTCCACAACACAAAAGCAAAAGTACGAACCAAACGGGCTCTAAGCTTTTCCAAAGTTACATGAAAAAATAATCTAGATCAGTCATATTATTATACTCCCTCCTTTCCTTTTTACTTGTCCATGTTTGAAAAGTCAATTAATTTTTTATTTTATTTTGTTTTCAATTTTACCCCTACATATATAATTAAGGTTTGCTTTTTAGTGAAGTCCATTACATTTTGAATTTAGTGAAGAGATGTAATTTTGAAAAAATATATAATAATATTATATTGGGATTCGAAACTGTACAATTAATTTGAAACAAATAAAATAACTAAAAGGACAACTAAATTTGAACGGAGTAAATAGAGTATGATTTCACTTCTTGTTGAATCTATAAATGAAAATAAATTACAAGAGGTGAGAAGGTGAATGGGTTCGAAAACCCTAAAAAGCCCACGTACCCCGACCAACAAAAGCAATCGTATAAAGGATAGATTTTTATTTAATGATACATATTTGTTAGAATAAAAATAGGAGAGAGAAAAAGATAAAGAGAGAATATAAAAATAATATTAATTAGTGTATTTTTATGACAGAAAATATTACATTTATGTATTAGAGAGAAAGTGTGAAAAACAAATCAGAAATGTGGAGATTAAATAAAGGATAAAATAAATAATTAAGGCATAATCTAGCATAAATTAACATTGGTAGACCTACTAGATGGACCCAAATCTAATAATATATTCTGACACATATAATATAATGACTCCCCTCCCACAAATACATTGATACAATTAGGCTCAACAGTACACAGGTTTCATATATATATATATATGCATAAGCATGAAAAGTGAAAATCTATATAGTTCCAGACTGCCATTCAGGACTTTAAATGGCTCTCATTAGTGTCAGACAACCTTAATGAGATGCGAGGAATAAATCAAAGTGGAGGAACAGTAAATTGAAAACTTGGAATTTGGGATTCTTAACAATGGTCACTGACTGGGAGTCGTATCACCTTTGGTCTCACTCCCCAGAATTTTATCAGGTGTGACCTGTGAGAAGTGAATTATGAAGTGCTTTAGGAATTCAAAATATAAATCTCTCTCTTAAACTATGGTCAGTTTTGCCAGTAATCTCCCTAAATTATAATTTGTGCAATGATTAATCTCCCTAAAATATAAATCCTTTCTTATTAAATTATAATATTGGTAGATTTGATTGAAATTAAAATAACCAATATTAAATTTGATGATTTTTATAGATGCCCAAAATCACTAATACCATATCAATCAAACTCTTAAACATGAAAATTCCCTTCTAATTTGGGCTGAATAAAAAAAATAAAATTAACGATTTGAAGATAATCCTCAAAATAAAAATAACAAACATAATGTTTTTAAAATTTAGCTCACTTATCTTTCCTATTTAATTAAACATAACGTTCTTTTAAAATTGAATCATTAATATTTCTTATTAAGGAGCCCCTACTTCTAATAATAAATAATAAATAAATAAAATTTCCTCACAAGAAAAGAATTCACCAGTTGGAAAATGAAAAAAAAATCATTTTTCTAGGGAGAGGAATTCTTTTATACAACCTTTTATTCAAAAAGATGAAAAGAAAATTTGTAAAAATAACTGCAACCAAATAATTCAATATTGAAAAGTATGGCTATTCCTTCATAGTTTATATACATATATGGCTAGGGAAGCAATAAATTATGTGATAAGGCATTGTTATATATTTGTGAATCGATTGTTATGGTGCCTTTATGAGTAACTTGTTCTTGGCTTTTAGCCCGTTCCCACTTAAGGTGGAATTTGTATTTGTATTTTCGTATTTATTTATAAAATTTGCTTAACCTTTTGGGAAAAAAAAAGCAATAAATTCTAAATCTTCTAGTACTTTAAATTTTCAATAATTAATATAAATATAAAGCTTTATAAAACAATTAGTCCTTAAGATTTTTTTTTTGGGTAACCAGGGTGATTCAAACCAGCTTACACGCACTTCAACTAATCACCGGGGTCTAATTGGGAGAATTTGAACCTAGAACCTCATAGTGAAGGACCCATAAACTTTTCCATCCCACCCACCCGTCCGGGTTTACTCCTTAAGATTTTGTTTTTTCTAAAACACTTTTTCTTAAAGAAAAACAAAACAACCGAAGAAAAAAATGATGACTTGCAATACATATCATCCATGTAAGTTCATGATCCCTATTATGCATCTACATTGCATATTTAATGGGTCAGATATTACTGAAAATTGAAAAAATAAAATCTATAAGGAAGTATCATGTCAGGAAATAAGTAGAGAAAAATTAAAATCTAGAGAGATATAGCCACTAAATCAATTGCCCCGTAAGTTTACATCATTTTAAATGAAGATCATAATTTTTTAATCTTGATAGTATCACTTCTCAAAGAGTAAAGTTTAATACGGTGATAAGATATGATTTTAGGACAAGCAATTCAATGTGCAAAAGTAGTGAAAAAAAATATTAGGTTAACTAAAAAAAAATCATGAGCAAATATGAAAAAAAATAAAATCTTGCTTACTGTCAAACTACGATTATGACAAACTCAAAACAAAAATACCCCATCCCTATACCCGTAGAAAAATAAAAACAAAATTTTATTCTCTAACTTTAAGTGATGATCAAACTGGTTTATATCTTGGATCATTTAGCTACTAGAAAAGAAAAATCTAAATGCAATTATATTTAGTGTGAACTAACACCGTATAGTTTTTAATCCACTTACAATAAACTGAAACCACCATCATATTATCAAATCGGAGACTTGTAGACTATAAGCCAGAGAAAAGTAAAGTAAGAGTACACACATGTGGTTCTACAATATACTATTACTATTACAAACATTTCACGTACCTATATGTCCTATATATATGTTGATATATACATGTAAAAAAGGAAGAGTTTCTTACATGTATTGAAGAGAGTCTGCATGGCAGAAAGCAGTCCTTGCAGGTGCAATTTGTATTGTTCTGATCCTTTCCCCTACCCATGATAAGCCATTAATGATCAAACAAACTGAAGACTAGTCACTAGTCATTGCAGCAATCCCCTAATTTGGAAGGATGTTATGTTGTGAACTTGAGCTCAAGTTGAAAGGGTTGATTTGCCTTGGATCTTTCTCAACTTGTGTGGCAACATAAGTAGGGTAAGGAGGGAAGAGTACTGTAGGTGTCGATACAGATGTAGAGGGAAACAATTGAGATCCAGATGAGAGAGCCAGTGAAGATGGAAGCAACACAGAATGGCTAGCATGGGGATCTTCTGTTTGGGATATAAATCCATGGCTTCCGAATTGAGCTAACGATAAATTCGAAGTTGGCTCCCAATGATAGTAAGGATAGTATGGCATGGCATTGTTTATGAAGTTTGGAAAAGTGGTGTTGTTGAATATTGGGAAGAAGTTTTGAGTGGAAACTTGTGGAGTGCTAGTGTAACCTCCAATTCCATCTTGTTGTTCTTCGCCTCCTAGTACTTGGCGTAGGCGGGATTTGTAGTGGTTGATTCCACTCTCTCTTGCAACTTCCTTGCATTTCTCTCTCAAAGTAGCATCCGAATCCCAAGCTTTCAGTTTTGCCATCGCGTTATCATCTCCAACATTGTGATTGATCTTAATACCCTCCTTGTTAGATGCTAATGATGGAGGAACTCCATCTTTTGTGAATGTGGGATTCGTATTAAAGAAGGAAGGGAGAGGAGATTGAGGGCCATATGGCTTGTGAGAAAGCATTGTTGGAGGATGGAACTGATTGAAATTTCCCGGGGGAATTTGGAGTGGAGGAAGCTTGTCGATCTCATGTTTGGTGACTTCAAGCAACCAATCTATGACCTTGCTAGGCTGATTAAGCCCAAGCCTCTCCTGAAGATCATATAACTGAATTGCAGTGTGTACTGAAAGCCTAATCCGCCTGTCTCTCAATCCCCTTACCGTCACAACCTTGCTATGCCTATCTTTACCTCCAAAGGAACGCGAGGCACGAACAATTCTTGGATTTTTAAGTGCTGACCATTGTGATCTTGAGCTAGATGGTGCCTTGGAGAATCTGATATCATCAGTTCCGCCTTCTTGCTTCGCTTGGAAACCCTTTTCTCTTAAATTTGTAATCATTTTACTTCATTGAGCTGCAAGAAATTGACTAAACCCTATGTTAGTAGATGTGTGTAGATCTTTCACCTATGTATCAAATGGTACTTCTCACTTGGCTAAAACAATTACAGCAAAGTTTATTCTCACCATTCGATGTTCTGCAAGAACTTAATTTTATGCAACTCATCAATTATACTTCGCTTTACCTTCCAAGAAAAGAAATCTCACAAAAATTCAGATCGAGTTTCAAGTAAGTCTCGTAGAATTAGCAGATCAAACATGCTACACAAATCATGAGTTCTATCTATGTTGAATTCATTGTATAGATTCCAATTACTTTAAGCTATTAATTCTACCAAGAAATTGGTGAATAAACAATTAGGTTTTTAGTTTTTCATGGGCAATGGAAAACAAAACCATTAAAATGATAAAGCTTCAAAAAGTAGTCCATGGAAGCC
The DNA here is from genome assembly GCA_963922005.1 of Cornus suecica. Lineage (NCBI taxonomy): Eukaryota > Viridiplantae > Streptophyta > Magnoliopsida > Cornales > Cornaceae > Cornus > Cornus suecica. The sequence goes on from OY998238.1 coordinate 27,664,880, forward strand.
AAGTTCACAGGAGATCTATATCTATGAACATGGCCTAGATAAATTGTAGATTCTAAAGCACAAACTTATGGTGGAAATGGTTAGAACAAGTCTCACCTTTCTTCCTTTAGTAAAATAGGTTATAGATCATAAGATGCACTTACATTGGGCGCATAATTCACGCGTCTTGCAGGTGATCAGTTTGATTTTTCGACTGTAAAGCACATCCAAGGAGGAGGAGGAGGAGCATCCAGTGATACCTAGGTCCTTATCACTATTAAATCCAAATGAACTATGTAGATGGATTTATGTTGAAGTATAAGTCCTCTGCAGACAATAACCTTATTGAATAAGTTACAATTTCGGGATAAATGATGCCAGAATCTTACCGTGCCATGTTGCACAAGGGGGAGGGGAAGAAAAAAGGTATGGCATATTTGCAACCACATGCGCCTTCGTATGTTGACCTGTCAATTTTTCTGGTTCGTAGAAATAAAATCCACAAATTTACACCACATACTCAATAATCGTCGACTTAATACAAATATAACTTGTGTTGGTCATTCCTGCATTTTACATTGATCATTCAGTAAATTTTTTTTTTTTTTTTTTCTGTTTTACTAAATGTAGATGCATGGTAGTATGGTAGACAGGCAGTTAATTTAGTTGGGGACCATCAAAGGTACAAATTAAAAAAGAATGGTTAATGCTTTATTGACAACTACAAATAGCTAGCTTTATCAGTGAATTCTATAGCATGAATTGAAGAATGCATGCCTAGCTCAGTGAAAAAGAAAGCATGATGTTGAACCCTATATATCTTCAACTATATATATACCCTTCTTTCTTTACTGCCCCAAGTAATTTAATTTGGAAAATTTCAGCATCCTTCATATTGCTTTTCTGAAAGTAGTTCCTAATCAAAACACATAATATATGGACATATTTATAATAAGGATTAAATGTTGTTTGCTCAATAATAATGAGAGAGGGTTCAGAAAGATAATTAATAAAAAATGCCTTGTAGCATTTGGAATTGAATTTCACATGAACCAGTATTTAATAACAATAAAAGAAAATCAATTACGTAGATAAGTCCTAGATATATGTGGCTAGCTTCAAAATTGAGGTCTATGCCAGTGAAGTTGCATGATCAGCTAGGATGAGATGAAAAAAATAGCCAGCTAGCTCATAGAGGAGGGACCAACATAGTTTCTTAAAAGCATCAACTTGATATATATTCAGAGGACCACATATATACTTATAATAGGCACTGAGATTTTCTGAAGCAAGTTGGATTTATACAAATTATGGTCACAATTTAACCCATTGTAGCTTCCTTATCTAAGTTTTTTTTACTTAAAATAAAACATATTTGATCAGCTGGTAATGATCCTCTTAATGGTTTGCCCAAGTTTCTCTCAAGTTTCCAATTGCCCACAAATTTTATTTTCTTCTTTATTCTTTGTGTTGTCCAAGTTAGATATGCAGTAGTTTGTATTTCATTTCCATATATATATATATATATATATATATATATATATCTTTTGCAAAGAGGATTTGGTTTCTAATGTCTAGACTTCAGCTAGCAGAAACCCTAAAATTAATTTGACCTAATTTGTTAAACCAAAACCATAAATTCAAATTCTATATATGAGCTTAATTTACTCCAAAAATAAGTAGGGTATGTAACAAGAAAGAGATGAGTCAGATGAGTCCATTAGCATAATAAAATGAAAAATCAAACTACTATTCCCTACTTTATGTGGAGACCTCCAAGTCATACATTAAGGGTGTGCGTGAATTTTGTACGTCCATGTTTGTGCGTATCTGTTGTATATATGTTAAAGTTCTTTGTGTGTGTGTGTGTGTGAGAGAGAGAGAGAGAGAGAGATTACCCTCAACTAACCTTAGCAGCAGTAAATAAAAGTGAAAATCATGAAGGGAATAATTAGACAAAGGTTGGAGGTGCAGCTCCTTAATTAAAGCTGCAGCAATAGTTGCACCAAACAAATAAGACTCAAGTTCACTATTCATCATCTGACCAACAAACCCTAATTAGCCCTAATAGTAAAACCTGTTATTTTAACAAAAATACATAAATATATATATATATATATATATGCGCTAAAGGAACTGTGCTTAACAACTTATAATAACTCTATTTTACAGGAAAAAAAAAAAATCAATATAAGAATATATCTATCAGTATTTTAGAGTAACCGAAAAAAAGAAAAGAAAAACAGATGTACAAATAGAAATATCTCTCTGTCTCTCTCTCCCTCTCCCTCCCCAGAGAGAAAAAGATTAGTGGTGTGTATCACGAGAACGTTTGGAACTGTTGTGTACTGCAATTCAGTTAATTAATAGGCAATAAATGGTCCACAGAAGCCAGACATATCTCTATTAATTCTTTGAATTTAGTCAGACAACATATACTCATCTGCTTATTATTACATATATATATATATATATATATGAATTATCTATAGTGCCGATCGATATAAAATATTGTCTTTCTCTTACGTACCCTTCCAAGTAAAAAGGAATTGTATGTGTGCCCATGTCCTAACACTGACTTGGGTGCACAAACAAAGTATTCACAATGAACATGACTACACACCAGCTAGCATGCAGTGGTACACATGACACTTGACATTGTTTGATGAGTGTATATAAGGTTCAAGTTTGTGTTGTTTTAATATTAGATGGTTGGAAACTTGGAAAAGGTTATGGTATAGAGTGAGTTCAAAGTGATTAGGGTCAACAACGAACGAATAATGACGGATCCAGAAAATAAATTCAGGGATAATTTTTATGTTAGAGGGGGCGGCGAAAATAATAATTTTTTTTAAACTAACACAATCAACAAAATAAATTTAGCATTAACTCATTTCTTTTAAAAGATAAAAGGAATTGAGAAAAAAAATTGCATCCACAATTTAAATCTGACCTTAATCATTAGGTAACCACACAAAAAAATTGAATAAAAAATAGTGTAATAGCCAGGCCATTTAATTGGTGTAATATTCTGTTTCTCTTTTCCTTCGCTTTGTGGCATTCAATCTTGTAACAGCAGAAAACTTAAAGTCATTCCTTTGCATTGAAATAGAGGCCATTTCAAAATGCCACAAGTATCCAACTTGCAAATTAGCCTAAACGGGATGGTTCAGTTGGAAGTGGCCGGTGTCTCTTAAAATATACGTCTCATGTTTAATTCATGCCGGGTATGAACAATTTTGTTGAGAAATATTTGATCATATATAGGTGAACGAACCGGTTGAATTTATTGATTGACATCATTTGCATTAACACTTGAATCCTTTAATATACGGAAATTATTAGCAGATTTAGCAATAGGCTATTGATCGCTGAGGACATAAAAGAAAAATGATTCATAAGAGGCTTAATATCTTAGGAAGTATCAAGTATCAGATTTGATTTTTAATGGGTAAAAAAAACAATCAGTCGGGTTACGCTCGCAAACATAGTATGAGCTTTATTCAATCATTGTGTTAGCCGGTTATATCTTGAATTGTGTTGTGGCATGCCATTGTGACATGGAGGATGGCACAAGAACAATTTTGTAAATAAGTCAAACTTTGAAAGTAGGGCTTAGAGGTGTTGGAAAATTGCAAGAATTAATTGGAAGCAACTTTAGGACCCAAGAAAGATGATCTGCCAAAGAAGATTTGGATTTGGAGGTCATGAAGATTAATAAAAGTCATTATGACTCATCGAGCATGGCTGATGTTTGTTCTGGTCACAAGGTTGTGGGTATTTTCTGCATATATAGAGAGGGGTGTGTCTCTGACTCCCGTGGGCATCTAACCACTTAGCAAAGCCGTGGCAAGCCTTGGCTAAGGCACGTATGGGAAAGCGTGTTGGCATGTTTTGACATAGTTCGGTGACACGGTTGGTGATGATGGCTTAGTGCTAATGACACATTGGGTTGTGCTAGCTCGCATGGCTTGACAAGCTATGTGCGCATGCCCACAAGTATGCCAACTTGCCTTTGGCAAGGTGATGCCTCAGCTTGGCATGTACTAGTGTGCATGCAATGCACTTGACTTGGCAAGTCATCTGCACACCAAGCTTTGGCTAGACCAACTTGTCATTGGGCAAGACTGTGACACGAAACAAGCAAATGTTGGTGCTAACAGACTCAAGACATAGGCATGGCGTGGCATGCCTATGTGCCAAGGCAATGACAAACCAAGACATAGCATGGCGCGGTGCATGGTGGCTAGTGAGGGCACTTGGTGCAACCAATTGGCAAAGATAGTCTTTCATGTGCAATAAGGCATGGGAGGGCTGAGACAAGACTTTGGCTAAGCAAAGGCAATCATTGTGCATTGTTGGCACATGTTTGATATACAAGGTAGCTCGTGATGGTGCTTGACTCAGACTTAGACAAGGCTGGTCAAGGCAAAGAGGTGACTCAGTTTGGGGACACATAACTGAATAGAACCGTCAAGTGACAATGTGACATTGCAGAAGAATGCCACATCAGCCTGGCAATTTGGTGTAAAACTGTATTGTTGGTGTTGGCAGCCTATGAATGGTGTCAATATTTGGCCTAGGTGGATGGGGTTGTCATCCATATAGATAGACAATTTTGTGTGTATGCCTATATAAGTTGTATTACAGGCATTGTGTAGGTACAAAATTCAAAGAGAGTGCTTGTATATGTTGTAGTGTGGCCTGAGTGAGTGAAATTCTTATATTATTTGTGTTTATAGTAAAAGGTAGGAAACCATTAATTGTGGTTTCTGTAAATTGTGGATGTTGCTTATATTACTCTGCATATATACTTTGTGTGTCTGTGTTGAGTGCATAATTTAGTATATATCAAAGGCATCAAATCAGAAAAATGTTTGTTTATGTCTGATTTAGTGACATCATATGGCCAAAATTCGTGGTGAAAATTGACCCTGACACCTTGTGAGATTTTTTTCTAGGGATGAAACCAGTTAGTGAAACAAGAGAGTTTGAAAAAGTGTTAAAAGTATCCAACTTGTAACCCTGTTTAATTAGTTTGATAAAAATAGATCAAAATCCTAATGAGTACTAGTAGTATATGTTATGATGTAAAATGTCCCTTAATTCAAGGTTATAGAGTGTCATCCCGATTTTGTTTAAGAAATGACCCTTATTCTGATTCAAAATATCCAAAAACTTGAACAGATAATTTGTTCAAGCACACATATCATATGCTACACCTTTTTATACGGAATTAACGTTAGTTTTGAATATATAGTGTCCATCTTTGGAGGAGTCATTGCTTGGTTCGTGAGAATGCAATTGATGTCAAAGAGCAGCAGACTTTGTGAGACATACATTGTCAAATGTTGGTTAAATTAGAATAATTAATGTCCATACGTATGGCGGAAATTACATATAAATTTTGTACGGTACATTTTTAGGCATCCAATGACTTTGGGCATATATATATAGTTCCCCACAACTTTGATGCTATATATTAGTTTCTTTAATTATCAGATAGTAAATGTTGATAATCAACAGATTTTGTATCATGGATATATAACTAAAGGTCGCAAAATAATTCATTTAACTGAGTGTATATTTGCATATTTTGTGTTGTGGAGTAATGGAGTAATGTATTGAAAAAGTAATTAAGCATTGAATGGTGAGGGGACCTAAAATGAATCTGCAGGTATATTATGCTATCACAGTATATATCACCATTACAACTGTTATACATCCTCAACTATCATCGTGAATATGACCGATATATTAAGGTGAGAGAGCTATGCAACTGTTTTTTGTATTATTATATATGAAGATAATAAATGGTGAAGATTTATAGACACTAGGTTGTAGAATAGAGAAATGATAGGGGAAATGATGCAGAGAATCTAGAGATGATATACATTATATTGCTTTTGTTTCTAAAAGAAGCAGCATCCAAAATTGTTGTTTCAAATGTATATTATTTGGTATATATATATATCTGTATATAAATTGTACTGTCAGTTTCTCTGATGAAGTAGTTAATTCTCTTACTGCGTTACATGCATGCTGGTTGTGACAGTTGCAGATTTATATATATATATATATATAGTTATATATAGAAAAATATAAAATTGAAAATTAAAGAAGGTAAGAGTACTTGTACCAGTAATTATAAATGCAGTGTCGTCAATAATGCAAAAGGATGGCAGAGAAAGTGATCAACTGCAAGTCCTTATGGCCTCTTGTCCCCGCAGAGAAAGTGAACTGCAAGTTCTAATTTTGCCTCTTGTCCCATCTCTTTCTCTTCACTGCTCACACAATTTCACACAAAATATATATATATATATATATATATATGTATCTATATTACAGCCATGCATCTCATTAAATAGATTTAATATTTCACACTTTGTAGGGCAAGATTACAAGTAGACCTGTCAATGGATTGGATTTTGACCCGAATCCGATCTGATTAGCCGGATTTGGATTGAAAAAAAAAATCCGATAACCCGAATATGATCCGAATCCGATAATCCGATTCCTTAACAAATTGGATTTGAATTTGCCTAATCCGATCCGATAATAATCCGATCCGATTAATTTTATATATACACATATATATTATGTTATTAATATGTAAATATTAAATAATATACTTAATTATATTTCAAATTTTTTTTTTCGCTTTTTCATTTTTATGTTTTTATAGTCATGTATTATAAGCATTGATTGTAAAATATATAATTTAGTGTTTAATATTCTTAAAAAATAACATAAAAAAAAATAATAATTAATAATTTTTTGTATTTTTTTTTACTTAATTGAATCGGGTTATCGGATCGGATATCCAAAAATTAACAAATTCGGATTTGGATCAATAAAGTAAAAATCCATCGGGTTATCGGGTTCGGATCGGATCAGGACAGATCCGATCCGAATCCGACTCGTTTACAGGTCTAATTACAAGTACATAATTAAACTGTATTTAAGCAATTGTCTCGTCATATATATAATGTTCACATGTATATATACCAAGGTTCGCCGTAACGGTATCGGTCGCTATGACGGTAACGGTATCAATGTAACGGACTCGGGTCAGTATCGGGGTTACGTAACGGGACTCGGTTATCGCAATCGTGAATTTTTTAAAATCTTGCACATCTTACTCAAAATGTTTTAATTGGATACTTTTGGCAATATGAATGAATAAAGATGATTTTTTGGTAGATTTAAGTGAATTTTATTTAATTTTTTTAAAAAAATTAATTTTTAAAAAATGAGTTATTAATAAATCTAATAGTGTCGTCGTTATTTCAATGTTTATGATATACTTGTTATGATATTATTAAATTAATTTTAAATTTAAATAAAAAAAAATTGAAATCATAAAAGATATAATTTATTTCCAACAATACAAAATAATTTTAAAAAAGGTACATGGTTCACCACCAAATGAATTTCATGGTGAATATTGTTGCTCTGGTTGGAGTTTATGAAATGATTGTCAATTTTGAGTTGTATCTTTAGTAAATATTTTATTCATCATTAGTAGATCATCTTCTCTTCGTAATTGATAAAATTGATTATAACCCTAAGTATGTCCCAATGAATTATTATATTGATTTGTAACGGGCTGTAACGGCCGGTTCGGGTGTGAAAATCGGCCCACACCGCTGTAACGGTCCGTAACAATAACGGACACTCCAAAAAACGTTACGTAACGGCCGTTACAGCCAACCATGATATATACATCATGATCAAGCACAGAGTCCAGAGTAACAACCAGTATGAGAAACAAAAGAGATGCTTGTACCTTCTTATGGCCCCCAGCCAAAGTAGACAAGATACCATTATTAGCTAGGGTAACAAAAGGCTTAGTTTGCATACACTATAAAAAAAAAAATTTGAGATAATGATATTAGTTACAGGAAGTAAATATTTGACTTGTTAATAATTTTTTGATTTTTTTATCTTTCCAATTTTCCCCCTAAAGTTTTGCTTTTTAAGTTGTGGGGTAATTTAGAAAATTATATAATTATATAATATTGAGATTCGAAACTGGACAACACTACAAGAAAAACTTGTATTACAAGGAGCAAAAACCCTTGTAAATACCTTTTACCGGATTCAAATGCACGTTGTAACAAGCCATGCGGTAAAAAGAATTTTTTTTTTACCGCATACAATTTATCTTGTAAATAACAATAAGTACCCTGTAATTGGAAACTTTATAATGTTGTAAAACACTTTTAAAAGGTTCTTTGCACCTTGTAAAAGGAAAATAAAATAACCTCACATTCTAGGCTATAACTACTTACTAATCACACTAAATATATCAAAATAAATTGCATATCAAGCAAAATTGATATTTCACCATATAGAAGACCGAGCTATCGTTTAAAAACATCATGTATTGAAAGAAACGGTAAAGAAGTTCAATTACACAAACTAATTACACCAATATGGATAAAGTTCGTTCCAAGACATATTTAAAAGTTGTTTCACATATACTTGAGCAATGTTCCTCCTAATAAAACCTCAGCTACTTTCACCACCATCACAGCTCCTTGCAGGGACCTCGAGATATGCATTTTCACATACACCTCGAGTGTTATCTATGTAGAAATAGAATGCAAGTCATGGCACCAGCTTACATAGTAGAGATCAGTTCCTTGGAAGCCAAGCCCAATCCATATCAATACCCATATATTTATTTGCAGTACAGGCCTACAAGCAATGTCAATGAATCTACCATGATGAGAACAATAAACACAACCTAATGGATTACAGAATCTAGAACAACAAACACAGCCTAATCAAATTCATATACAATAGTCAAGGATTTTATAATGGTATAACGAGAGTTGTGAACTTGTGAGCTTCTCAATTTATAATCACATCTGAATCTGAATAATTAATTGTGTTTTCCTTAAAGAGTAAAAGTAGGAATCTAATTAAATAGTCCCTAAAAATATAACTAACAAGCAGACATGCATAGACTTCTATGGGATCTACTTTGTAACAACACAAATGAGTGAAGTGTTTTAGAACATACCTAATTAAAGAGAAAGAACACGTGAGACATAAAAGTAGAGCTTAACAAAGCTCATGAAGTTGGAGAAATCTGCTGCAACTGAAATCAATCGCCAATAGGTATGTTATGAGATGTTGTTTCTAGCCACTGACCTGCACAAAATTTAATGGAATACACTGTTCAACAGTCATATTCAAACACTGGGATCGAACTTTCACAAATGTGCACAAATTAAAGCCACTTCTAATATAGTTCTCCATTTGGTGACCAAAAGGACGAAAAAGTATATGAAAATTGGATCTTCTTGGTAACCACTGATTACACTGCTTGATTTTTTTAAACCTAAAGACTCCAACAGATGTTCAGCTTTTGTGCCTTCGAGAACTTTCATACACACACAAACATATATGTATATGTGTTGAAAATCACCAATGGTGATTAAACTACCCAGGATACACACTTAATTGAGAGAACAAAACTTATATTTCAAAAAACTCACACCCTTTCAAAATACAAACTTTTCTCTCTTTTTTCTTTCTCACACCTCTATTCTTATGATTCTAGCTTCTAATTAATACAATACAATACCACATGTATATATAGAACTGAAGATAAAAACAAGACAAAAACAAATCTTCATTCGCAGCCATATTTGACTTCGGTAGATATAGGTGTGATCTACTCACGCATGGTGTTGGTTGGTGAACTCACGCATGGTCTTGATAGCATGCATTTCTTGACTTCTGATGCATGCATGTGTAGCTATCCTTATCAAGTTTATTTTCAACATATATTCCCCCTTAAACTTGATTCTTCATACTTCTGCATTCCTAACACCATCTTCAGTCTTGTGGACTCGTCTTGGAATTTCTGCATTCCTTGCAACTGGTTTTGCCTCTCTTTCGTCTAGTTTGCACAGAGATGGTTGACTCTCTTCTTCATAGTCAAGTCCACGACTAGCGACAAGCACCTCGAACTGAACCGAGTCGACCTGCCTGAACTCTGAAGAGATACCATTTTCTTTCCCTGAGCTTCCTTTCCCTGGATCCATTACCGAGGCATTACAGTCCTTCCCCAGACTATTGAACTTGTCTGGGTTCACTTTTTTTCCTTTGTAGTCTTTCACGGAGAGGCGTGTTTTGTATCTCAGAACTTCGCCTTGTCCACTTCTCGTCTTATGGACGCACTTCAACCCAGTTGACTTATGATCTTCTGGTGGACTACACTGTTTCTTATCTATGGTGAACTTCTCTTCATCCATATTTGTCTTCTTTCTGGTCCAGTATTTTTCACCCGTATCCACTTCTGACTTCTTTCTGTCAGGTACGGGAGTAATTTGTGTCACTGTTGGTGGCACTGCTTCAACCTTATCTTGTGGCACTGTTGGTGACACTTCTTCTGCTTCATTCTCTTCTTCTTCATTCACGAGCTCCTTGGGCTCCGTTTCTTCTTCAAATATTCAGCTAACAGGATTCCCATATTGAGCCATCAATAACATTTTGTTTAGCTCATCTGTGTCTTTCTCTGCAAAGTACACATGTTTGTCATTTTCATCTTCTTCTGTTAGCTCACTTCTGCATTCACGGGCATTGTGGTCGTATCTGTTGCAGTTATAACACTTCACTTTTCTTTTCCCATCTTCACCTTCTCGTCCTTGATAGCCACGACCTCTACCTCGACCTCTTTGTGAATTTCCCCATTTCTCTTTTCTGGCTGAGAACTTTAACTGCAGGACTCGCTCGTCCTCTGGGATACTTGAGGAATTCTTCTTGTCGATTCGCTTTTCATGGATTTCTAGCGTGGCTTGTAACTCGTCAACCATCATGCCATCCAAATCCTTCGATTCTTCAATGGCTACAACCACAAACTCAAATTTTGAATTGAGCGATCTCATTATCTTTTCGAGCACACGTACATCTTCGATCTTTTCTCCACATCCTGTGATCTGATTCACAATAGTCAATATTCTAGTAAAGTACTCATAAATTGACTCTCTTTCCTTCATCTGCAGCAATTCAAATTCCCCCCTTAGACCTTGAAGTCTAATTTTTATCGTCTTTTCAATTCCTCGATTTGCTTTACTAAGAATTTCCCATGCTTGCTTGGAGGTGTTGACGGCGGAGATATTCTCAAAACTTGCTTCATCTACACTTTGATAAAGCAGATATAACGCCTTCTTGTCCTTTCGTCTTTCTTCTTTAAGCTCGGCCTGTTGGACCTGGCTTAGGTTCTCTACTTCTTCGGGTTCGTCATACCCGGTATCAATCACATCCCACAAATCTTGTGAGGCTAGAAGGACTCTTATCATGATACACCACTTCTCGTAGTTATCTTTGTTCAGTCGCGGAAGCTGGGGCTGGAAGAAATTGCTGGAGGACGCCATCGGATTTGCTTAAGCACTTAAGGTGCTTATTTCTGAAAATTGGTGTAGAATCTGGTCAAACCGATCACACGGTTGTGTCCGGAGCGTTCCGTTTAGTCAAAAACGACTCTTCGTTTGCTCAAATCGGAGTTAAAATGAGCCCGGAACGGACAAAATACCAACTAGGGGCAATTCTGTAATTTCCAAAAATTATGCTGACGTGAATGCAGACATGGCAATGACACGTGTCGGCTCCTGATTGGCCCACATGTCGGCCGGTGGTTGGTGCCACGTGTCATGTCGGCGGCTGGTTGGTTTCTTGTTATAGGACCACGTGTATATATAGAACTGAAGATAAAAACAAGACAAAAAACAAATCTTCATTCGCAGCCATATTTGACTTTCGGTAGATATAGGTGTGATCTACTCACGCATGGTGTTGATTGATGAACTCACGCATGATCTTGATAGCATGATGCATGCATGTGTAGCTATCCTTATCAAGTTTATTTTCAACAATATGATCAACAAAATTACCTTCCCAAATGGACCACTATTTTATTTGATAAATTTTGAAGGCCATGCAACTGGCTCTCCTTTAGCTTCTTCAAGGTAAAAGTAAATGCGGCTTGCCCTATACAATGTTGCTTCAGTGTCGTAAATTTGTTTTAGCCACACTTTCCAGCAGTCAGGACCAACTACAACACCCTCCACAGTAGCACCAGGATCTGTTGATGCTATTTCTCCACTAGCAACCACTTGTCCAGATCTGCCCCAATCTAACAAATCACAGTCTGCCCCATTTATGTGCTTGGTTTTAGCCTCAATGTTGGTGTTGTCAATGGTTAGAACACCTGAGTCATCATAAGACTACCAAAGACAAATATATATATATATATATATATATATATATATATATATATATCACAAGCCAGAAATCTGATCACAAGTTCAAAAACAACACCCAACAGAAAAAAGTGCTAAACATAACAGTGGCAAAATACAATGAGCGTTCGTGTAGTGTAATCATATAAATTACAAAGTGAATCCATCATATGATAGCAGAACCCATGGTCTTATTGCAAATTCAGAAAGAAATTTCAGCTCAAAAACTAAAAGATCATGACCAAAATTACTTACCCTGGTAGATTTCAATTGTTTAATTTCGCTCATAAATTCTGCTCTAAGGGTTTCCATTCGTTGATTGACAATGCATTCTATTTTGAGCCTCATTTTTTTTTATTGTTCGCGTTGGTGTATTTGTGCATCCACTTTAGATGGAGTTACTCCAAATCCAAGTCCTCACTCTCCCCCGACGTTCTGGACCCAATACTTTTGAGAGAGCATCATCATGTATGGAATATGTTTGTTTTTTTTTTTTTTTAGGTAAATATGTATGGAATATGTTGAGTCTGAAGTTTGATGAATTTCCTGCACTTTCCTCTACAATAATGTGCATATCACAAAATTATTAGTTTATTAGATGTTAATAGTTAAGTTAAACAAGGATAAAACATTTCTTACCACTGTCTCCCCAGTTGCTTCATCAAGTGGTTGGCCATTTTTCCTCAAATGAGCTCTAACCCATACATCAACCCTAGATATTGACTCAGGTGCATCACTCTCATTTTTCAACACAAAAATGATACATTCAAAATTTAGTAATTAAATGCAAGCTCTTGAACAAAAAACATTTAGATTAGCAACTCTTACAACCCAAAGTATATGTAATTAAAAAGAAAATAACTGTTGTCACCATTTCATCCTCTAACTGAGCATAGCCTTTACGACTCATCATGTGTTGAATTTTTTGTAGGGCTCTCATTTGTTTGAATATTTCACTTCTCGCCTAGAAAGAGTACAAGTTACCAAGTTTGTTAAAAAGAAAATATTTAACACTTGCAACATATATATAGGATAATTGAGAAACGAAATGCACTTAGTACTGCATAAAAAATTCTATATAGTAATATGGTCTTTAGACCCCACAAAGCTCCCTAACCACAACATTTTATATGGTCTTCAGAACCTCTCCATCCCATATCAAAAACCACATTCTTTTATCATGGCTTTCCTTTCTATTTTCTACCAAAAGATATCTTAGATGCTTTCAACAAAAAATTATTAATTCTACTGAATTTCAAGAGAAAAGATTCCAATTAATACAATGATCTATAAACAGAAGTAGAACAACTTAAAATACAAGACAAAAGACGAGGCCAAAAGGGGACAACATCATAGAGAATGTTTTACCTTGGACTCCTTAGAACAACATTTTCTGACAAATTCAGTCCATTCTTCCATTGATCTCACATTGTTCGGCTTCATACGAGCAGCAACAAATCAACAAAATAAAGCTCTACATTTCTATATTCTATTAAAGCTCTACAAATTACAAACTCAAAATTTCACTTACTAAAATAAGTGAAGTGACTAAAACTAATATCTATACATCATAATGTGTTAACCAAAATAACCTGTTATGTATGCGAGACCATTATTTGTCCATCATCTTTGTTGACACCAAAGACGAAAATGACAGGTTGTTATTGGCTGCAAATAGGAAAGGCACAATTTAGAAACAGTGTGTTATTGTTCAATGGGCTAGTAGTATAAGAGACAGTGTATAATGAAGTGAAGCTACATAACACTTCTGCTGCTCGTAGGTGAACAAGGTGCGATCAATAAAATGAACAATTCAACAAAAAAAAACAAATGGCATACCACGTGGCCCATATATAAGTCAAAAGTAAATGTGCAATCCTGTTCAACCCATTAAAATCATTATTATTACGATACCAACAAAAGGCACTCCAATTACTATTCCACATGTATCTATTAATGAAATACGAATCAACATGATCAAGAAGATAAAATGCTTGTATATCACATTCCTAAACTAATAACGGATAAAAATCCATAAAAATGCATAGATAGTAAGATTGTTGTTGAGGCCACTAAGTATCATGTGTCTACTTTTTCTCTAAATTATTTTGTTATTCACTACATTATGATCAAGTCTGAAATCAATAAAAATATAGAGAAATTGAACAAAACAACAAATCAATAGAAAATGCACAAATTTGAAACTATAACAAGGAATGACATTATAACAGCAAACTAATTAACATAAGTTTATTGTTACCAGTTGAAAAATAAATAATAGAAGAAAAGGAAATAAGAGAGGCTATAGTCAAGACACTAAGCAATAAGTATGTAAGGCAAATATTTCTAATTTTGCAGATGCTGCTTTCTAGCAAACAAGAATTATGGTCAGTCAGCAATTAGCTTGCAAGTTGCAATGAAGCATCTCATAATTTTCATAACTTTACAAAAAGTACTGACTTATAAAATCCAGATACTAGTAAAATTCCTCAATTCAGAGCTTCATTAGAAAGTTTAATTAAATTAAACTCACCAGTAAGGTGTAATCAGATCAGACAGAAAGCTCAAAATCAGCATCCATTATCACCAACTTCAACATATGTAAACAACTATCCCTTTTCCTGTATTCCGAATTTACATTAATTCAACTCTTTCACAATATTTGAAAATCTTCAAGATTACCTTTCTTAATCTAATCATTTTTCTCAGTTTTTCTGATATGAGCGGAATATTTATCTCCACCATAGTATAATACATGGAATTTATGTTTAGTTACGATACACATGTAGAGAAGATATAAGATATGACACTAACATGATCATCTATCATAACATTTTGAATTAGATGAATTTCAGTTTCTAGCCCCGCGCCCGCACCAAAAACCTAACTTAATATACAAAACAAAGGTACACATGTGGTTAGGGCTGCAAATGAACCAAGCCGTTCGTGAGCAGACTCGGGTTCGGCTCGTTAAGAGCTCGGCTCGTGCTCGTTCGTTTAGTAAACGAACCGAGCCTGAGCACAATTTTTAGGCTCGTTTAATAAACGAGCCGAGCTTGAACATTACTAAGTTCGGCTCGCCAAGCTCGTGAACAGGCTCGTCTAAGTTAAATAATAAAATTATATCATATTGGATAAAAGAAAGTGTTCAAATTGAACAAATTATGAAGATTATTGTGAAAAGATTATAGAAATTAGGCGGTCATAACATAAAATTCATTCATAAAAAATTATACTAGTGAAAATATGTTAAAACAGATATGCAACAACTCAATCTAGGCAACTATTAGGAAGATTAATATATGTTGTACTGAAACGAGTCGTTCGTGAACAAGCTCGGGCTCGACTCGTTAAATCTGGCGTTCGGATCGGGCTCGTTCGTTAAGCAAATGAGCCGAGCTTGAACATATTTTCTAGGCTCGTTTAGTAAATGAACCGAGCTTGAACATTCCAAAGCTCGGCTCGGCTCGATTCGTTTGCGGCATGCGGCAACGGCGCCATTTGACGATTGATGATTTATTGTTTCTTTTGTTGTTGCTTCACCAAACTCCGGTCAACAAAATTTATAATACCTACAAATACTTTACTTAAAATAGTATAGCAATAAGTAGGGTCGAACCACTCTCAACTTAGAAATCGGTTTGAGACTAGGATCCAAAACTATAATTTTTGAGATAAAAAGAAATCACTTAAAACAATTCTTGAATTTTTGAATAATAAACTAAAATAACTAGATAGAATTATCAAATGGTGGAAGAAATCTCAAGGGAAGAGAATCCACCACCCGGGTCTATATAAATAATATTATATATTTCTATTGCAAATTCTCCTCCAACCTATTAAACATAAACATAGATATTGGTAGGCATTCCCCGTATTTCCATTAATTGGTAATCACGGAAAATCCTCCCTCTAATGTTTTGGTTTAAAAATAAATAAATATAAATAGTGGTAGACATTCCCCGTATTTCCATTGATTGGTAATCACGGAGAATCATTTCTCTATTTTCAACCTCTATTGTAAGTTTTGTCACTTGAAAGAATTATTTCGGGAAGAGAATTGAACAATAAGAAATAAAATAAAATTATGTATATCTTACCCAAGGTGGTTTCATCACTCCCTTGAGAATATGTTTAAGCTAGCATAATGATGTAGAAATAAAACATGATGATAGAAGAAATTTTCATTAACTAAGAAATAAATTACAACAAAATAAAAACTTAGATACAAGACTAAACTCTCTTCTAGAATATCTCACACTCTACCATCTAACTCCTTACAATTTCCAACTACTCTCCTATTTATAGAGAAAATTGGAATATAATGACATCTTGTAAAGTGAAGTTAGATCTACTTTTCTTTTCTTTTTCTTTGAATATTGATGTTTTCCAAGTCATTTTCTTCTTTCTTCATGTGCATTATATTCTTCATCTTTCATCCATTAGCATTATATTCTTTCTTCCATCCATGTGCATTCCTTTCTTCACTTTAATATATTTTCTTCATCTTTTCCAATTCAAACCTATCAGAAATAAAAAGATATATATAAGAACATTTATGCAATAAAATGATGAATTAAAGATTTATTTTTGACATTTGAAATAGTGATTTTGTGAACTTATCACCCTACATGTGGTTGATGGGATCGTTAAGTCTGCAACATACTTCTTATTGAGATAGAGCCTCTTTAGCCCATGGTGTGTGGTGGGTAGGTACAAATATGGCAGAGATGGTACATCTGAGTTGGCATACAGCTGCAATAAAAGTTAAAAAAAGAAAAAAAAACAATTGAAAATGTGTGTGTGTATATCAGTTAGGTGTTTTGTATGAGTCACTTCCCCTTCAAAAAAGGACAATTAACAGTTGATTAACACTAAAAGTAAAATTAATAGGTTTTAAACTGCAACGCTAATTTCAGCTAAAACAACAAACATAAAATTTTCTACTTGGATCAATTTTTTTCCAATACAAATGGAAAACTATAGCTGTGTAAGAGCACCAATTTTATCAAAGTTGACCCAGAAAAATAATAACAATCAACCCAACCAATAACCATAATTAACTACAAAAATTCCCAATTGATACAACATTTTCTCATAGAAATGAACAAAAATATATGGGTAAGCGCAACAAAATTCCCAACTCGGTCAATTTTCACACAGAGATTAAGAGCACTACAATTTCCAAAATGAACTACATTAAGAATCAAATGAAATTTAGATAAAGCAAACTGAAACATTCTAATCCTTTGATAATAAAAAGATACGTTAGCAATCATAATATATCAATCAAAGTAAAGAGCATAAAGTCATCAATACAAGTAAATCATAAAATTGAAGAGTTATATGTCCATGAAATTGCCATAGTCACATCCCGAATAACTTTCAGCAACATAAATTCAAAAATCAAAGAACAAAAATTTCTAAATGTTCACTTTGTTTACATGCAGACAAATTTGGTTCAAAAACATCTCACAACAAGTATTGTAATAATAAATTGATATAATTTTGTTATAAATCACTTGTGATGATTTAGTAATGCCCATGATACACTATTATAAAACACAACACTTTTATTTCAAAAACAGAAAATTGAACACAAAGCTTCTACACTACTCTCACACTGTTTTTTCTCTCCTTTTTCTTCTTGTTATTCAATACAACACACCACACCTATATATAGATTTGAAATACAGATACAAACAACTGAAATCAGCTTTGCAGCTTTTATGGACTGTGAGCATCTTATCTTCACGCATGGCTATCTGCAGTTTCTTTTGACATTTGTGGTTGAGTGAGATATGCATGAATATGTCTGATCATGACTGATGCAAGTTTATCTTTCAACATTCCTCCTTAAACTTGATTCTCCACATTTCTGCATTCCTAACATCATCTTCAGTCTGTTGAACATGTCTTGCTTCAATGGCTTTATAAAAATATCTGCAATTTGATCATTTGTCTTGCAAGATATTAATTACACTTCTTTGTTCTGCACATGCTCCCTGATAGAATGATACCTTGTATCAATATGCTTGCTTCGTTCATGGAAGACTGGATTCTTTGTAAGTGCAATTGCTGAACGATTATCAATGAAAATCTCTGTAGGCTTCTCTTGTGGAAAACACAAATGCTCCAACACATTTCTCAACCAAATAGCATGACACACAGTTGAGCTGGCTGCTACGTATTCAGCTTCGCATGATGATAGCGTTACTATCTGTTGTTTCTTGGATGACCATGTGAATGTTGTATCTTCAATGAAAAACATAAATCCAGTTGTGCTTTTTCTTTCATCCAAATCTCTACCCCAATCACTATCTGAATAGCCAGTGAATCTTAATTCATCAGTTGAGGTATATAGCAAACCATCATTGATCATACCTTTGATGTAGCGGAATATTCTCTTTGCAACATTCAGGTGTGATTGATCTGGTTCCTCCATGTATATGCTGATCAATCCAACTCCGTAGAGTATATCTGGTCTGGTACAAGTCAGGTACCGAAGACTTCCAACTAAACTTTTGAAGTATGTTGGATCAACATTTCCTCCATCTTCATTCTTTCTGAGTTCCACGCTGCTTTCCACTCGAGTTGATACTGGATTGCTTGATTCCATTATGAACTTCTTGAGAATCTCCTTTGCATATCTACTTTGACAGATCGAGATTCCTTCAGTATTTTGCTTCACTTCAATTCCAAGAAAGTGTGACATCAGACCTATGTCTGTCATCTCAAATTCTTGAATCATGGTTTTCTTGAACTCTTCAAACATGGCTGGGTTATTTCCTGTGAAGATCAAATCATCAACATATAGACCTGCAAATAGTACACTTCCTTCTGGACCTTTCTTCAGGTACAATGCATGCTCGTATGGACATTTCTCGAACCCATTATCATGGAAATACTTGTCAATTCTTGTATTCCATGCACGTGGAGCTTGTTTCAGTCCATAGAGAGCTTTCTTCAACCTGTACACCTTGTCTTCATGTCCTTCATTTCTATATCTCAGCGGTTGTTCGACATAGATTTCTTCTTCTAGAAATCCATTCAGAAATGTTGACTTCACATCAAGTTGGTACAACTTCCATCTATTCTGAGCAGCAATAGATATCATCAGCCTAATTATCTCTAATTGGGCAACAGGAGCAAATACTTCACCATAGTCGAGTCCATGTCTCTGTTTGTAGCCTTTTGCAACCAGGCGAGCTTTGTATCTCTAAACTTCGTCTTTTTCATTCTTCTTTGTCTTGTAGACCCATTTGACTCCAATAGGCTTTTGACCTTTTGGTAGACTACACAGCTCTCATGTGTCATTCTTGTCTATGGCCCTGATTTCTTCATCCATTGTTGACTTCCACTTCTTCTCTTTGATGGCTTCTGTGAAGTTGACAGGATCACTATCCAGAAATAGGCATAGCAAATTCTGGTCTTGATCTTCTTCAGTGGCTTCATATAGTTCCCTCAGGCTTCTTATTTTTCTAGGTCTTTCACTTGATCTTTCATCTGGTGATGATGACGATGAAGGATCATTTCTTGTAGGTACAGGGGATTGATGTGATAGAATTTGTGGCTCCATTGCAACTTCTTTTTCTACTTCTTCATCTTCTTCAAGTACAAGCTCCTTGGTTTTTCCATCTCCATTTTGATCCCAGCTCCAAGATTCATTTTCTTCAAAGATCACGTCTCTGCTCATGATTACTTCCTTGGTGATGGGATTAAACAGCTTATATCTCATTGTTCTGTCGCCATAGCCGATAAAGATACATTTATGTCCTTTGTCGTCAAGTTTGGTTCTTCTGGCTTCTAGAATCTTGGTGTACGCAATACACCGAAAAATTATGAGGTGATTGACACTTGGCTTGTATGAACTCCAGGTTTCTTCAGGTGTCTTGAACTGGAGTCTTCTGGTTGGACACCTATTCAGCAGATAGACAGCACAAGATACTGCTTCAGCCCAAAATTCCTTGGGCATTGTCTTTCCTTTCAGTATACTTCTGACCATGTCCAGGATCGTGCGGTTCTTCTTTTCAGAAACACCATTTAACCGAGGTGTATATGCTGGTGTTGTTTGCTGTCGGATGCCGTGCTCTTTGCAGTAATTCTGGAATGCATTCGACAAATATTCTCCTCCTTGATCTGACCGCAACGTCTTGATATTGTAGCCGCTTTGCTTCTCAACAAGAGCTTTAAACTCCTGGAACTTGTCAAATACTTCTGATTTCTTTTGCAAGAAGTACACCCATGTCTTTCTGCTATAATCATCGGTGAAGGTAAGAAAATACCTGCTCTTTCCATATGATTCTGGCTTCAGTGGACCACACACATCTGTGTGAACAAGTTCTAGCAGCTTTGATGATCGCCATTTTACTTCTTTAGCAAATCTCAGTCTATGATGTTTCCTAAGTACACAACATTCATATACTTCATTAGGACGGTTGATGTAGGGAAGTCCCTTCACCATCTGTTTGCTTGCGAGCAACTTCAGGCCTTCAAAGTTGAGATGTCCGTATCTCAAATGCCATAGCCAGTCCTTGTCTTCAATAACTGCATTTAAACACTTTGCTGCATCGTGCTGAATGTGCATAGGAAACATCCTATTCTTTGACATTTTTATCCGGGCAATGAGATTTTCATTTGTATCTTTGATTGTTAGACACAAATCCTTCATGCTGATGTCGTAGCCTTTCTCCAGGAATTGTCCGAGACTCAAAATATTGTTCTTCATATCTGGAACATAGTAAACATTGGATATGAAGTCATGGTCTCCATTCTTGAGCTTGATCAGAATATTGCCCTTTCCTCTTACTGCGATTTTTGAACAATCACTAAATGAGACTTGCCCTTGTGTCGTCTCGTCAAGCTCGACAAACATGTGTTTATTTCCGCACATGTGATTACTGGCTCCTGAATCTAGATACCATATACCTTCGTCATCGGTATTTTCATTTTGAGCCATCAGCAGCATTGATCTCGGCTCATTTTCTTCTTTCTCGGCAAAGTTTACTTGTTCGCCTCCTTCAACAACTGTCTTTCCTCTGCATTCGTTGCTGTAGTGTCCATACTTGTTGCAGTTGTAGCATTGAACATTGATTTTGTCATAATTCTGGCGATTGTTGAAATTGCTTCCACGGCCTCGGCCTCGCCCTCGTCCTCTGAAAGGTTGATTTCTTCCACCTTGATTATTTCTTTCGGTATTGGAGTTGGTTCTTCCACCACCGCCTCTGGATCCAGAACCTCGTCCTCGATAACCACGACCTCTACCTCGGCCTCTTTGAGAATTTCCCCATCGTTCTTCTTTATTTTCTTTAAATGTTAAATTTGACTGAAGAGCTTGCTCTAGAGTACCTAGGGTGTTCTTCTTGTTGATTCTTTGTTCGTGAATCTCTAGCGTGGCCATCAGCTCGTCTACTGTCATTGCATCGAGATCCTTTGATTCTTCAATAGCAACAACTACATGCTCGAACTTCGAGTTGAGGGAGCGCATAATATTTTCAAGCACACGAACATCTTCAATTTATTCACCATATCTTCTGATTTGATTCACAATAGTCAATGTTCTGGTAAAGTACTCAGAAATTGACTATGTGTCTTTCATTTGCAACAGTTCAAATTAACCCCTTAGAACTTGGAGTCGAACTTTAACTCTTTTTTCAATTCCTCGATGTGATTTTTGAAAAATTTCCCATGCTTGCTTGGCGGTGTTGACGACTGAGATCTTTTCAAAACTTGTTTCATCGACACTTTGATAAAGCAGGTACAATGCCTTCTTGTCACTCTTTCGGGCTTCTTTGAGCAGGACCTTTTGGGTCTCGCTCAGTCGATCTTCTTTTTCTTTTGAAACTAGTTCTTCATAACTGGTCTCAATAAAGTCCCACAAATCTTGCTAGGCAAGCAGGACTTTCATTTGGATAGACCAATTCTCGTAATTGGTTTTATCCAAGCGCGGAAGCTGGGGCTGGAAGAAATTGCTCGAGGACGTCATCGGGTTTCTTTAAACACTTGAGGTGCTTATTTCTGAAAATTGGTATTGAATCTGGTCAAACCGACAGCACGGTTGCGTCCGGAGCGTTCCGTTTAGTCAAAAATGACTCTTCGTTTGCTCAAATCGGAGTTAAAATGAGCCTGGAACGGACAAAATACCAACTAGGGGCAGTTTGGTAATTTCCAGAAATATTTGCTGACGTGGCACTGTGCTGACGTGGCAAGGGAGGTGATGTCACTAGTGACATGGCAGCGCATGGGGGCGCGTGGGCGTCACGCGCGTCCGGAGGTTGAAGACGACTGGGCGCATGTGTTGCGCGTGGGCTTCACTCGCCGATCTTGTGGAGGCGCGTGAGGGCGCGTGCGGAGGAGAGTGGCTGCGTTCTTTTCACGGTTATGTTCCTGCTGGAACAAGGAAGCTCTTTATGTGGTCAAATGTGTGGTTTGAACACCTGTAAGTCACGAATAAGCTTTGAAAGCTTCGGCTCTATTTTGTTTCTTTGCTTCTGGGCTTGCTCAAGCTTCAACAGGCTCTGATACCATGTTGTAAATCACTTGTGATGATTTAGTAATGCCCATGATACACTCTTATAAAACACAACACTTTTATTTCAAAAACAGAGAATTGAACACAAAGCTTCTACATTACTCTCACACTATTTTTTCTCTCCTTTTTCTTTTTGTTATTCAATACAACACACCACACTTATATATAGATTTGAAATACAGATACAAACAACTGAAATCAGTTTTGCAGCTTTTATGGACTTTGAGCATCTTATCATCACGCATGGCTATCTGCAGCTTCTTTTGACATTTGTGGTTGAGTGAGATATGCATGAATATGTCTGATCATGACTGATGCAAGTGGTTGATCATGACTGATGCAAGTTTATCTTTCAATAAATTTCGCATCAATTTTCATATATGTACATGTATATATATAGAGAGAGAGGTTATACCTATTTAGAAATTTAGAGATGGACAACTCAGCTTCATTTTAGTGATTCAGAAATGAAGAGCTCAACTTCAATATATATGTATATATAGAGAAAATAGCTTCAATATATATGTATATATATATACAGATGTCCATAGATCGAGGGAAAGCTCAGCTTCAGATGATGAGATAAAGATAGAAATAGCGACCGATTCAGATCTAGCTTGTATAGAAGTTGATTTGAAAAGGAGAAATCAAAATTAGGGCAAAATTATACGATTTCACATCAATTTACATACATACATGTATATATATATATATATGTATGTAGAGAGATGTTGTACCAAAACTGAGATGACGAGAGGAAGAGGATGAGTACC